>JAXIVJ010000335.1:0-55000 GCA_036785665.1 Chirona hameri | reverse complement strand
CAGTCGCGTAGTGGTAAGGTCCCAATACATATTCATCATGGGTGTTTCAATCGATTTTCTATCAATTTCACAGTTTTAATCGCCTATAAACTAAGCACTTGAAACATGTATGCAGTTTCAAGCAATCCCTTTAGCCGTCAAAGCCGTTAGTCCTCTAATGAGAGCACGCCAAACTTTACGTCAATTTGTCGTGTGCAATGGCTCAATCGTTCCTCTTGCGATTTCACTTGATAGTTTAATGGTCACGGGCACCATGTTTAAACGTGCTACGAACAATCGTTGATGTCTTTGACTTTGGATGAAAAAATGTGGCTCCTCTGCACCAAGGAAGTAAATTAAAACCGACTAAGTGCCATTTCCCTGTCGTGATTTGGGACACACAGCGGGGAGGTTACAGAGGTCGATCTGACCTGATCCTCGTGTGACATGGATGTCTGGAGGTTCACGATGCAAGGTTGTGAGGGGCGCGTCTGGCCTTTCCGGTGTCCTCGCTGCTCCACCAGCGGGGAGGTTACAGAGGTCCATCTGGTCCGATCCTCGTGTGACATGGATGTCTGGAGGTTCACGATGCAAGGTTGTGAGGGGCGCGTCTGGCCTTTCCGGTGTCCTCGCTGCTCCACCAGCGGGGAGGTTACAGAGGTCGATCTGACCTGGTCTTCGTCTGACATGGATGTCTGGAGGTTCACGATGCAAGGTTGTGAGGGGCGCGTCTGGCCTTTCCGGTGTCTACGCTGCTGCCCACCAGGTGCAGGCAGCATTGTCGAAGTGACGGACATGGCTAGGGAGTGGTTCTTCTGATTCTGCTTGCGACGTGGCACATACATATATATGCATGCACATATATGCAGTTGGGGATGAGTTTCACAGTGCCGATGAATACAATCGAACATGCTCACCTGAGAAGAGATGGAGTAGCTTACAAAGAGCCTTCATATGGAAAGGCTACCTCATAAGTTAATATGTTTGAAACGATCACTTATTTTGAACCATTTTCATATTTTATATACAATTTGAAACGAAAGTATAACAAAAGCATCATGTCATATATGATTAAACATATAACTTAAATGGCAATATTGCGTTCAGACTGAATGTTCCATTATTGAACGTCGCGCCAGTTGCAATCCAATTTTAAAAACTATTCTAGCATGACTTCTTTTTGACGAGTGAACCCATTAGCATTTAGTTAACTTTTTCCATTGGTGACCATGCAATGCATTTTCTGCCGATTCATTCGGCCATTCCACAGTTCCGTCATTCACATTTTCTGCCGATTCATTCGGCCATTCCACAGTTCCGTCATTCACATTTTCTGCCGATTTATTCGGCCATTCCACAGTTCCGTCATTCACATTTTCTGCCGATTTATTCGGCCATTCCACAGTTCCGTCATTCACATTTTCTGCCGATTTATTCGGCCATTCCACCGTTCCGTCATTCACATTTTCTGCCGATTCATTCGGCCATTCCACCGTTCCGTCATTCACATTTTCTGCCGATTCATTCGGCCATTCCACAGTTCCGTCATTCACATTTTCTGCCGATTTATTCGGCCATTCCACCGTTCCGTCATTCACATTTTCTGCCGATTCATTCGGCCATTCCACAGTTCCGTTGTACCCGTACGCCCGTACCCATGCGTACTTGTACCCCTGTACCGCATACTAATACACCGCGTCGCTGCGGCCGCATGTGCCGGGGCTGATCTCGCCCCTGCGAGCGCCCTCCCCTCCGCCGGAGCCTGGCCTCGCCCTTGCGCGTGTCGCCGCCGCGGGGCATACCAGCCGGCCCGCTGACCGCTGACGCGGCCGGCTGGGGAGCGCGCTGTTCGGTGCCGGGAGTTGAGAGTGGCGGTCGTGCTGTAACGTTGTGTGGTGTCGGGAAGACGGCAATACAGTGAAGTTGTTTAACATTGAGTTATTTCTGGCGGCGCTCCGCTAACATTGGGGGCTCGTCCTAAGCGATTTTTGTAATATGTAATTCAGTGACTATCAGTGACTAAATCATAAGTGACTATTAGCACCACACGGTGCCGGCGCTGGCTGTCTCTGTTCTGCACCAGCCGTGCCTACAGCCATCAGTGCCGCCAGTTCCTGTCTGAACACGGACCGTGTCTGCCACCGTTCCTGTCTCAACACGGACCGTGTCTGACGCTGTTCCTGTCTCAACACGGACCACACCTGCCATCGGTGCCTGTCCCGAAACGGACCGTGCCTGCCGACGGTACCTGCCGGCGGTACCTGCCGGCGGTACCTGCCGGCCGTACCTGCCGGCCGTACCTGCCGGCCGTACCTGCCGGCCGTACCTGCCGGCCGTACCTGCCGGCGGTACCTGCCGGCGGTACCTGCCGGCCGTACCTGCCGGCCGTACCTGCCGACCGTACCTGCCGACCGTACCTGCCGACCGTACCTGCCGACCGTACCTGTCGACCGTACCTGCCGACCGTACCTGCCGACCGTACCTGCACCGGCCTTGCCCGCCAAGCGCACCTGCACTGGCCGAACCTGCTGACCGTGCGCGCGCCGGCCGTACCCGTGCCGACTGAATCTGCCGACCGTACCTGCGCTCTTCGACTGTCTTCTTGCGCTCTTCGCCCTTCGACTGTCTTCTCTCTTTGAAGACGCGTTTCCTGGTGGGGAAGTGCAATCGTCTGAGCTTCTACGAGACCGACTACTCCAGAACCTGCCACCTGTCATCAGGGAACAACTGAAGCTGGACATCAGATATAACAAGGCTATACACGGCAAGACGCTGCTATGGGATCATTATCTGACGATTCTGCAATGCAAGAAGCACACAGTGGCGGGATTAGATTCACCTGTACTGGCTGCAATGGAAGAACCGTCACGAGGAAGAGCATCTGAGAGATCAGGGATGGCAATGGAGCGACTCGCTCGCCGTTCCCAGCGGAACACGCATGATGAAGCCGCCGCCCGGCGACGAAACGAAAAATGGAGAAACAAAAGTGCCCATGGAAGCCCTCGACGTGAATCAAGGTCTGCGCAACCGACGACCAGAGGAGAGAGCGGTGACAGGTCGCAGGCGTTCTGCAGCTTCTGTGGCCGTCGTGGACACGCCGAGAATATCTGTCGACAGAAGCTGGGCCTGTGTTTTGCTTGTGGAAGCTCAGATCATCTAGTTCGAGACTGTGAATCACGTGCATTTGCACGAAATCCAAGCAGCCGCCGGGAAGGAATTGCAGGAAGTCCACATCACTGTCAGGACCGGTCCGCTTCACGCCCCCGTGGACGACCTGGTGGTGGTACTCGATCGGAGACTCACTCTGCAAGTGGCGACAGCTCTCGATCACCATCCCCCGACCGTAGAGTCCGGTCAGACCGGTCAGACCGCCAGGAACGCAACAGGCAATCGGAAAACTGATCGGTCACGCAGGAGCACCAGGGCAACCTGTTGTGACCGAACGCAGCCCTGACAACGAACGCTTTCGTCAAGAAAGCAGCATCAACAGAGCGGATGCGTCTGTTCTGTCGCATGTTGGGCGATCGTCTCCTTCGCCCAGGCCACCATCTACCTTGTCGCTGGTTGTACCATCGTTATCTGCCCTGTCGTCAGCCGGGACACCGTCTGCAGCCGGGCCACCGTCTGCAGCCGGGCCACCGCCTGCCCCGCCGCCGGCCGGACCACCGTCTGTCCCGCCGCCGGCCGGACCACCGTCTGCCCCGCCGCCGGCCGGGCCACCGTCTGCCCCACCGTCGGCCGGACCACCGTCTGCCCCGCCGCCGGCCGGGCCACCGTCTGCCCGACCACCGGCCGGACCACCGTCTGCCCCACTGTCGACCACCGTCTGCCCCGCCGCCGGCCGGACCACCGTCTGTCCCGCCGCCGGCCGGACCACCGTCTGCCCCGCCGCCGGCCGGGCCACCGTCTGCCCCGCCGTCGGCCGGACCACCGTCTGCCCCGCCGCCGGCCGGGCCACCGTCTGCCCGACCACCGGCCGGACCACCGTCTGCCCCACTGTCGACCACCGTCTGCCCCGCCGCCGGCCGGACCACCGTCTGTCCCGCCGCCGGCCGGACCACCGTCTGCCCCGCCGCCGGCCGGGCCACCGTCTGCCCCACCGTCGGCCGGGCCACCGTCTGCCCCGCCGCCGGCCGGGCCACCGTCTGCCCGACCACCGGCCGGACCACCGTCTGCCCCACTGTCGACCACCGTCTGCCCCGCCGCCGGCCGGACCACCGTCTGTCCCGCCGCCGGCCGGACCACCGTCTGCCCCGCCGCCGGCCGGGCCACCGTCTGCCCCGCCGCCGGCCGGACCACCGTCTGCCCGACCACCGGCCGGACCACCGTCTGCCCCACTGTCGACCACCGTCTGCCCCGCCGCCGGCCGGACCACCGTCTGTCCCGCCGCCGGCCGGACCACCGTCTGCCCCGCCGCCGGCCGGGCCACCGTCTGCCCCACCGTCGGCCGGACCACCGTCTGCCCCGCCGCCGGCCGGGCCACCGTCTGCCCGACCACCGGCCGGACCACCGTCTGCCCCACTGTCGACCACCGTCTGCCCCGCCGCCGGCCGGACCACCGTCTGTCCCGCCGCCGGCCGGACCACCGTCTGCCCCGCCGCCGGCCGGGCCACCGTCTGCCCCACCGTCGGCCGGACCACCGTCTGCCCCGCCGCCGGCCGGGCCACCGTCTGCCCGACCACCGGCCGGACCACCGTCTGCCCCACTGTCGACCACCGTCTGCCCCGCCGCCGGCCGGACCACCGTCTGTCCCGCCGCCGGCCGGACCACCGTCTGCCCCGCCGCCGGCCGGGCCACCGTCTGCCCCACCGTCGGCCGGACCACTGTCTGCCCCGCCGCCGGCCGGGCCACCGTCTGCCCGACCACCGGCCGGGCCGCCGTCTGCCCCGCCGCCGGCCGGGCCACCGTCTGTCCCGCCGCCGGCCGGGCCACCGTCTGCCCCGCCGCCGGCCGGGCCACCGTCTGCCCCACCGTCGGCCGGACCACCGTCTGCCCCGCCGCCGGCCGGGCCACCGTCTGCCCGACCACCGGCCGGACCACCGTCTGCCCCACTGTCGACCACCGTCTGCCCCGCCGCCGGCCGGACCACCGTCTGTCCCGCCGCCGGCCGGACCACCGTCTGCCCCGCCGCCGGCCGGGTCACCGTCTGCCCCACCGTCGGCCGGACCACCGTCTGCCCCGCCGCCGGCCGGGCCACCGTCTGCCCGACCACCGGCCGGACCACCGTCTGCCCCACTGTCGACCACCGTCTGCCCCGCCGCCGGCCGGACCACCGTCTGTCCCGCCGCCGGCCGGACCACCGTCTGCCCCGCCGCCGGCCGGGCCACCGTCTGCCCCACCGTCGGCCGGACCACCGTCTGCCCCGCCGCCGGCCGGGCCACCGTCTGCCCGACCACCGGCCGGACCACCGTCTGCCCCACTGTCGACCACCGTCTGCCCCGCCGCCGGCCGGACCACCGTCTGTCCCGCCGCCGGCCGGACCACCGTCTGCCCCGCCGCCGGCCGGGCCACCGTCTGCCCCACCGTCGGCCGGACCACCGTCTGCCCCGCCGCCGGCCGGGCCACCGTCTGCCCGACCACCGGCCGGACCACCGTCTGCCCCACTGTCGACCACCGTCTGCCCCGCCGCCGGCCGGACCACCGTCTGTCCCGCCGCCGGCCGGGCCACCGTCTGCCCCGCCGCCGGCCGGGCCACCGTCTGCCCCGCCGTCGGCCGGACCACCGTCTGCCCCGCCGCCGGCCGGGCCACCGTCTGCCCGACCACCGGCCGGACCACCGTCTGCCCCACTGTCGACCACCGTCTGCCCCGCCGCCGGCCGGACCACCGTCTGTCCCGCCGCCGGCCGGACCACCGTCTGCCCCGCCGCCGGCCGGGCCACCGTCTGCCCCACCGTCGGCCGGACCACCGTCTGCCCCGCCGCCGGCCGGGCCACCGTCTGCCCGACCACCGGCCGGACCACCGTCTGCCCCACTGTCGACCACCGTCTGCCCCGCCGCCGGCCGGACCACCGTCTGTCCCGCCGCCGGCCGGACCACCATCTGCCCCGCCGCCGGCCGGGCCACCGTCTGCCCCACCGTCGGCCGGACCACCGTCTGCCCCACTGTCGACCACCGTCTCCATCTCCACCTCCGTAACGTTCCCAGTCCTCCCAGTGTCCTTCGACTGCCCCGGCTGCTGTGTTTGTACGTTGAAGTCATGCCTGAATGTGTTTGCGTGAAGTCAGTTTGCTGATGTTGCAGTACATTGGCTGTGATGGCGGATGGCTTGAGAAGTGTTTCTTTCTGTTGCGCTGCTTGTTGCGATTTCTTTCGCCATGACATGAGAGAAGTGTGCAGTTGAGTGCGTTCCGCAAGGCGACTTAACACGTACGCCAATTTTCGTTTGTTCTTGTTTGTCCGCGCGACTTGGTGTAAAGGGGGGTAGTGTACCCGTACGCCCGTACCCATGCGTACTTGTACCCCTGTACCGCATACTAATACACCGCGTCGCTGCGGCCGCATGTGCCGGGGCTGATCTCGCCCCTGCGAGCGCCCTCCCCTCCGCCGGAGCCTGGCCTCGCCCTTGCGCGTGTCGCCGCCGCGGGGCATACCAGCCGGCCCGCTGACCGCTGACGCGGCCGGCTGGGGAGCGCGCTGTTCGGTGCCGGGAGTTGAGAGTGGCGGTCGTGCTGTAACGTTGTGTGGTGTCGGGAAGACGGCAATACAGTGAAGTTGTTTAACATTGAGTTATTTCTGGCGGCGCTCCGCTAACACCGTCATTCACATTTTCTGCCGATTTATTCGGCCATTCCACCGTTCCGTCATTCACATTTTCTGCCGATTCATTCGGCCATTCCACCGTTCCGTCATTCACATTTTCTGCCGCACATCGACCACTCAACTTTAAAGGGAAATATTCACCTTTTGATCGATTTTTCTGCATTATCTTATGCAACATGTATGGTATTAAATTGATCGAGTCTCAATTAGAAAAATGAAATTACAACATTATCTATTTCGTTTTCTTTGTGTTAGGGGGGGGGGGGGTAGAAAACAATTACATATACTTCTTTCGGAGTTCATGATCGGTGTTTTCCCTACTATTGGGAGTGCGACATATGGGACGCTTTTGTTTAAATCTGTTCAACGTTGAATACCTCTCGTTGAATTACCTCTCAACAAATTGCATACACTAAATACGTCGTCGTAGGGGGCCAAGTTAACCTTATTCCCTGCGGAGGGCAGATTCTGCCCCCCCCCCGGTGATTTTTCACTTGCCGCTGCTAAACCGTTAGGCCTAGCGTCTTGAAACTTTGTGACTTTTCCCAAGTTTGAATGGCGCATGTTGTGTCATTTTTTTAATCGGGCCAGCAGAGGCGGTGCCAGGCTCCTGCTTTGGGGAGGGTGTTACGAATGCGGTTGTGCGGCGCATACTTCCTTCGTAGTTTGCGGTGCAATACATGCTTCATAAATTTTGCAATGCAATATGCAATATGCATCATACATACTGGGATTGTACCTGTTTTTTTGGCAGAGGCGCACTCAGGTACAACAAAATGGGAGGCAGTACCCTCCCTCAAATTAGGTCCAACTTCAAATTAGTAAGATGATAAAAGCGTTATTCGCATGGTGCCCCCACGTTGTTTTTCTGGATCTGCCTATGCGCAATATATTACATTTAACAAATTACAGCAAATAATGCCCACATGTGACGTTCATGTCGTCCCAAACAATCACGAACAGCACACATTTGTTATCAGAAAATCACTCCCATTTTTCATCCCCTGAATACCCCTATGATTTTTCTTTTGGTATTTATATTTTATTATATTGAAGACCAGTACATTTGAAGCTCAAAAATGTTGATTCATGAAAATCGGTCAAACCACATGGCCGCAATGACATTAAAAAAAACACCAAAAAATTGCGTGTTTTTGCCCCCTTGCCCCCCTCATTTTTGAACAAAAAATAAATGTCGGGCCCCTAAAAGAAAGATGACGAGTCGAATGGCGTTTTCCCCATCGAAATCGACAGAGCGATTCTCGAGATCTCTGGAGGGAGGGCTGAATCTGCTCCCCCCGCAGGTTAACGTAATTTTGGCCGCCGCAGGGAATAGGTTAATCCGCCGAATGCATCACGGTTTTATAAAATGTTTATTGATTGATTATGGAAAACGATTCAGATAAATGTTCCATGTGTGCATTGTAATGTATTGCATACCGGTATGTTGACAATTCATGGTGAAAACATCCAATTTATATTTGAATAAATGATTCGAGAACACTAAATAGGTGGCTGTTCGGGGCCAAACTAAACTGCCGATTTCAATGCACGGTTTAAAATGCTTGTTGATTGTTCATAAAAGTGTTGTAGCTACATATTCGCAAACAAGAGTGCAGGAAACATATGGCATATATCTTCATGATAAATAACAATGCGTAGGGAGGCTAATTTGTGTTCGGACAGTGAATTGACTACCGAGTACTTGCTGAGTACCGACCGTTATAAGCGTGGATCGCTTATTAACTTTAACATGAAATAGCTTCGGTTCGGACATTTTTATGCAAAATGTGATTGGATTTACTTATTAGTTGAGTGCTTCTTCCCACTTCAAATGCTAACTCTATTTGTAGAAAAAGGTCATTATTTAGTTCGTCATTATTCCTGCATGTTGCACTCCCTTACTTGACTCGGAGCTTAACCCGCGCTTCACCGGGGGGGGGGGGGGGGGGGTGAATATTGCCCCCTTGACCAATTTTCGCGATAGCTCAAACACAATGGCGCTATCAACGTCAAAGTTTGGGTACTTTCTGCCACATAAATTTTACAACTTCTATGCGAACATGAAGCAACTTCGTCTGGATTTTTATGTAGCAAATTTAGTGACGTTACTACACACAAGTTTTACGATAAAATCAGCAAAACTAACAGGCCGTACAAAGACCACCTTTTGAGCAAAATGCAATCAAAAACGTCAAAAAGCAGCAAATCGCAAGGCCTACTAAATGGCTATTAGTATCTGGGATTTCTGAAGATTTTTTTTTGACCCACCAAAAAAAATGTTTTTTTCCTCCACAAAATCAAAATGCCCACAAAGTCAAAAATTTCCAAGATTTTAAAAACGGAATACATGTTAGAGAACTACATATGGTCAATATCAAAACCAAATATTAAAGCAATATTTTCATTTTTGACTGACTTATGACTCCGAAGTAATTTTTTTTGTTATATTTTGAATTTACTTTGTTTGGCTTTTATTGACCAGTAAAGCCTCTTTTTGGGCGATGACCGAGCGGGCGCGCTCTGTAAAAGCTAAAACAGGTTTGAAATATGAAACGGTACGAAAGCAAACGTGGTAGTAAAACATAGTCTTTTTAGTTCTTTCAGTTCTCCATAAAAATTAACAGGCCTCCATGCCAACATACAAATTAAGTTTTATAAAATTGTTCATGATCTCATTTCTCAAAGCCGCCAAAATGGAGTGCGTCCTGAGCGCTGCATGCTTCAGCGTATAAAACAAATAATACTCCGACTAATAATGCCATTTTTGATCAAGAATGATTTTTGTTCATTTCGACGTTTGCGTGTGCCACGCGCTAACAATACCACCTCTATCAGAACGCACCATACCAAAATCAAAATTGATTTGATGGTCCTATCTAATGGTGAACACTCGATCTCAATCGGAGCGGTGGTTGCAAAGTTATTAGCTTCCGAAAAGCGTCTGTATGGCGGGTTCGGGCCGGTTTGGGCCGGGTCGGGCCGGTACGGGCAGGTACGGGCAGGTACGGGCAGGTACGGGTCGGGTCAAATGTAAACTTGTCCAGTAAGTTGACGAGAAACCTCACGGGCGCTTCGCACCCGCTCGGTAACCAGTTACAGACAAATAAATGCCAGCACCGTATTTCTGAGACAAAACTGGTCTAGAAACATGCCTTTTTATTTAGATTATCATGGGGGGGGGGCATATGTGACCTGAACTTGACCTAAGCTTGACACTAACTTCACTTAAATGAGGTCAGATGGTAAAATGACCATCACTATTGAATTATGCGTGTACAATTATTAAGTAAAATTATATGTCCATTAAACATGTGTTGCATGACTTTCGAAAATCTTCTGAGCATAGTGACCTTTTGTGACCTGACCTTGACCTTTGCCAACAATCTCATTTTAGCTCATGCGAGATATTCATTATACCTTTAGGAGCACTATGGGTGATCATGGTCGCAATCAAAGGCTTTGGATGGAAAGTATGGTCCATAAACTCAAATGTATCCATTTTACATTTGACCCGACCTTGACCCCATATGTGACCTCAATTCGAAAATTTAGAGTATGCATTGGATGCGTCTCATTGAGAGCTTTCGAATGCCGTGTTGAAAGTCTCGCTGCAACTATTGGTTCCGGAGGTAACGAGGGGGACAATATCCCCCCCCCCGCGGTGAATGACGTTCTGCTGAGACCCCGGTCAAGCGCGGGTTAATAGTCACGCCAATTGTGGATGCACCACGAGGTAAATACATAAATGCATACATACATACATACATACATATTTCCCTTTAACGCAATGAAACTGATGACGAACGTGAAAATATCCGACAACACCATATTCATTGACGATCTGCATTTAAAACACTATAACTTCGAATTACATTCGAATAAACGGGCCTTTTGAGGATTTGAGGCCGGTAAGCACATGCCCTCCTGCCGCCCGCCGCCCGCCGGCCGCCGCTGCTGCTCGAGGGTGTACCGGTGTGCCTATATAACGCTGCGCGTCAGCTCATCAGCCACAGACGCGCCGAGACCGCAGCAGCCGCGTGATCCTACAGTACAGCTCTCCACCACACGCCCGGACATGGATTTCAAACTGATGGTGAGTTGGCGAAACAACGCAAATATGCAGCAGTGATAATTATGTTATTTAGTGTGATTTAGTTTTGCATCATCTTTAGTACTTTATTGGATTGAATGACAGGACACAAAGCTCCCCGTGCAATTATTGGACATAATTAGATCGAAACATAACATGCTGTTTTATTGTTTACATGTTTGGCACATTTAATAGCAAGGTAGTAATTAAGCGGTTCGTTTCGTATAAAGCATATCAAAAGGAAGACATGACATATCTGTAGTATAAGTTCGACAGTTTTACACAGGCACGATTTCAAAGCATTTTTGACCATTATTTTAAAGTACAGTCATTAGGTATATAAGTTTCATCAAATGCCTTGATTTCAAACCATTCAAAATCGTTCATCGCATATTTGTTTCCGGATATGGTTGAGCAATGTTTGTTAACGCTGATCGATTCTCTTTCTACGTGCCATATTACCTTTTTTATCTCTCAATTTGTAAGTGTCTTGTTCTTAAGCGTAAGCAGATGAATAGTCAAACCGATTTTCCTTTCTATTGCGAAGCAAAAACGCTTATTAACTGCTCAATCGTTTAATAACAATGACCATTTTGTAAGTGTTTATGATAAGCATGGTGTTTGACTTATATTATGTTTGCCATTTTGGTTAGTTTGTTTTCTTTATCTTTAGTCCGATCATGTTGATGTATCTATTCTTGGTTACGTCCATTGGTGATGTATTTTGCAAAATTGCTCTAACTTTAGTGCTTTATTATATAGTGTTTGTATACCTTAACTTCCATATTGGAAGTAAGCGGTGTCACTCATTTGGTTTCGTTTATGGACCATACATGTTCAATGAATCCCCTACCTGTGCTAAAACACACTTTGTCTGCGTGACATGCCAAATTGAGGCGCCTTTTTAGTCTCACATCAACTCTGGGGATGCGCGACCACCATACCTGGACAGACCACCGTCAATGCAAATCTTGGACAAAGTAAATGCAATGCTCAATGGCGCTCATTTGTTAGTTAATCAGAACCGTTGTCCAGTAAGTTCAACTTTCAGATTTTTCACACTGCAACTTGATGAACGTATGTTGCGACTGAAAACCGTACCTAGTAAAAAGTCACTGCGGAATAATTTCATGTATTAGCGATCACACAGGCATTCCAGATATTTATCGAATTAATTCGGCTCATATAGTTTTCTCCTGCCAATAAAACTTAGCGAGCTATAAAATAGGCTGCCGTCCGTTCATGCCTGTAGTAGTATGGATGCATGTGTCACGTTGGACGGTGAACTGTACTGGTTCGCTTCCTCCTGCTGGGTATTATCTAGCTCAGCATCGCAGCAGCACATCGGACCGGGCAGTAGGTCGAGGCTGCCGAACAACACTCCGTTCCGCGCCGACGGCCTTTCTCCAGAGGCCAGACCACTTCCTCGTCACCTTCCTCTCAGTAAAACAGAGCCGCTTTGTACGGCGACAAAGCCAGGCACTTCTCACCTGGCGGGTCGTAATGTCCTCACCTCTCCTGCGCCGAGAGCGGTGACGTAATACCAGCAGCGGTCTCGGCTGTCGGTGTCGACGGTAACAGGCGGTAACAGGCGGCGGTAACAGGCGGTACGGCAGCACGAGGAGGCATTCTACGGCAGCACGAGGAGGCATTCTACACCGTCTATGGCGCTGAGATCGCTATCAGGGCTGCATTCTCTCGTAAATGCTGATGCTGAGATTGTAAATGGGCGCTATCGTTGCAATTATTTCGGCTATTGGCAGTCTAGCAGTGCTGCAGAAGATGGCGATGGAAGGTCAGGGCTTTTGTCATGTTGCTTGCGTTTTATAATTTTGGGGTAGAAGCATTTATTACAGGTGTTATATAAGTTTTTTTTCTGATTAGATGCTCGCAAAAATTAAACGTTACGTTAAAGGGAATGTTTCACCTTTCTGAAAGTTGTCAAATATACGCTGGTTGTAGTCGAACATATGAAGCAAGTGCTGCTGAAAACGATAGTGATAATTTTATCTCGAAAGTCATTTAACTTTATACAAATTAAGTTTTTAAATTTGGGATGATGACGCCATTATTGAGCTATAGACCGCCGCTGATTGGCTGAGAAAGTGGGATTGGCTGAAAAAGTCGCGGTCAGCCAATCAGCGGCGACAACTATAAATTATAACTATAACTATAGAAATTATAAATTGAATTGCTTAAAAACGGCTAAGGTTTGGGGAAAATGACCTTAGTATTTTCAACATTTCAATAACGGCCAAAGATAATGGCTATCTCAGTTCAAAACCAATACAAAGGTGAAACATTCCCTTTAAAAAGCCATACAATTACGCAGGATTATTAAGGTGCAGGATGAATTAAATACCTGCAATTTATTTTGAAAAAAGAGTTCTGCTTTCGACCAAGCGAGTCTGAATTGTGTAAAGTAACTACAATTATACATCATCTTTTGCTGTCTACGACATAATACATTCGCAACGCCTGAATTCGTTGCCTTCACATAATAGCGACCCATTCGTAGCTGTGTCATCCTCCTTCCGGTACCTCCTTCCGGAAGCACGTGGGACAAATATGAAGGACGAGAGCAGAGACGCTGCTTTCTGGCCGATACGGCGACCCTGCTGTCAGCAGTCCCCGTGCTGTTCTGTCACTCTATCGCCGCCTGTGTGAGGAACAATGGCGTGACGGTGATAATATATACACAAACTGTCATCGTCACGGTCACCAGGCGCGTAAAAAGACCCCCCCCCCCCCCACTCAGAGCAAGCAAACTCCAGCGAATAGCTTGGGTGTATTCCGAAGTTTGAAACAGTAATGCTGGTCGGTTGTATCGAAATGTTAGTGATGTTCTAAGATATAAAATGACATTAAAGAAACTGGTTACTAAGTATTGATGTACTTAGTAACACATGCAGATAAACTCATGCGTATATTTGCAGGACATCCCTTCTACTCGCCATTGTTGACATGTTCCGTGCCGCCTCAGCTGTTGCTGTCCGCTCTGGGGATGACCTGCGGCGCCTCCATCCAAGACCCGTACATCCACGACTCGGAGGAGGACCAGATCGCCATGGAGTCCGGACCGTCCCACACGGTGGTGGCGGCGCCTCCCCGCTTTCAAGCCGCCGCCGCCGCCGCCGCCGCCGTCGCCGCCGCTGCCGCCCCGGAGCCGGCTGAGGTCGAGGCTGACGTAGAGACTGCGGAAGCTGAGGCTGACAACGAGGTGGCTGAGCCCGAACCTGACACGAAGAAGCCGTCGGCGCCCTTCACCGTGCTCGTTAACGGTGAGTACGCCGTCACGAACGGTACTTTGGGTGTGGAGTCGGGCAGTGAAGCGTCGATATGTCATGACCTCGTGGGAGAGTTGGTAGAGGCAGTGTGTCCGTGTTACGCTCTACTGCGGATGGTACGGGCGGCGGCGGCGGCGGCCGTTTTTAGTGAGTGACTCCGTTACGATGCGGCGCTGGCTGTGGCGGCACGGGTCAGCGAACGGGGTGTCGCCGTGACCTAACGGTCCCGGAGGCGGCGGCCGTCACCACCCGTCCGACCCAAACCGAAAGCACACTAACCGTGCGACCAAAGCACACTACTACTGCTGCCCGTCAGACACGGCTGACTGGCGACGCGACGGGCCGGATCACGACGGCCGCGTTCCACGCCGCTGGAGACTGGTGGCACGAGCGCACGGATTGAGCACATGTGTCCGGACATGTTTGGAAACCTGTCTCGGTCAGTTTGGAGACCTGTCTCCGTCGGTTGAAGACGTGTCTCCGCAGTGTCCCGTTTGCGGCTCTCTCTCTCCCGCGGTGGACCGTCGAGATGCGGTCGAACGACTGGGCGCACCCTTTTCCGAAAACGGTCACTCCACAGGGTCTCTCCATCCGAGGAGGCTGTCCCGGACATGTGAAGAGCACTCGGGCGATTCACGCCGAGGGAGGGGCCATCTGCCAGTCACGTCTCTCACATCCGGTCTCGGACGGGGGGGGGGGTATGTTGCAGTGAGAGGGGTGATGGTCCAGGGGGGGGGGGGGCGCTGTTACCAGGGACCCTCTCTGCTCTTCCTGTCGGAGCCGGAAACATGTCACCGATGGCACCGATGGCACCGATGGCACGTCAGGTATCTGTTGATCTGGTCCGTACCAGTACGTATCACCAGTCTAGCCGGCCTCGCCATGACCCGAGGACCTGGCGTGAGAGCGCGCACGGTGATGGCCCTCACGGTGTCCGACCGGACTGCCTCCTGGCAATGAGGTCACCGCAACAACAATGAGGTCACCGCAGGGAGATCTGCCCGCTGTCTGATCTGTACCGGTTACTCTGATCTGGCAGATCTGGCAGACGGGCTGTCACAGTGGCAGATCTGTCAGACGGGCTGAGTACCGTCGAGGATGATCTACCTTCCCGGGTCGGACTTTCCAGACTCCGGTAGTTTGTTTAAACCGCGGATTGCGGCCACGATAAGCCGACCTCGTGGCCAAGCTGTAAACGGAACAATGCTCCCTATGCGGAACAATGCTACCTGAATGAGGCGCTGCCAATTGTTTCATAGTTGCAGGAAAAACATTATCCCATCTCCGTGCCTCAAGGCTAATTTGTGTGAAAGAAATTCGTTGTCAGAACAGTATCTACCAATTGTCAAAGCAGTACGCAATGAAACGTAAGGCCGCGCTTCCAAAAGCCCGAACCGCAAGTCTGATTGGAAACTCCTGTGTATACTGACAACTTGTTTCCTATGCAACAAACGACGCACTTCTTAAACGCCTTTCACCGCACACAACACTATTGTAATACCACACCAAGCCACTTAATGAAAGCCCTATCCGGCCCCGCCTGCAACCTTACCGGGAACTTCCCTGCATTCCGATGATGCCACGACGGCCGTACCGGGACGTACCGGGACGTGCCGGTCTCTGGAGACAAGCCACACCGGGAGAGAGTCAGGGCCATATAAGGGCAGCAGCGTCCTCTGCAGACGCCGCCGCGCCAGCATCCCAGCAGCTCTCTGTGTGAGGTTAGCACGTGTTGCACGTGGCGCCTGTTCGGCGCCAGTACCAGCAGGGAGGCGCCTCTGCTGCGGTTAGCACGTGTTGCACGTGGCGCCTGTTCGGCGCCAGTACCAGCAGGGAGGCGCCTCTGCTGTGGTTAGCACGTGTTGCACGTGGCGCATGTTCGGCGCCAGTACCAGCAGGGAGGCGCCTCTGCTGTGGTTAGCACGTGTTGCACGTGGCGCATGTTCGGCGCCAGTACCAGCAGGGAGGCGCCTCTGCTGTGGTTAGCACGTGTTGCACGTGTCGCCAGTACCAGCAGGGAGGCGCCTCTGCTGTGGTTAGCACGTGTTGCACGTGGCGCCTGTTCGGCGCCAGTACCAGCAGGGAGGCGCCTCTGCTGCGGTTAGCACGTGTTGCACGTGGCGCCTGTTCGGCGCCAGTACCAGCAGGGATGCGCCTCTGCTGTGGTTAGCACGTGTTGCACGTGGCGCATGTTCGGCGCCAGTACCAGCAGGGAGGCGCCTCTGCTGTGGTTAGCACGTGGCGCATGTTCGGCGCCAGTACCAGCAGCGAGGCGCCTCTGCTGCGGTTAGCACGTGTTGCACGTGGCGCCTGTTCGGCGCCAGTACCAGCAGGGAGGCGCCGGCAGACTGATCAGACTCGGGTCTGAGAAAACCGAGTGACAAGCGTACACAGGCCTAAAATACAACGGCCCTTGCAGGGAGATGAACTGGTGTTGGCATCACAAAGAGCAACTGGTGAGGATGTCACCTTGATATTCTATGTCATGAAAAAAACGTGTTGGTTTTTATGCACGAAGCTCCGTACTACTTCCTCTTATAGATATTATTCGAATTATTTGGATTCAAACGTGAAAATTTGGATTTGCAAAAAATTGTTTTCAAATTTGGATTCAAACAAAAAATTATACATAACATAACATCAGAATGACTCATCTGAATGGTTTTCAATGATTTCAACTCTGTACGGTACAGCTGCCTCTGATCAGATTAGTCCTCATCTGTTCCTGATTCCGTGCGTCAGCAGCGATTTTGTCGTGGTCGCCAATCGACTGATTCCGTTCTTGCGGCTGGAGCGACAAGAGGTCCCGCTGCCGGTAGCCATAGGTATTAATGTCAAAACAACCAACAAAAATATCAGAAACGGTAGATTTAATGTGCAGCGAACACAGCACTCCAAACCGAACTCTTTCCATAGCCACAAGTCCGAAAGCACTCGACAGCAAAACATCTTTCCTGTGTTTTTACTACCGTTTGAGTCCGCTATTTGTACCCAGCGATTTGTCAACACTGCTCACTTGGGCCAGCATTGACAGTGTCCTCCGCCTCAGTGGTACGATCCGCCACTCCCAGTTGGCCTCTGGTGCGGTGTGGTTTATATAACATGGCGAACTCTGGTATGATCCGCCGCTCCCAGTTGGTCTCTGGTGCGGTGTGGGTTATATATCGAGCCCGGTCTGGGGTCTGAGCCGCGGAGGGATCGGCGGCGTGACTGTTGGGAGAGATTTCTCAGGTCAAGGGACACGGGAGACGGCCGACCAGCAGCGGCGGCGTCAGGGGCTCGGGGTCGGAGCGACACCGGTACACGGGGCGGACGGAGCACGGCTGCAGACAGGCTCCGCAGTATCAAAGGGATTTAGACAGATTAGCCACTCCCTGTTTTGGTGCAGGCTCAGCCGCCTGTTCTGCGGGGGAGCCGAGCTTGAGCCGCTGACACGGGAATCGTGGTTGGTGTGTTGCCGCGGAAATTATGGTGGGGACTTACGCATTACTGGATATTGTATGCATACCTGAACTTAATGCGCGCACTTCTCAAGTAGATTTACAACCCAATCCAGCTTTTACAACCGGTTATGTAATTTTGAGTTGGAGCTTTTCCTATTCGTGGTCATGAAGTTAAAACTGAAGACGTATTCCAAAGACAAAAGATGCTCATGAGGTCTTATATACCACTAACATAAAATGCTAACCTCGCTAATAGAAGACACCATCACTTTGGCGTTTCCCACGAATAGCAATGGCTTTCGAACGGTAAAGCCAATTAAAAAGTGTCTGTTATAGAATTATGCAGTACAGTCTCTCTTGAAAGTATCTATGCCCTGTACAGTCTCTCTTGGATCTCTGGGCGTGGATAGATACTTTCAAGAGAGACTGTACACTGTACCGTCCCTGTGCAGTGTACAGTCTCTGTGCAGATAGAGTGTACAGAGAGACTGTACAGTGTACAGTCTCTCTTGAACGTATCTATCCACGGCCAAGATATCCAAGAGAGACTGTACAGAGCATAGATACTTTCAAGAGAGACTGGACGTTTCTAGTTTCTTTCATGTTCTGTCATGCCCATAATTTACCTACAACTACATGCATCTCACCGAGAACACCAGCGGCGATAGTGACGAGACATTGCCAACTGTTCCAAATTCTTTTTCGATACGCAAACAATGGTGCATTGCCTTGTATATGCAATCCCATTAACGTGTAATGGACTTGGGTTTTATTGCCACTAAATTCCTTACCATTGCTTATGACCTGTATGCACTTGTACAGGCTGTGCATGCCCGCAATGTGTCTATTTCTGTCTCAATGCCACGGCCGATATGCAGTACATTACAAAGGCTTCTGTTCCGCCACGATTAACGACCTGGCCTGGTGCACGGTACTTCCTGGTCTCTTACCCATCTGATGAGTCCAGTTCTACCCGGTCACGATTTGGACCACCAGCGCTTCAGTGTCTAGACTCTAGCACTTAAGATCCTATCGTTCTAGGTACATGCATATGCGCTTCACTCGTTTGTTTAGGTTCCTCTGCATGTCTATTCTGCGCTAGACTGATGCCTAGCTGCTTGACCAAATCTGGCGATCATCTGATACCTTTGAACTGCTGCCTAATTAGTAATTGATAGCTAACACACGTCTGAATCCATGCTTTACCCCTTTATGAGCGATTAGATACCCTCTCTGGATCCTATATACACACCACACTCCGGGCTGACAGTCTTTTTTCTTCTTCTCCACAGACAAGGTCGCCGAGCCGGTGGCGCCGCAGCTCCCGCAGCTCCCGTCTCGTCCCGTCAGCGCCGCAGCTCCCGTCCGTCCGGCGTACGGCGGCTTCGCGGTCCGGCGGCCGGCGCTCTCCCCTCTGATGCAGATGTCGCTGCTGTCGCGGCTGCAGCAGCCCCAGCTGCAGTACGGCGCTGCTCTGGGCGGCTACGGCGCCTCCCCCATCATCATTCTGCAGCCCATCATCGTGCCGGTGCCGATGTCAGCCCGGGATGCCGAGAACGAGCCGAACGCGCTGACGGAGCAGATGATGTCCAGCCTGCTGCTCCGGGAGCCGATGAAGCCGCGTCCCTTCAGTCTGATGGACCTCCTCCAGCGGGGGTACTACGGCTTCTGAGCCGCCGCAGATCCAGTCTGTTCGTCTAGCCGTCTGTTCGTCCTTCGTTAAGTTATTGGGAGGTGGGCGGACGTCCAGTGGTGCTGTCTGACCGCCGCCCACTGCGCCGCCGTGCTGCGGACCGGCCGAGAAGCGCCGACCACTAAGTGGTGGCGACAACCTGGTGCTGGGCTGGTGCCGCGTCACCCAGCCGTGCTTGGCGCCGGCTGGCGCGGTGGTGCCGCCGTCCGGAGCTGCAGATCTCTACAGAAGAGAGCTAGTGGGTAGTGTTTGGGGTCAGCCGGGGGCTAGAGTGTTGGTGCGGCGGCCTTCCCATCGACTCGGTGTGCGATCCATGGCATTATTGTACTTGTTGGATTGTTAACAGGAGTGTGAGTGTGATGAGTGGTAATTTATTAAGCCTTGATCCAGCCAAAGACTAGCGTGTGTTTGTGTCTGGCGATTTGCTACCTTGGCCAGCAATTAGTTTCGTTGCAGAGTTTAAGACACTAATAAGAGGAGTTTACTACATTTGGCTGCCCGGATGTGTGCTGTATAATTCGTCTGCAACAATTAACTAGTTTCATACCTGCCATTTTTCAACAATAAACCGCTCTTGATATTTCAGTCTGTTGCGCATACCTACATAATAAAGCGGATTTTCCCGATGTTTCCCATATATTACTCCTTAGAAAATTGAAAATAACTAATACGAAATACGGTTCCGAAACAATATGATCAGTGGAAGCAAAGGTACCGATGATATAAACTTGATAATTTGCAAACGGCTTAGCACCATTACTTGTGCTGCTGCGTCTTATAACTGTCAACCAAAGGCGTGATTAGTAATCCAACGATAAATCAGACAATGGAAGACAATGACAATGAAGGTAGTGGCGAGATCAAGCAAATGAGATCCAGCCACTCCTGGTCATAATATCAGTTACAGGAAGATAAAGCGACTATTTGTGTTACAATGCTAAGAAGATGAGTAGATCAGGCACACGTGTTCGAATTTTGAGGTCAAGACGAGATCTTGCAGATAACAGAAATTCCACCCTTCTCCGCAACTACACTTGTCGAGCATGAGACCAAATGTTCTATCCGCGATCTAACAAATAAAAGACGGTCAAGGACTTCGGTGGTACCTCAGGTAACCTCAGGTTACCTCAGGTATGCTGTCTTATTGAAGTTTGATCCTGGATTTGCCAGAGTCTACCGACAATGACACATTGTGCAGCGGTGCGTTTGATATTTACACAGACCGTCCATGGACTAACATTTATCGAAGATATTAAAACGAGACAAATGTCCACCACCCACCATGCGAGTAAGCTTTTCAATGTATTGCCAGCTATTGGCTGGTATATTAGTCACACTGGATTAGGCCCAACATTTTATGTACCCATTTGAGTCTATGCCCCCAATCGACCAATCATGGGGCCACTTTATGCCACTAGTTGTATGTACCATGTGAGTGTTGTCTCAGGCAAGTTCTCGCTAGCGAGTTGAGGTTATCGAAACTCGAAAGCTCTGATGTATGTCTGTTGGCCAGCTAGTTATGGAACGACGTATGATCAGTTTTTGCATCATAAGTAAATGGTAAGCGGTTTCATTGATAGTTTGAATTTAATACGTAACTATTAGCGCTATAGTTAACGACAATTTTTAGTCAGAACAAAATCCAACTAATATTTATAATGTAATGAAAAGCGGAACACTCTCATTTTCCTCTTTTATCACACTTTGTTTCATTCATGATGTGGATTGCGAGTGGCATCGATAATAAAACAGAGTTCATAGTAGAACGTTGCGCTGCTCTATCCGGGATATGTTTAAAGGGAGATAATCACTTTTTGATTTTCAATTTATTTTGCTACCGTTATGGTATTCAAATGATGTGATCTAAATTTAAGAATTGAATACAATTATCCCCTTATTCAAAGTTGGAAGTTCGGAAACATTAATGATCGGTATTTTCCCTCCACTATTGGAAAGCGCAACATCTGGCGCTTTTGTGTCAATCTGTTCAACGTTGTTGAATGGGCACTTATGATCAAATCGCCGATACTAAATAGGTTGCCGTCCGGTGCCAAGCTAAACTGCCGATTTCAATGCACTTTTTTCAAATGATTGTTGATTGTTCATAACAATTTGGCACATATTCGCAAAAGATAAAGGGCAGGGAACATATTGCATACCTTCATGATAAATAACAATGCCTAGGGAGGTTAATTTACTGAATTCGTTACCGAGTACTTGCTGATTATAAGCGTGGATCGCTATCAACTATGACTTGAAATATCTCTCGGTAGGAATTTTTATATGCAAAATGTAATGAATTTACAATATATTTTGGTCTTGTCTATCGATTCCAGGTGCTAACTCCATTTTTGTGGAAAAGGGTGCTTATCTCCCTTTAAGTATATGTTCTGTGATCATCTGTTGAGCACTATAGTAAACGAGGGTATTTAAATTGAAATAGGTACATCTGAAAATTGTATTATGCTTCAGAATTATTTAGATCAGTTGTAATATGTATACACGATTTAATTTGTATGAGCCTTAGTTAATGTCATGCCCCCACACTTATATTCTGCAGCTTTAGGCAATGCAGGTGGTAATGCAGGTCACAGACATAGGATTCCCAGCTGTCGGATTTACAAAGAAAAGCAATGCCGCTTCCGCCCGCGCGATTCAAACCTAGGAGCGTGGTAATTGACCCGCGCCCCGCTGGGGGGTACATTTTACCCCCCTCCCCTCCTCCCGAGTTTTCTCAATAACTTGCAAACTATGATAGATAGCAACGTTAAACTTACAATACCTCATGCTGCATTAATTCTACATCTTCTCAATAAATTTCACTGAAATTGAGGTAGTACCTTGGGAGATAATGACGTTTTCATGACGTCATGTCATGCCATTTTTGGTGGAAAAACGATAAATGTTAGGGAAATCGTACAAAATCGAGTTTTGATGCAAATGAAAAACGTCAAAAGAATGGAAATTATATTTTCTTCACAATGGCTATCTCCGATTTTCAACATTTTTGGTATTCGACCCAATTATGTTTGTTAAATGTCCACAAAATATTTGTTTTTGAAGATATTAAGCAAATCGGAATACATGTTAGAGTCCCAAGTATGGAAGATACCCAAACCAAACTTCAAAACAGTATCCTTATTTTTGACTGACTTATGGCTCCCTAAGTATAAGTAATTCATGACGTCATTTTTTAAGTTACGTTTTTGGCTTTCAGTGACCAGATACAGACAAATAAATGCCACCGCTATATTTCTGAGACAAAACTGGTCTAGAAACATGTTTTATTTATTTATATTATTCAATTAAAATTTTTAACCTTTAGTGACCTGACCCTGACCTGGGGGCAGGCGCGCACACAAGGGGAGGGGGGCACACGGGACCGTGTGCCCCCTTACGAAATGCGGAGCCCCTCTGAGGAGGCCCATGGGGCCTCTGTTTGGTTTTAATTTTTGTTTGGCACATTTTGTGGAAATTTTCCTAGATTTAAAAAAAAAACATGGGTGTCATAAACTGAAAATATCGAAAATCCGATACATCCATTTTGAAGTACTGTTTGGCACCCGGGCCCGTGCCCTCTTACGAAATACTATGATGCCCGAGCCGCCCTATGAGGCGGCCCGGTGGGGCCCCTGTCCGGTTGTATTTTTTACAAATCAAAAGTGATTTTTTCTTCATCCGAAGGGGCCCACCGCGAAAATATAGAAAGTGAAGTTATCGCGAAATTGTGTAACGGGTCGAAGCTCTAAGGATGAAAAAGATAAATATATAAAATAAGACGAAGTGTACCTCAAACAGAGGCGCACACACGGGGGAGGGATAGGGCATACGGGCCCGTGCCCCCCCCCCCCCCTCTTACGAAATGCGGGGCCCTTCTGAGGCGGCTCCGTGGGGCCCCTCTGAGGCGGCTCCGTGGGGTCCCTCTGAGGCGGCCCCATGGGAGCCCCTCTGAGGCTGTCCCGTGGGCCCCTCTGAGGCGGCCCCGTAGGGCTCCTCTGAGACTGCCCCGTGGAGGTTCTTCTGAGGCTGCCAGTGGGGCCCCTTTTTGGTTGTATTAAAAAAAAAAAATCAGGATTTTTTAAAAAACAAATGAAAGTAAAAGTTTTACATTTTATATTTTCATCGGAAGGGCCCAGAAGCGCACACAACGGGGGGGGGGGCGCATGGGCCCGTGCCCCCTTACGAAATGCTGGACCCTATGAGTCCCCGAATTTCGTAATGGGCCCTGCGGTGGGCCCCCTTACGGACAGCCCCCCCCCCCCGCGGTGGGGCCCCTGTCCGGTTGTATTTTTGTTTTTATAAAACAAATCCGGATGTATGGACACACATGACAAATTACATGGCCATGAAGACATGCAAAGTGAAAGTCTTCATTTTTTATTTTCATACGAAGGGGCCCACCGCAAAAATATAGAAAGCGACGTTATCACGAAAATGTGTAACGGGTCGAAGCTCTAAGGAGAACAAATACCAATATATAAAATAAGACACGAAGTATGCCTCATACCAGACGCGCACACAAGGGGGACACACTGGCCCACGCGCCCTCCCCCTTATGAAAATGTTTTTTTTTCACAAATGAAATAAGTTTTTATTTTCTATTTTCATCTTAACACATCACGACTGTCCGCGGCCCGTGACGTAATGCGCCAATGTGCATCCGTGAATTCATTCAAGCGTGCGTTCGGTATCTGGAAATTGTTTTCCTTTGGATATTCTCCGCTGGATAATTATCGCCGATAATTTCCACTTCTCGCGTTCGGCATCTACTCTGTCGGGGATAATTTTCAGTTGGAAAATTGTCGCTCTGCAGAGCGTTCGGTATCTGCGATTAGAGGCGTACACAAGGGGGAGGAGGCACACGGGCCCGTGTCCCCTCCTTACGAAATGCAAGGACCCTCTGAGGCGGCCTCGAGGGGGCTGAGGCCATTGTTTGGTTGTATTTTTTTATTTAATAAAAATCCGGATTTATTTTACAAATGAAAGTAAAAGTTTTACCTTTAAATATGTTCATCCGAAGGGCCCAGAGGCACACACAAGAGGGCACACGGGTTCGTGACCCCTCACGAAATGCGGGGCCTCTATGAGGCGGCCCGGTGGGCCCCTGTCCAGTTGTATTTTTTGTAATACAAAAATAACAAAAATCCAGATGTATATCTTACAAATGAAAAGCGAAAGTTTGCATTTGTTATTTTCATCCGAAGGGGCCCACCGCGCACATATAGAAAGCAAAAGTTATCGCGAAAATGTGCTACGGGTCGAAGTTCTAAGGATACAAAATATAAAATAAGGCGCGAAGTGTTTCTCATACCAAAGGCGCACACAAGGGAGACACACTGCCCCACGTGCCCCTCCCCCTTATGAAATGCGGGGCCCCTCTAATGCGGGCTCGGTGGGGCCCCTATCCGGTTGTAATTTTTATAAGAAGAAAATTCGGATGTATTTTTCACAAATTAAAAGGGAGTTATTATTTTATATTGTCATCTTGCACACCACGACTGTCCGCGGCCCGTGACGTAATGCGCCAATGTGCATCCGTGCATCCATTCAAGCATGCGTTCGGTATCTGGAAAATGTTTTAATTTGGATATTTTCCGCTGGAAAATTATCGATGATACTTTTCCCTTCGCGCGTTCGGCATCTACTCTGTCGGGGATAATGTTCCATTATCGCTCTGCAAAGCATTCGGTATATGCAAGGATATCGGCTTTCGGCTTTCCATCGGTTTTTTGCGTGCGCTGTAACCGTATTTAACTCAACTCAGGCGTGAAATTGGTATTAGCCGACCTTAAAATAAACAGGAATTACTTTGAGAACACAACATGTGCAAAAACTCAAGTTAAAAAACAGCAAATGGCCCCCGGTGAACTCAGTGGCAGTCGTCAGCTGGCTACGACGAAGGGATAATATCTAAGCGACCCTGCTCCGGACATTTTCCACGATTCTCGCCCGCGACGGAAAATGATCGGGGATGATTTTCTATTTTCCAAATACCGAACGTGATCCTTATCAGGTCAATTTGATGTCACCAATATCACCAAATGTCAGTCACCAATGTCACCAAATGTCAGTTGGTCATATATGGGTGTCCTTAAAAAACTTTTTGCCTCGATAACTAGGAGCGCCGAAAAAGCGCAGGAAAATACATTCCGAAAAAAACAAAGATATTTAACCCGCGCCGTGCCGGGGGGCGGGCGCTTAGACACCCCCTAAGGTTTTTCGGTTATATCAGAAAAAACTGCGTTTTTTGTACAGCTAGTCGGACATCAATTACCCCAGGGCTAGGTCACGTGACCCACATAAAGTTTGCGGTCGTACGACCGCAAACTTTGAGTATAAACTCAACCACAGTTTTTGGCCGATCGGTTTCAAACTTACAGGATTTCATAAGGTACCTACAATTCGGATATATCATATTTTGTAGGTATATCGGTGACCTAAGGTCGGGCCAATTTCGTGACCTCCCCATTATAAGTCAATGGGGAAATATGCAAACGCTTCCTATTCCGAGGATACGCATGATATCAGTCAAATTCCTTCTGGGTCATGTTATCATAGGTTATCTAGGTTATTTTGTTTTTCAGTGACCCTACAGGGTCAGTCGAGGTCATCTGAGGTCACAAACACTTTGTCAATAAATTTCGTAAGAATGAAGATAAATAAGTACCACCGGCACCAATGTGTTTGTCTCGTCGAGACACGCCTCCCAATATGCACCATGATCTACTTGGGTCACCACTTGACCTTGACCTGAGGTCAAATTTCTAAGTTGGTATAAACTGGTAAACACGAATATGATTCGAAGCGCCTTGAAGAGACAAACACGATGGTGTCAGAATTATTGCCTTATCCTGATTAGGTCAAAAGTTATTTGCAAAAACTGTTTTGCCAAAAAATAGCCTTTTTGACCTTTGATGACCTCTGAAGTCTGGAGCCCACACTATTGAAATGAGCTAAAATATGAGGGAACCAATGGCGATTGCATATTTTAATAGCTTTCGATAGCTTTTATCGTTTGTTCCTAGCTATCATAGTTGCAGAGATATTTTGGGGTTTTGGAAGCGAAGTCATAAAACTTGAAAAGCTGACCTGTGATGACCTCTGGTGAACTCATTATTGACCTTAGCCACAAATATGACCGAAGTGGTTTCAAAAATGATTTGTTGACGAGATCTGAGGTAAAATCTGACAGCACCTTGCATACTTGCCTACATATCATGTGTGCGCGACTGCCGCACCATGGGCCAGTGCTGGGCCATTATATGGCATCAAGATGGTGAAATGGCTGATACTATCGAATTATACGTATAAAATAACCCATAAGACATGTGTCGCATGGCTTTCGTAGATCTCTTGCCAATAGTGACCTTTTGTGACCTTGACCTTTGCTTACAATTTCAGTTTCGCTTATACGGGAGATGCATTATACCTTTGAGAGCTCATTGTGCGATAATAGTCGCAATCTAAGGCTTTGGATGGAAAGTATGGCCCACAAACTCAAATACCTCAATTTTGACCTTTGACCTGATCGTGACCTGATCGTGACCTGATATGTGACCTTATTCGACAAATTTCATGTATGCATTATATTCGGCTCCTTGAGAGCTTTCGATCGTCGCCTTGCGCGTCTCGCTGCAGTCATTGGTTCGGAAGATACGAGGGAGGGGGGGGGGGGTAAAATTTACCCCCCCCCCAGCGGGGCGCGTTCGGCTTGAGACCCCAGCGGGGCACGGGTTAATCTACCCGTGCCCCGCTGGGCCGAAACTCTACGTGGACGAGAGTTTGCACCTCTGCAGTTCTAAGTCTCCGGCTTCGGTTGAACGCGTGGCCCGGCGAGACACCGTGGATCGAGGGACAAACATACGGCGAATAGACAGCGGGCCAACTGGTTGTGAAGTGCTTTGTAGACTCTGAGCAGGTCCCTCTCCCGCACCAGCTGCTCCACCCTGGTCCAGCCCAGGGATGCCAGAGCCGGACCGACCCCCTCCCGACGCCGCACTCCTGTCACGATTCGCGTTGATGATCTTTTGGATTCGGGCTAGCTGATTTTTGGTTGTTCCGCCCCACACCGAAATACAGTATAGAATGTGGGGGGAAACGTGCGTTTCAATCAGTAATTTTAGCGTTCCCTGGTTAAAGTGGTGGCGGAACCGGTAAAGAGATATCAGGAGGGCATTGCACCTTCTGACGATCTGGCTGATGTAGACGTCCCAAGACAGACATGGGTCAATGGTCACGCCTAGCAGTCGTATGGACGGTGAGGGTTTGGTGACCGACCCGGTGATGCTGAGGTGAAAATTTCTGGCTTTGCTCACGGTCTGGCGTGTTCCAATTAAAATGAAATCTGTTTTATCGGGGTTCATCTTTAGATAATTTGAACTAAACCATCGTTGCATCGTGTTCAGAGAGTTTTCAACACGCTTTTTTAATGATTCTAGATTTTGAGGGTCGGGCAGCGAGTGATCGAGCAGCTGGGTATCGTCGGCGTATGCTATCACTCGACATTCCGGTAGATGGCAGTGCAGGTCGTTCGTGAACAGGCTGAAGAGGATCGGCCCAGCTATGGATCCCTGGGGCACACCAGAACGAACCGGCAAGATCGCCTCGCCGCCTCTAACCAGCTGCCTCCGGCCGTCCAGATAACTGCGGAACCAAGTCGGTCGATCCCGTACCATCCCAGCTCGCTTAGGAGGACGCCGTGGTCGACGCTGTCGAAGGCCTTGCTGAGGTCAGCTGCCGTGATTGACGAGATTTCACCTCGTTCTGAGTTTTGGCTGATCCATTCGACAGCGTCGAGCACGGCGTCCTCCGTGCTGTGACAGGGCCTGTACGCATACTGATCATGAAATAAAATGTTATGTTCGGACAGGTACCGCGACAGTTGATCACAGACAATTTTCTCGACAATTTTTGACATGTGAGACAGAAGGGAGATCGGTCTATGACTAGATGGCTCGTTAACATCACCCTTTGCCTTAAGAATAGGGACCACCTCGGCCGTTTTCCATGCTTCAGGGAAAACACCTTTCGTAACAGACGAGTTTACAATGCGCAGCAGATAGGGGCCGACCACTGCGAAACAGCGCTTAATTGCACTAAGCGGCACCCCGTCCAGTCCCACCGCTGCAGACGGGTCCATGCGTCTCACCGCTCCCGCCAGCTCCGGTAAGGTGGCGGGCTGGAGCTGGAATGCCGCCGAGACGACGATGGGCGGTCGTGGGGCCTGACCCGCTGTGACGTCATCACTCAGGTCAGCCGCGATTCGAGAGCCCACCGACGAGAAGAACTCGTTGAAGCGGTCAGCCCGGGTCCGCTGCTCTGTCTTGTTGGTGGTTTGGGCTGCATGTGTTGAGCCGGAGGGCGCCAGGTAGAACTTCTTCAGGTTCGACCAGAACTCTCGGCGATCGGAGGTCAAGAGCTGGTGGCTGAGGAACTCTCTGCGAGCCTGCGCCATCCGACCCTTGACGGAGTTCCGGAGACGACAGTAGTCAGCGCGGGACTGGGGCGTGCGCAAATCCAGCCAGGCCTGGTACACCTCGTCACGCTCCGACATGGCCAGGCGCAGCTCGTGGTCATCCGTGATCCAGGGACAGCCCCGGCGGCGGCTCCGTCTGGTACGAGCTGGACAGTGGCGGTCTAGGACCTCCCACCATGTCTTCATGAATATTTCGACCATGCTGTTGACGTCATCGCTGGTGTCGAAGGCGCTGGAATCGGCCAGCAGCAGATCCAAACAGATCGCGTCCCAGTCCGCTCGCCCCCAGTTCCGAGCGGTTCGCTCTGTCGGCGGCTTCCGAAGTCGGCCGATAGGGGCGCTGACTGCTATCGGCTGATGATCGCTGACGGGGCTGCTGAGCACGTCAGCACGAGATGTCGAGACGTTGGTGATGATGTGGTCCAACGCTGTTGGAGTTGGCAGTAGATGGGTTGGCTGATTGACCAACTAGGTCAGGTTTAGCTCCGACAGAGCTGCTTCGTAGCGCCGGGTGTCAGTGGCCTGTGTGTTAACCCTATTTGTAACAGGGGGGGGGGGGGGGGGGCGGCGGATTCCGCCCCCCCCCCTCATGTTTTTCGCAGATATCTCCAGAACGGCTAGGAGCAGGCCCATTCAATTTTGGGACTTTTCATAGAATTGAATACCGCATTTGGAGTCAAAATTTTGAGTTCTTAACCTGAACAGAGGCGGTTCCAGGGTACAGTTTTGGGTGGGTTCGTAGGCGATATTTGGCGATAATACGGAAATGCGATCTTCACGGTTTCTTCGTAACTGCCTCAAGTATGAAGGAGTTACATCGGTTCACGGTGATTGCAACAAGTGCAAATTAGTTGATGTTAATGAAATATCATTAAAATTTCATGGCAGAGGCGGTTTCAGGGGCTTGAAAAGGGGGTGGGGTTCCAGGAAGTATTCAATGCTTGGCGGGAAGCAAATAGAGCAATGTAAGGGGAATTTATAGCTATCAAGATGTAAAAGATAGCTTCTGCTTCCATTATTTGCATAATTTATTACATATAGAGTTTCAGGGGCGTGTTCAGGCACATGAAAAGGGGGTGACTGGCTTGGTGATGACGATATGCCAGCGATAACGGCGCAATAGACGGTTAGATTATAATTATATATGCACATATGAGGCCAGGAAAGGGAATAAAGTCATTTTTTCAGAGGCGCGCTCAGGAATGGAAGAAAGGGGTCATATTATTGAAAGGAAACTAAGAGGCATGGGCGTACAATGACATAACATACTGTAGTTTTCGGATGAAACACGCACCACAGGCTACTCTACGAACGATTATAAGATAATAGGCGAGTCCAGGTAGGGTAAAAGGGGGGTAAGCAATGTTAATTGAAGTTGTAAGTGAAATAGTCACCGTTGTCTAGTTAGTATCATAATAACGGATAATCTACTTATCAAAAGGTATTGAACCGCCCCAGTTTGGATCCTGGATACGCCTATTATGAAGTACAACATGCAAAAAGGAACTATCTACGATCAGTAACATATTTATAGTGCTGGGTAGCAACTTGTCTGCGGTTAATATTTTTTCCAATTTTACCCCCCTTTTTCACTAACCTGGTACCGCCTATGGCAAAAAAATATGATTTTTAACTTTTTTGCCTCATGTCACAATCACATACCATTTCATTTTTAAAAAAACACATTAAAAAATGGTTTTATTACGCATTTATTTCACCCCCATATTGAGTGACCTGCACACGCCTATGATTTTTGAATTTTCAAACGCCACTGTCATATATCAATTTCCAATTCAATCCCTATCGATTCGTATTAATTGTGTTAAAATCGGTCGATAAACATGAAAGCTATGTTGGATCAAAAATACCACTAAAATTTGTGGTTTTTGCCCCCCCTGTTGCCCCTCTATCAAAATTTATATTTTTTATATTATTTATAAATGTAGATCGTGTTGAGGGGAACCAAACGCCGTTTCATTTTTGAAAATCGAACGGGTAGATCTCGAGATCTCCGGGGGGGCGGAATCCCCCCCCCCCTGTTACAAATAGGGGTAGCCAGGAGCCTGTTACAAATAGGGTTAATAATGCTAATGTTCATATCTCCGAGTAAGAACATCGGTTTATCCCTTGTCATGACTTCTTGGAGCTGCTCTTGTAGGTCGCTCACAGCCTGTAGCAGACAGAGCCGGCGGGGGGCCGATAGACGATCCGACGATAGCCGGCCGGCCGCCTCGCCACGACACAGAGAGCCACAGCAGTCTCCAGCAGGCTGGTCGCCGGCGTCTGCAGCACCTGACAGTGGATTTCTTCTCTGTGAATGATCGCCACTCCACCTCCTCTGACTCGCCGGCCTTGAGTCGACGCAGCTCGGTCTCGTCTAATCATGGCATACCCCGGAAACACTAGAAAACGTGATAGCGTTTCAAGCGTCAGCCAGGTTTCAGAGACGCAGAGCAGGTCGAGATGCTCTGGTTGTTGATGGAAGGTTGTTCACAACGTCGACTTTCGGGACGAGAGACTGTGCGTTGATGTGGCACATCCTCACTCCATGGCAGGCTCTTGAGCCGGGGCGACCTCGGTCGCCGGCGCTCTCCTGTCCCTGCTGGATGGAGGTGGCGCCACCGGCGGCCTCCGCAGCCGCTGGGACGTGTCACGTCTGCCGCTGAGTGAGGAGCGGGATGGTGGCGAGGTGACTACTGTGGAGTGGTGCTCTATCGGTGGCATCCGCTCGTCGGTCCCAGATCACCGGGATTCGTGCCGGTCCGTCGGGCTTGGCGGGCTCTCGGTGCTCGCGTCGGCCGCCGGCCCGCCCGAGTCGTTTCAGCAGTAGGTGATCTGGTGTGTGCCACGCAGCTCGAAGTCCTCGCGGTGCTCCAGAGATGGCGCTAGTGTCGCATCGATCTACTGGGACTCCTCTCTTAGCCAGCTGACGTAACGCGATCCGAAGCACATTCATGGCGCGAGTGAAACAGACACGGCGCACGGCACCAAACCAGCTACGGCCTTGATTTGTCGAATATCCTTCAAATACCTGAGATCTTCGCTCGTCGATGTTGAGTTGACGGTGTTGCAAATAGCTGGACGTCTTCGCAGTCACTCACGGGTTATAAAACACTCGAAAGGGGTAAGGACGGAGGTGCCGCGGTGACAGCCGCGCTTGGATATGGCAGCACAGGGAATCATCTGTAGAGGTCACTGAACAAAAATTGCACCTGGATCATCAATAGTAGCCTATGATAACATGATCCAGAGGGAATTAGACTGATATCATGCGTATACTCGGAATAGGAAGCATTCGAATATTTCCCCATTGACTTATAATGGGGAGGCCACGAAATTCATCCGACCTTAGGTCACCGATATCAAAATTCCGAGTAATACGAATTGTAGGTACCTATGGCCTTATACAATCCTGCAAGTAGTTTGAAACCGATCTGACAAAACTGTGGCTGTGGTACAACCGCAAACGTTTTGGAGGTGATGTCACGTGACCTGGTCTGGTGACCTGAATTGAGATGATCCGAGGTCAATAGTTGCACATAATGTGGGAAATTTATTTTCAAACAGGTATGCAAACAACCGGCGGCGCTGCCGCTATCCTCCAAAAACCTTAGTGGTTGATGGATTTCGCCCCCCCCCCCTCTCCCTCCAGGACGCGTGTTACAAGTAGCCATCGAAAGCGTCCCGACCTTTAACCCTCGCCCGTGCAGCGTCCGATCAGTCCGTGACCGTGCAGGGGGAGGGGTACAACCTCCCTAGCGTTTCGCCATAATTGGGTTAGAGCTTTGATTAAAAAACGTGCGTGTTGCTTGTCACGAGAGGAAGCCATTGATACCTGATTTTGAGGTCCTAGGTCATTAGGTGACCTCGGAGGTAATGTCAATGATCCACAATTCAACAAAATTGTAAATGCGTATAAATTGAATTTAATCGGGCTAGAATCGCAAATGAGCATATCATTATGCTAAATGGGTGCCAAATTTGAAATCAGCGTCACAAAATGTCCTAGAAACTGCCAAATTCCAAAAAGGTCATGTCAGGTCATGTCAGGTCATTTAAGGTCAGTGACCTCGGTTGAACTGTGGAGGCGCATGACCCCAGTAGAACATATAATTATGTAAATTGGATCCCATATTTGAAATCAGCGTCACAAAATGTCATAGAAACTGCCAGAAGCCAAAAAAGTAATATCCGGTCATCGGAGGTCAGTGACCTCGGTTGATCTCTGAAAAGGTCAATCGAGGTCACAATATCAAGGGAAACCACAATTGTCACCTGGAAACATCTGTGCATATGCTCCTGAACAACAAACACTATGAAACTGCACAAGTTGCAAATATCAATACTACGGACGCCAGTTGCGCCTGACATTACCTTGGTCAAAGGTCACGGTTCATAAAGACATAAAGACATAAAGACATACATTTTCAGTACAACAAAGAGCCTCATGGGCCCGTCCTGGGTTGTACGGCACACATGGACGTGAACGGCACACATGTGACAACGGACATGAACGGCCACATACATTGCCTCGCAGGGCACCATATCATGTAATACACACTAACCATTTTCAGAATTTAACATCCAGTACATATACATCGTTAACCCTACATCGTCCTGCACACACGAATCTCAGAATTTAACAATCTACATTCACAAGACATTCAATCCATACAAACGTTGTAATTACACTAGTCCCACACATACAAATCTTCCTTCTCAAAATAATCCCTTCCTTGTAAGCAACCTATTTCAATTAGTTATGTTCTTATGTATATTCACATATGTGTATCACTATAACTAAGACTAATCCCAGGAATATTTATAAACAAAACCCTTTCCCGCAAAATATTTGTCGAGCCCAGCTTTGAAAGAAACTAATGTGGCTGCACTGATTACATCACCTGGTAAATTGTTCCAATGGCTCACAGCCCTTCTACTGAAAAACGACTGTCTTAATCTAGTCCTGCTTTGTTTAACAATAAGTTTATACTGATGGCATCGCCCTCTTTTCTCCCTATCAAAATCAAACAAGTTATTTAAATACCCAATATGTTGACCATTTACAAACTTAAAAACGTCAATGAGATCCCCCTCAATCTTCTGTATTTAAGTGAGAACATATCCAATGTTTTAAGCCTATCCTCATATTCTAAATTACTAATACCGTTAACCAGTTTCGTTGCCTTTTGTGTACCCTTTCTAGTAACCAACAATCTTTCTCATACGTTGGAGACCAGGCTTGAACACAGTACTCTAAATGTGGTCTAACAAATGCACAATACAGTTTAATTATCACCTCAGCACTTGTATAAGAAACATTCCTGTAAATGGCACCAAGCATCCTTAGCGCCTTTTTTCAAGCTTTGGTTACCTGGTCAGATGCAGACAGCTTACTGTTAACTATTACCCCTAGGTCCCTTTCCATTACCGTCTGTGACATCTGTCCCCCCATTTCGTACAAAGTTCTTCTTTTTACTCGGCCTACATGCATAACTTTACATTTGTTAATATTAAATTCCATTTGCCATGTTTCTGACTATTCAACCAACCTATCCAGATCCGACTGGAAAAGATCCTGGTCGTTATCTCTCCTAATAACCCTGAAAACTTTAAGATCGTCAGCAAATTTTAACACTTTACTGTCTACACCATTCTCGATTGTATTTATGAATATTAAAAATAACAATGGGCCTAAAACTGAGCCTTGAGGCACCCCACTACGCACATCTCTCCATTCAGATTTTACCCCATTTAGTATAACTCTTTGCTGCCGTCCTGAGAGCCAAAATTCGATCCAATCAAGCGCCTTGCCACTTATTTCGTGGCTTTTCAGTTGTAATCCTAATCTTGTATGGGTAACCTTATCAAAAGCTTTACTAAAATCAAGATACGCTACATCAAGCTGTTCACCCCTATCACAACTATCGGTTGCCACATCCAAAAACTGCAGAAGGTTGGTCAAGCACGAATAACCCTTCCTGAAGCCATGCTGATTGTCCCTAATGATTTCATATTCATCCAAATACTCTAATATTTTATCTTTAATGATTGATTCCAGTACTTTACAAACTAAGGAGGTAAGACTAACAGGTCTATAATTTTCTACCTTACTTTTATCTCCCTTTTTAAATATAGGAACTACGTTTGCACTCTTCCAGTCAAGTGCAATCTTTGTTTCTTTTAGTGATCTGGGAAAATATTATAGCCAATGGAACAGATATCTCTCTTCCACATTCTTTTAAAACCCTTGCATATATAGTATCTGGTCCCTCCGCCTTATTAGGTTTTATCTTGTTTAAATATGCACTAACTAAATCACTACTTATATTGCCCAGCTCTCCCAAAGTATCCTCCGTTACTGGCGGAGGATGAAGTAATGCGATACCACTTTGGTCTTCGATTGTAAAAACGGAACTGAACTGATTACTCAACAATTCCACCATTTCGTTATCTTTACTTACCAACAAATCATTTACTTTAAGTGGATCAATACTTTTTGAAACGTTATTCATTTTGTTAAAAACCAAAAAAAAATATTACTGTCGGCAATGCAGCTCTTTGCCAAGTCTATTTCCTTTGCTCTTTTTGCTGCCCTGACTCTTCTCTTTACCTCGTCCCTACTTTTTTGGTAACTTCTCTTATTTGACTCAATTGGTGATCCCTTCATTTTCTTAAATGCAGCTCTTTTCGTTTTGATGGCATTTCTAACTTCTGGAGTAAGCCAGGGAGGTCTATCGTTTTTTCTACTACGTTTATACTTAAATGGTATGTGTCTTCTGTCAACTGCTTTCAATATAGTCTTAAAATAATTCCAGGATTCACATGTATCTAATCTTTCAAACTCACTATTCCAATCTATCTGGGCAAGTTCATTTCTCAATTTGTCAAAGTCTGCTTGATTAAAATTTGGAACCAGAAGGAGATTATCTTTGAGCTTAACATTAGATGAGATATTAAAGTTGACTATACTATGATCGCTTTTACCGAGTCCCTCACCGATTGTTACATCACTCACTAGTTCTCTGTTGTCAGAGAAGACTAGGTCAATAATTTAACACAATCTAGTTGGTTCAGTGACAAACTGATGCATAAAAAGTTCCCCTTCAAAAAGTTGCCTAAACATCATACACTCGTTAGTCTCTACCCTGCCTTCATACCCTCGTAAATTGAAATCCCCCATGATCAGACAATGTGTTTTAAAATTATTACGAATTTCCTCGCAGATCACTCGGTCTGCTTCAACTTGAGGCATTCTCAAAAGATTACCTGGTCTATAGAATGTTCCTATTCTTAAGTTATCCTTATTACCTGCACCAATGTTAACGTCTATCCAAATTTATTCTACGTCCTTTGCTTTTAATGGATCATCAACCCTCGTAGCACCGTACAAACTGTTGACTTATACAAACACCCCGCCACCCTGCCGTGATTTCCTGCAGTACGAAAACATGTTGTAACCTTGTAGTTCGAAGTCCTGTCGCCTATCACCACAAAATTCCTCACTAACCCATTTTTCTGTTACACAAATAATATCCGGTTTTTGAATACCAACATAGCATCTGAACTCATCAAATTTTAATCTAATGCTCTGTGCATTTCACATTATACATCCAATATTACATTAAGGTATCTCTCTACCACTGCTACTACTGCTACAGCTATGATAACTTTGATGCGTCCCCTTATCAGTTGAACCTTCACCATTGCCTACTTCTCGATGCCCTTTTACCTGTGTCTTCTGACCTCCCCCCCCCTCCAACCTAGTTTCCCTGAATCACCCTTGCGTATGCAGCCCCCAGTACTGTCGCCCCCTCATCCGATAAATGCAAACCATCCCTCATGTAGTACACGTCGCTGGCATAAAACTTATCCCACAGGTCGACAAACTCAAACCCCATAGCCGAGCATAGCTTACTCACAGAGTGGTTTGCTGACAGGGCTCTGGAGTACCACTCCGTGCCGACTGCAGCTCGAGGGAGGATGCCAGTGATGACGATAGTCTTCCTAGCCTCCTTCAGCGTATGCAGTAGTTGCCTATATTCCTCTACAAGCTTTACACTGCGCCTCGGTCCAACGTCATTGACCCCCACTTGTACGATGATCGTTTCGGGATCGCACGCACGTAGCTCGTCCTGGATAATAGGGCCAAGTTCGGACACTTTCACTCCTGGTTTGACGGCACACCTGTCCTCCCTCCCACAAAACACTCTCACAAGGGGCCTCACCCGCGAATCACCGATCATCACATATATAATATTTTCCTTCTCAGGTTCCTCGGCAGGCTCCAGGACACTGAACCTGTTCGATAAGGCAACACAATGTTCCTGCTCTCCGGGAATGCGATGCCTCTTCCTAACCTGGATGTGCTGTCTATTCTTGTCTTGTACAGTTATCCAACCATCTCTATTCTCTGCTATCTTCTCTTCTTTCTTCTCCTCTATCTTCTCTTCTATCAGCTTTTCTATCGTCTCCCCAAGCTGCTCTCTACTCTGCTCTTCTATCTTCTCTCCTATCGTTTCTACTATGTTCCTTCCATCTTCTCTTCCCTTCTTCCCTCTTCCCTTCTCCATCTTCCCTTCCATCATACTTTTTAATTTCTCTTCTATCTTGTCTTCTATCATCACTCCAATGATCTCGTCTATCTTTTATTCTATTTTCTCTGGTATCTTCTTCTTTATCTTCTTTATCTTCCTCTCTATCATCTGTTCTATCTTCTTATCCAGCTTCTCTTCGGTCATCACTCCTATCTTCTCTTCCATTTTCTCTTCTATCTTCTTTTCTATCTTCTCTTCTATATTCTCTTCACTCTTATCCTCTCTCTTTTCTTCTCTCATCACACCTCTCTTCTCTTCACTATCCTCTTCTCTGTCAGCATCTCCTTCTCTTCTCTAGTATCTTCTCTCTCCTCTTTCTTCTCGTCAGAAGTAATCCCACACTTTCTGGCTCTCTTGCGCCTTGAAATAGGCATTTTCAAAGCTGAATAAGGAATATGGCATTTGTTTGGACGATAGATGGATATCCGTCGAAAATTGGCATGTTTCTGTTTTCTCCTTCATGGCCATACAAAAAAATGCTTCATTACAATTATGACGTCATGCATATGTTAGCTTGGATATGGAAACTATTGCACACAATAACGACGAACTAAGGCATACCATATACGCAGGCTGCTTGTAACGTAAACAACCGTTGTGAGGACCTGAAACAAGTTTCGGGGAAATGAAACTTCTTCTTCTAAAAGGTGCTCACAGTCCTGTGTCGGAATTACTTAACCCGGCATTGACTGGGGTCTGAGCAGAACGCCATTGACTGGGGGCGGGGGGGGGGGCGTTAAACGCCCCCTGGTTATCTGCTGAACCAATGATCGCAGCGAGACGCACAAGACGGGATTCGAAAGCTCTCAATGAGACGAATCTAAATCATGCTAAAAATGTCAAAATCAGGTCAAATGTCAGGTCACGGTCAGGTCAAATGTCAAAATCGGCGTATTTGAGTTTATGGCCATATTTTACATCCAAAGCCTTCGATTGCGACCAGTTTCACCCAAAGTGCTGCAAAAGGTATGATACATATCCCGCATGAGCTAAAGTGAGATTATTGGTCAAGGTCAAGGTCAGGTCACAAAAGGTCACTATGCTCAAAATATCTACAAAAGTCATGCAACACATGTTTTATGAGTTATTTTCCACGTATAATTCAATAGTGATAGTCATTTTACCACCTGACTTGATTTACGTGAAGTAAATGTCAATTTTAGGTCAAATTAAGGTCACCGAAGGTAAACAAATTTGTTAAATCTAAACCAAAAAGGCATGTTGCTAGACCAGTTTTGTCTCAGAAATACAGTGGTTGAATTTATTTGTCTGTATCTAGTCAATAAAAGCCAAAAAACGCAATTTCAATATATGACGTCATGAGTTACCCATACTGTAGATGTCATAAGTCCGTCAAAAATGGAGATATCAGTTTGAAATTTGGTATGGTATTTGCCTATGTATGGTTCTCTGGCATATCTTCCGTTTTTTGAATATTTTAAACATTTGTTTTTAATCCCCCCATTTTTTTTGTTTAGTTTTTGGGGGTCAAAAACTAAAATTGTCAAAACACCGAGATCGCAGGTTTGTAGCCGTTGCAATTTTTTTATCTTTTGGTGTTTTTCGATTGGATTTTTCTTTAAATGTGGCATTTGTACGGCCTGGCAAAGTTTAGCTGATTTTGGTGTAAAACTCGTGTGTAGTGAGTTCGCTATAACTCGAGACAAAAAAATCGACGAAATTTCTTCTTTTTGCACACAAGACGTAAAAATCATCTATAAGAAGGTACCCGAAGTTTCAGGTTGATAGCGCTATTATTGTTTTAGCTATTGCGAAAATTCATCAGGTAGGGGGGGGCGTTTAAAGCCCCCCCCCCTACCTGCAACAACCCCAGTCAATGGCGGGTTAACGTAGGGATGTAATTATTTCACCACAACCTAATTTTTTATCTGCTCTACAAATCTGCTATCTCAGTTTAAAATCCCATGTTAAAGGTGAACTATTCCCTTAAAAAACAATGATAAGGAACTTCACCTCCTTTTTGCCACATATTTTCTTACCGGCTGGCCTTATTTGACATCGCTACCTCGGAGCCGCCCTCCCCCACTGGTCCTTGATCCTGCAGTCAATTTGGCACAGCCTTCTTCCATTAATAACATAATGCAGGCAATGCCGGAACGTCTGCGACTTTGCAAAGCTGCTCGTATTATCCGTAGTTGTGTCATGTTAAGCCGATTGCGGCGAATACGACGCATTTCTGCTCATAATGGCGCACACCAAGGTCAAACGCAGAAGTTTCGCAGCACATGGATGGTCACGAACAACCAAATAAAGATCTCATTTCAGCTGGTCATGGTAGAAGTTGTAGGCACAATTGTATTTCTAGAAATTCTGGAATTTTCACCGTAAACTGTATTTCGCCGTATATTTGTAATTGGTCGGTTACTGAATAGGTCACTTTCGTAATGTAAAAGGGATAACTTTCAGGCTGATACACCGCCGTGAAGAATGTGTCCGAAGTTAGGAATCAATCGTGTTTACCGTCGAAAATCGTGTAAAAGCAATGCAGAGATGCTATGTGACACATATAACGATACTTGTATTTGTGCGAGTCGTTCCGCATTGCAAGGTTCTTGTATTCTCACCACATTGTCTGTCCGGAAAGATTTTGTGTCACGAACGTACCGTGTAATTCCATTTTTGCATGGGGAAGACACATGTTGATATACTCAGAAGTCAGAGGCGAGAAGGATAAGATTCATAGTTATTATCCCATAAATCACAACTTGGAAAACAGCAAAGCTAAAAGTTTCGACAAATGAATGAGTTCCAGAACTGACACTCACGACTCAACGTACTCAAATGGCTAGGCGTAGTACTCAATGTTACTGTTGGAATGCTTACTCATGTTTTAATGTTCAAAGATTGATATGATTAGCGGCGTCTTTACACGAAACCCATGCCATCTTACTCAGGAACCTCGCACCATACCGCGCAAAATATTTCACTCTCAAGTCACGAACAAGACCGATTCCGGTGGTACACGGTCAGCTGAACCAGTGACAACTGAACCAGTGACAACTGAACCAGTGACAACTGAACCAGTGACAACTGAACCAGTGACAACTGAACCAGTGACAACTGAACCAGTAAAACGGAACCAGTGGCAACTGAACCAGTGACAACTGAACCAATGACAACTGAACCAGTGACAACTGAACCAGTGACAACTGAACCAGTGACAACTGAACCAGTGACAACTGAACCAGTGACAACAGAACCAGTGACAACTGAACCAGTGACAACTGAACCGGTGACTACTGAATCAGGGGCAACAGAACCAGTGACAACTGCACCAGTGACAACTTAACCAGTGGCAACTAAACCAGTGACAACTGCACCAGTGACAACTGAATCAGTGACAACTGAACCAGTAAAACTGAACCAGGGGTAACTGAACCAGTGACAACTGAACCAGTGACAACTGAACCAGTGACAACTGAACCAGTAAAACTGAACCAGGGGTAACTGAACCAGTGACAACTGAACCAGTGACAACTGGACCAGGGGCAACTGAACCAGTGACAACTGAACCAGTGACAACTGAACCAGTGACAACTGAACCAGTGACAACTGAACCAGTGACAACTGAACCAGTGACAACTGGACAACTGAACCAGTGACAACTGAACCAGTTACAACTGAACCAGTGACAACTGAACCAGTAAAACTGAACCAGGACAACTGAACCAGGACAACTGAACCAGTGACAACTGAACCAGTAAAACTGAACCAGTGACAACTGAACCAGTGAGAACTGAACCAGTAAAACGGAACCAGTGACAACTGAACCAGTGACAACTGAACCAGTGACAACTGAACCATTGACAACTGAACCAGTGACAACTGAACCAGTGACAACTGAACCAGTGACAACTAAACCAGTGACAACTGAACCAGTGACAACTAAACCAGTGACAACTGAACCAGTCAAACTGAATCAGTGACAACTGAACCAGTAACAACTGAACCAGTGACAACTAAACCAGTGACAACTAACCAGTGACAACTGAACCAGTGACAACTGAACCAGCGACAACTGAACCAGTAAAACTGAACCAGTAAAACTGAACCAGTGACAACTGAACCAGTGAAAACTGAACCAGTGACAACTGAACCAGTGACAACTGAACCAGTAAAACGGAACCAGTAACAACTGAACCAGTGACAACTGAACCAGTGACAACTGAACCAGTGTCAACTGAACTAGTGACAACTGAACCAGTGACAACTGAACCAATGACAACTGAACCAGTGGCAGCTGAACTAGTGACAACTGAACCAGTGGCAACTGCACCAATGACAACTGAACCAGTGCCAACTGAACCAGTGACAACTGAACCAGTGGCAAATAAACCAGTAAAATGAATCCAGTGACAACTGAACCAGTGACAACTGAACCAGTAAAACGGAACCAGTGGCAACTGAACCAGTGACAACTGAACCAGTGACAACTGAACCAGTAGAAACTGAACAAGTAAAACTGAACCAGTGACAACTGAACCAGTGAAAACTGCACCAGTGACAACTGAACCAGTGACAACTGAACCCGTAAAAACTGATCCAGTTACAACTGCACCAGGGGCAACTGAACCAGTGACAACTGAACCAGTGACAACTGAACCAGTAAAACTGAACCAGTAAAACTGGACCAGTAAAACTGAACCAGGGGCAACTGAACCAGTGACAACTGAACCAGTAAAACTGAACCAGTAAAACTGAACCAGTAAAACTGAACCAGGGGCAACTGAACCAGTGACAACTGAACCAGTGGCAACTGAACCAGTGACAACTGAACCAGTGACAACTGAAACAGGGACAACTGAACCAGTAAAACTTAACCCGGGGCAACTGAACCAGTGACAACTGAACCAGTAAAACTGAACCAGTGGCAACTGAACCAGTGACAACTGAACCAGTGACAACTGAACCAGGGGCAACTGAACCAGTGGCAACTGAACCAGTGACAACTGAACCAGTGACAACTGCACCAGTGACAACTGAACCAGTGACAACTGATCCAGCGACAACTGAACCAGTGACAACTGAACCAGTGACAACTCAACCAGTGACAACTCAACCAGTGACAACTGAACCAGTGACAGCTGAACCAGTGACAACTGAACCAATGCCAACTGAACCAGTGACAACTGAACCAGTGATAACTGAACCAGTGACAACTGAACCAGTGACAACTGAACCAGTAAAACGGAACCAGTGCCATCTGAACTAGTGACAACTGCACCAGTGACAACTGAACCAGTGACAACTGAACCAGTGACAACTGAACCAGTGACAACTGAACCAGTGACAACTGAACCAGTAAAACTGAACCAGGACAACTGAACCAGTGACAACTGAAGAAGTGGCAACTGCACCAGTAAAACCGAACCAGGACAACTGAACCAGTGACAACTGAACCAGTGACAACTGAATCAGTGACAACTGAACCAGTGACAACTGAAACAGTGACAACTGAACCAGTGACAACTGAACTAGTGACAACTGAACTAGTGACAACTGAACCAGTGACAACTGAACCAGTGTCAACTGAACTAGTGACAACTGAACCAGTTACAACTGAACCAGTGACAACTGAACCAGTGACAACTGCACCAGTGACAACTGAACCAGTAAAACGCAACCAGTGACAACTGAACCAGTGGCAACTGAACTAGTGTCAACTGCACCAGTGACAACTGAACCAGTGACAACTGAACCAGTGACAGCTGAACCAGTGACAACTGAACCAGTAACAACTGAACCAGTGACAACTGCACCAGGGACAAATGCACCAGTGACAACTGAACCAGTGACAACTGAACCAGTGCCAACTGAACCAGTGACAACTGATCCAGCGACAACTGAACCAGTGACAACTGAACCAGTGACAACTGAACCAGTGACAACTGAACCAGTGACAACTGAACCAGTGACAACTGAACCAGTGACAACTGAGCCAGTGGCAACTGAACTAGTGACAACTGAGCCAGTGACAACTGAACCAGTGACAACTGAACCAGTGACAACTGAACCAGTGACAACTGAACCAGTTGCAGATGAACTAGTGACAACTAAACCAATGACAACTGAAACAGTGACAACTGAACCAGTGACAACTGAACCAGTGACAACTGAACCAGTGACAACTGAACCCGTACAAACTGAACCAGTGACAACTGAACCAGGGGCAACTGAGCCAGTGACAACTGAACCAGTGACAACTGAACTAGTGACAACTGAACCAGTGAAACGGAACCAGTGACAACTGAACTAGTTACAACTGAACCAGTGACAACTGAACCAGTGACAACTGAACCAGTGCCAACTGAACCAGTGACAACTGAACCAGTGACAACTGAACCAGTGACAACTGAACCAGGACAACGGAACCAGTGGCAACTGAACCAGTGACAACTGAACCAGTGACAACTGAACAAGTCAAATTTGGTCAAATTTTGATTTTGACCTAACCCGGTCATCATTAATATGTGGCGAAGCGTCTTGATAAGGAAAACACGATAGTGCTACAATTATTGCGCTATGTTTAACTGATAGAAGTTATTCACGAACACCTTTTTTGGAAGAAAATGCCATCGCGACATTTGGTGTCCTCTGGAGCCTAAACTGTAGACCTGAGATGAAATTTGAGAACACCAATGGCGATTGCATTCTTCCATAGTTTTCTATTGCTTTTTTCCGTTTGTTCCTAGCTATCATAGTTCAAAGTTCTATACTTGGAAAATCTGACCTTTGTTGACCTCTGGTTACCTCAATATTGACCTAAGCCAAATAACGACAGAAATAGTTTCGACAAAGTTTTTAAAGAGCTATCGAACAGTGTTTTTTGGATTCCGCTTACTCTTTATAGCAGCTGAGTTAGAAGGGTGGCATTCAGATGTCCCACTGGTCACTGGTTCAGTTGTCACTGGCAGACTGGTGAATGATTCAACTTGTTTTTGGAACGATTCAATCATGATTCATTTTGGAATCTGAATGATTCAATCACCGTTCGATTCACGGATACAATTTTGAGAATTGATTCTCTCCGATTGAAAGAATGAAAACAAATATTTTAATCGATTCACGTTTGATTCAACATTTAAATTATGTGGTGAATTTATGTCAAATCAATAAAATGGAAACATACATATATATATGATCATTAAAACATTGTTACAGCAATACTATTTCAGTATAAATGAATGTTGCCACTGGGCCCGCATGTATTTTCACAATTTACCAGTGTACTTTAATCACTAAGAATCGTTAAATCTTTGATTCAGTCAGCCTTGATTTGATGCGGGTTTTGATTCAATCCCGATTCATGAATCAAAATATCTGGTGGTGAATTAATTATTGTTCGATTCAAGGAATTTTGATTGAACGATTCCAATCGATTCGATCAGTGTCGAATCAATAACCAGTCTGGTCACTGGTTCAGTTATCCTGGTTCAGTTGTCCCTGGTTCAGTTGCCCTGGTTCAGTTGTCCCTGGTTCAGTTATCACTGGTTCAGTTGTCACTGGTTCAGTTGTCCTGGTTCAGTTGTCACTGGTTCAGTTATCGCTGGTGCAGTTGTCACTGGTTCAGTTGTGCTGGTTCAGTTGTCACTGGTTCAGTTGACATGGAACCGATTCCGCTATCGTGCGTTTGTAACACATCCGGAATCTGGCCGTCGGCTGGTGGACCGGACCCGGATCCGGAATACATCGCAGAAGCCTCTCTGAATAGCAAACCTCGACCGTTTCCGGGAGCAAACGACGAGACTGTCAACAATGTCAAATGGCTCGAGAAGTGATCAATGATTGTGTACATACTATTCGGCACAATCTTAGTTATCCCACCAGCCAGCTGATTCGGATAACCCTGCGTCAATATTTGATACCTACCTCCTTACCTGTGCTGTCATACCACACGAATACCAGACATTTGGTCGTCAACAGCTGTTGAACAATTGCTGATCTAAGCTAGTTAATAATACCGAAGTATTTCTACCAAATGCCACTGATTGACGGCGTGTCAACGGCAGAATGCAAGGGTGATTTACCAAAGTAACATTAATCTGGCAGGCTGCCTTTTTTGCGAGCCACAAAGGCTCAACGTTCATGTGGATTTCAGTTATAATTTGGTTAGTATTCAGTCGATTTTCAATTTGATTATGCTCAGTCTGATGTCAAAGTCGTCAGGAGAGCTTAAGTTAGCTGTGTTTAATTCGTGCTTTGCAAACTTGTTCGACTTTGTCCTGCAGTGTCAGCTGACGGTCTGTAGTTCTTCAGAACTCCTTTATCTCCGATCACCCCCTCCACGGGGGGGGGCACCCGTGCGAAGATGAAGATGACGGCAGCGGACATTCTTGCAGTGACATCAGCCGATGCTGTGCTACAATATCGGCTGATTACGTTATCGGATATTGGAGCTTTATGGCCGTGTTTAGAAAAACCCTAGCGGTACCTGACCAGACACGGCTGGACAGACCAGGGAGGCTGTCGTTGGTGAAAAGTCCTGGCAACAGCCAATCATTTCCGTCCAACTGTACCAGCCGGTGATTCTGTGCCAGTTCAGAACATACTTTGCACAATCCCTTAAATGGTTGTTGCCGATCAATCATTGTGCTTTTATACTTGGAATATAATAGGATAAGAGACTTTGAATAACATTGACTAACATAAGATGTGTGAAAACATATATGTAAACCCCACCTTGACACATATGCGTGGCAAGAATATCCTACAGGATGTCTTGCTACAGGTATATATGCTCTAATTATTATGCTCTATAGAGCATAATAATTTGTATGAAATACGTCCTTTTGGGTGGTATCTTTTAATTTTATTAGCCAGTGGTGTCCATGATGCCAAGAGATACCATTCTATCCCTGCAAGCATCCGCAATGCCACATACTAGGATGCATGCAAGGTGACATGATCATCACATGACGTCATGTGATGATGACATGATCATCACATGGCACACATATCTGCAATGTCGACAAACCTTCTATTGACAAAAGCCACAGCTCTCGAAATATTCGTCGATATACCTACCTCATGACGTCACATGCGGTTAGCGTTTTCGATGCATGAGAGCACAAATGATGACCGTGAGACTGAGATGGTATAATGGCGATAAGTAGATTCAATTGGCAAATTTGGCTTCCAGAAACGCGTCATAGTAAATAGGTGGGCAGATATTAAATAAGTCTTCACATAAGCGGATCGGCTCTGGGATGTTTCGTTGTTTTAGTTTTGTTTGATGGCCTTTGGATGGGGTAAATTTCAGCCATTTGATGATATGGTGAATAACTTTGCCTCTTTTACACTCACGATTTCACTTGGCAAAATGTTTCAGTTCATCTACCTACTTTCGAATAAAAGATAGTTTTGCCAAGAGCTTTGTTGAATCTTAATTTAAACAATTTAAATCACAAACACCGATATTCGAGAGACAAAATGGCAAGTGTTGATGCAATCTACATGATTAACTCTTATATACCTACGATCGTTTGTTAAGTGCAGTCAAATCGGAACATTTATTTCCAGATCAGCAATATCCGTATATCTACATTTTTTCATCATTTTATCAGCTTAATTTAATCAAAATATCAGCAAATAAACTAACAAAGTCTCTAGTGAAGTACCGTCACATTTCTGTTTAAAATTATAACATTTAGACGAGTCGTTCGACAGCTATATGTTAGTAGCAATTGTAAAAGCATAAAGTTGCTAAAAATATGTATATTTAAATCATAATTCGAGTTATTGACAACAGGTGCGGGTGCCAGAACTGGACATAGAATCGCATAAAACGTAGCTAATCGTTCATCTCCCCGTCCAGTGACGGTGCAGAGCCAGCAGTGACCCTGGAAGTCTCGAGGACGCCGCTGCCGACCCCCCCCCCCCCCTACACTCGGATTACTCCGTATTACATCGCAACACCTGCGTCAGCATTCCACACACTGGCGGATCCAGGGGGGGGGGGGCATTTAGGGCGGCCGCCCCCCCCCCCCAAAGCCCAAAGTGGCCTGTTTGCCCCCCCCCCAAAAGGTTCACTCAAAAAGTGACCGTTAATGACTAAACGATACCTTATTTTTTATCTTTGTGATAAAAGTAATTCTTTGGTGAAAAAATATGGAAGTAATTTGGTAGCAATCGACATAGGCAAAATAAACATTAGTGGCGCAAGACACAATCCGAAGGCTAGGACATATATAAGCGTTGTCTGAAGCACGGTAAATACAAGGCCATATATAGGAGGTAGAGTCATTCGGCGATTCTGTTTGATCATGACGTCAGAGCGTGACGTCATGTGGATCCATCGGCCTCCTCCGCCATTGCAGTTAATGCTATTTCGGGAGAAATATATATCATCTAACTCGGAAAGTAAAAATGTTACGAAAAAGGAAAAGACAGCGTTGCAAAACTCAAAACAAGGCAAATAGAAATCTCCTGGATCATTTTAGGCTCAGATCAATATTGAGGTCACTAGAGGTCATCAAAGGTCAGGGCCTTGTTTACGGTCCCCCAGCGGTTCGGCGGTCACCGGCTCTAAACCCCGCCCCTTCGATGAAATTTTGATTTGACCTAAACTACATGGAATTTGTATGAATCGACGTGTTCTGACGAGGCGAACACGATGACATCAAAATCATTGCTGTATCTATATTTGTCAAAAAGTTATTTGCGAAAAACAGTTTTAACCGACTGCAGACGACATGCGCCAGAATTGACTACTGGGGTGACGTCATAAGTAAAAGTGGACACGTTACGGAGATAGGGATGACACCCCCCTGGGTAAATATAATACTTCTGAAGGTAAGTTTGGCCATGTGCGTCAAGTTAGCATCGTATTCGTATTCGTTTTCAGCATCGAGTTCCGATTTTCCCCAAACTTAGCATATGGGTAGATCTCATCGAGTTATGCACGAATATGCACTCCGTTTTGACCTAGGACAAATGGTTTGACCTCCAGAGGTCACTGGAATGTCATCGCACGGGGTACCCTCTAATTGTTTCGTTTACCGTCCGATTCAATCGCAACGGGGCTCAAACGACTCGCCGGCACCCCAGCTTGCGTCAGAAAAAACAACACAAAAAATCACCTAGAGGTCAAAGGTCCAGGTTACGGGGACGAATACGAGATTTTAAGCTTCGATACCAGCTTGTGTACCCGATAGTTTTTACGTTTACCGTCCGATTTCCTCGCAATGGGCAAAAAGGGACTCGCCGGCACGCTAGCTTGCGTCAGGAAAAACAAAAAGTCATCCAGAGGTCAAAGGTCAAGGTCACGGGGACGAATACGAGATTTTAAGCTTCGGTACCAGCATGGTGTACCCTCTAGTTTTTTCGTTTATTGTCCGATTTGCTCGCAATGGGCAAAAAGGGACTCCACGACACCCCACCTTACGTCAGGAAAAAACAAAAAATCACCTATAGGTAAAAGGTCAAGGTCACGGGGACGAATACGAGATTCTAAGCTTCGGTACCAGATTGTGTACCCTCTAGTTTTTTTCGTTTACCGTCCGATTTGCTCGCAATGGGCACAAAGGGACTCGCCGGCACGTTAGCTTGCGTCAGGAAAAACAAAACATCACCTAAAGGTCAAAGGTCAAGGTCACGGGGACGAATACGAGTTTCTAAGCTTCGGTACCAGCTTGTGTACCCTCTACTTTTTTTCGTTTACCGTCTGATTTGCTCGCAATAGGCAAAAAGAGATTCGCCGGCACCCCAGCTTGCGTCAGGAAAAACAAAACATCACCTAAAGGTCAAGGTCACGGGGACGAATACGAGATTTTAAGCTTCGGTACCAGCTTGTGTACCCTCTAGTTTTTTTCGAGATTGTAAGCTCCGGTACCGAAGCTTAACATCTCGTATTCGTCCCCGTGACCTTGACCTTTGACCTCTAGGTGATGTTTTGTTTTTCCTGACGCAAGCTAACGTGCCGGCGAGTCCCTTTTTGCCCATTGCGAGCAAATCGGACGGTAAAAGGAAAAACTAGAGGGTACACAAGCTGGTACCGAAGCTTAAAATCTCGTATTCGTCCCCGTGACCTTGACCTTTGACCTCTAGGTGATGTTTTGTTTTTCCTGACGCAAGCTAAGGTGCCGGCGAGTCCCTTTTTGCCCATTGCGAGCAAATCGGACGGTAAACGAAAAAAACTAGCGGGTACACCATGCTGGTACCGAAGCTTAGAATCTCGTATTCGTCCCCGTGACCTTGACCTTTGACCTCTGGATGACTTTTCGTTTTTCCTGACGCAATCTAACGTGTCGGTGAGTTCCTTTTTGCCCATTGCGAGTAAATCGGATTGTAAACTAAAAAAACTAGACGGTACACCATGCTGGTACCGAAGCTTGGAATCTCGTATTCGTCCCCGTGACCTTGACCTTTGATATCTGGATGATGTTTTGTTTTACCTGACGCAAGCTGGGGTGCCAACGAGTCCCTTTTTGCCCATTGCAAGCAAATCGGACAGTATACGAAAAAACTATCGGGTACACAAGCTGGTACCGAAGCTTAAAATCTCGTATTCGTCCCCGTGACCTTGACCTTTGACCTCAATGTGATTTTTTGTTTTTCCTGACGCAAGCTAGGGTGCCAGCGAGTCCTTTTTTCCATTGCGAGCAGATCAGACGGTAAACACAAAAACTAGAGGGTACACAAGCTGGTACCGAAGCTTAAAATTTCGTATTCGTCCCCGTGACCTTGACCTTTGACCTCTAGGTGATGTTCTGTTTTTCCTGACGCAAGCTGGGGTGCCGTCGAGTCCCTTTTTGCCCATTGCAAGCAAATCGGACGATAAACAAAAACTAAAGGGTACACAAGCTGGTACCGAAGCTTAAAATCTCGTATTCGTCACCGTGACCTTGGCCTTTGACCTCTAGGTGATGTTTTCTTTTTTCTGACGCAAGCTGGGATGCCGTCGAGTCCCCTTTTGACCATTGCAAGCAAATCGGACGGTAAACGAAAAAAACTAGAGGGTACACCATGCTGGTACCGAAGCTTAGAATTTCGTATTCGTCCCCGTGACTTTGACCTTTGACCTCTAAGTGATGTTTTGTTTTTTTCTGACGCAAGTTAAGGTGCCGGCGAGTCCCTTTTTGCCCATTGCGAGCAAATCAGACGGTAAACGAAAAAACTAGAGGGTACACCATGCTGGTACCGAAGCTTAGAATTTCGTATTCGTCCCCGTGACCTTGACCTTTGACCTCTGGATGACTTTGTGTTTTTCCTGACGCAAGCTAACGTGCCGGCGAGTTCCTTTTTGCCCATTGCGAGCAAATCGGATTGTAAACTAAAAAAAACTAGAGGGTACACCATGCTGGTACCGAAGCTTAGAATCTTGTATTCGACCCCGTGACCTTTACCTTTGACCTCTAGGTGATGTTTTGTATTTCCTGACGCAAGCTGGGGTGCCGTCGAGTCCCTTTTTGCCAATTGCAAGCAAATCGGACGGTAAACTAAAAAAAAACTAGAGGGTACACAAGCTGGTACCGAAGCTTGAAATCTCGTATTCGTCCCCGTGACCTTGACCTTTGACCTCTATGTAATTTTTTGTTTTTCCTGACGCAAGCTAGGGTGCCAGCGAGTCCTTTTTTTCATTGCGAGCAGATCGGACGGTAAACGAAAAAACTAGAGGGTACACAAGCTGGTACCGAAGCAGAGAATCTCGTATTCGTCCCCGTGACCTTGACCTTTGACCTCTAGGTGATTTTTTTATTATTCGTGACGCAAGGTGGGGTGCCGGAGAGTCCTTTTTTTCCCATTGTGAGCGAATCGGACGGTACACGAAAGAACTAGAAGGTACACAAGCTGGTACCGAAGCTTAAAATCTCGTATTCGTCCCCGTGACCTTGACCTTGGACCTCTAGGCATTTTTTTTTCCTGACGCAAGGTGGAGTGCCGGCGAGTCGCTTTTTGTCCATTGCGAGCAAATGCGACGGTAAACCAAAAAACTAGAGGGTACACCATGCTGGTACCGAAGCTTAAAATCTCGTATTCGTCCCCGTGACCTTGACCTTTGACCTCTGGGTGACTTTTTGTTTTTCCTGACGCAAGCTAACGTGCCGGCGAGTCCCTTTTTGCCCATTGCGAGCAAATCGGACAGTAAACGAAAAAAACTAAAGGGTACACAAGCAGGCACCGAAGCTTAAAATCTCGTTTTCGTCCCCGTGACCTTGACCTTTAACCTCTAGGTGATGTTTTGTTTTACCTGACGCAAGCTGGGGTGCCGACGAGTCCCTTTTTGTCCATTGCAAGCAAATCGGACGGTAAACTAAAAAACTAAAGGGTACACAAGCTGGTACCGAAGCTTAAAATCTCGTATTCGTCCCCGTGACCTTGACCTTTGACCTCTATGTTATTTTTTTTTTCTGACGCAAGCTAAGGTGCCGGCGAGTCCATTTCTGTCCATTGCGAGCAAATGGGACGGTAAACCAAAAACTAGAGGGTACACCATGCTGGTACCGAAGCTTATAATCTCGTATTCGTCCCCGTGACCTTGACCTTTGACCTCTGGATGACTTTTTGTTTTTGCTGACGAAAGCTAACGTGCCGTCGAGTTCCTTTTTGCCCATTGCGAGCACATCAGATTGTAAACTAAAAAACTAGAGGGTACACCATTCTGGTACCGAAGCTTAGAATCTCGTATTCGTCCCCGTGACTTTTACCTTTGACCTCTAGGTGATGTTTTGTTTTACCTGACGCAAGCTGGGGTGCCGTCGAGTCCCTTTTTGCCAATTGCAAGCAAATCGGACGGTAAACTAAAAAACTAGAGGGTACACAAGCTGGTACCGAAGCTTAAAATCTCGTATTCGTCCCCGTGACCTTGACCTTTGACCTCTATGTATTTTTTTTGTTTTTCATGACGCAAGCTAGGGTGCCAGCGAGTCCCTTTTTTCCATTGCGAGCAGATCGGACGGTAAGCGAAAAAACTAGAGGGTACACAAGCTGGTACCGAAGCTTAAAATATCGTATTCGTCCCCGTGACCTTGACCTTTGACCTCTATGTGATTTGTTGTCCGAACCCGCGGGGGGGGGGGGGGGGAGGGCAGAATCTTCCCCTCCCTGATTTTCTCAATAACCTGAAAACTACGATAGATATCAACGTAAAGCTTTCAGTACCTTATCCTGCATCAAGTCTAAATCTTATCACCAACTCTAAATGCAATTGATGTAGTATTTTGGGAGATAATGACGTTTTAATGACGTCATGTCATGCCATTTTTGGTGGAAAAACGATAAATGTTTGGCAAATCGTAGAAATCAGAGTTTTCAAGCAAATTGCAAATAAAACACGCGAAAAGAAGGGAAAGACATTTTCTTCAAAATGGCTCTCGGATTTCCATTTTTTTTTAAACCCCAATTTTTGTTGTTGTGAATTTGAAAAGTGAATTTATTATGCTCGAATACCAAAATAAGGTAACCGGCCCAAATCCGCGGAGGAAAAAAAAATGGGGGTACCTTTTTGCCACAAAAAGTTGCCCCCCCCCCCCAAAACCGACGGCTGGATCCGCCAGTGATTCCACACAGACGCGTGATGCCCACAACACTTCTCTAAGCGGAGCTACCACCTGTCAGAAGATGATGGTCACTAAACCAGACCTTTTGGACTTCGAAAAGAAATTCAAATATGTTATAAGTACCTGGTGCATTCCATGTCAAATCGCACACAAAAAGAGGGGTTTCGTACCCGAATCCTTCCGATGTTGATAACAATTGGTACACATGTAGTGTCAAGTGAAAGAAACATGCACACCAACTTTAAGGTCCGGGAGACCTCTAAGGTCAGATTTAGGGGTCATCAAATGTCACGATTTTGTTGCGTACTTTGTATCCATCAAACGCTTATATCTTCTGTGTTAATGGACTTAGCGGAATCAAACTTTTATCGAATACTCTACAGGGTTTCACCATTCGGAAAGAAAAAGTCGAAAAAATGACTTTGACCTTACAAGGTCAAAGTCGTTTTTTTGTTGTATATTCTTCCTCCTCGTAAAAAGGTCAAACTTTGTGCAAGGGATGAACACGACATCCTCTAGGAATGTGCAGAAAAAAAAATGGTCGGATACTTTTCAACTTTTTTAGATACCGCCCTTTGAATATGGCAAGGTGAGACAGACAAATGCCCCGAGGCTATTTTCATGTTGCTTGCGATAATGCGGGTTTCGCGGGCCCGATTGATTGACGTGACATTTTGTGGGTAGCTTCCATTTGATGTGTGCATTCAGTTTCCGAGTTTTCAGATCGATCTGACCTCGCATGACCTCACATATCCTCACATGACCTCACATGACCTCACATAACCTCACATGCCCTCACATGACCTCACATGACCTTGTAATAGTGTATGACCCACACATACGTATTACCAATGTTAGAAACCGCACTTAAATCAAGTTACGCTGTTGTGATTTATTTTCACCCTCCCTATTTCAAGATTCCGTTGTCCTCCCCTCCGCCACCACCACCAACCCTGTGCGTATCGTTATTTATGAACAGCCCTTACTTTTAGAGCGGTTTCTAGCATTGGTAAAACGTATTTGTGGGTCATACACTATTACAAGGTCAAGTGAGGTCATGTGAGGTCATGTGAGGTCATGCGACGTCAGATCGATCTGAAAATTCGGAAACCGAATGCACACATCAAATGGAAGCTACCCACAAAATGTCACGTCAATCAATCGGGCCCGCGAAACCCGTATTATCGCAAGCAACATGAAAATAGACTCGGGGCATTTGTCTGTCTCACTCCATTGCCATACTCAAAGGGCGGTATCTCAAAGAGTTGAAAAGTCTCCGCCCTTTTCTTTTTCTGCACATTCCTAGAGAATGTCGAGGTCATTCCTTGTACCAAGTTTGGCCTTTTTACGAGGAGGAAAAACAAAACAAAAAACATTTTACGACTTTGACTTTGTAAGGTCAAAGGTCACGTGATCTTTTTCGACTTTTCCGAATGGTGAAACCCTGTAGAGTATTCGATAAAGATTCCGCTAAGTCCATTAACACAAAAGATATAAGCGTTTAATTGATACAAAGTACGCAAAAATCGTGACCTTCGATGACCTCTAAATCTGACCATAGAGGTCACCCGGACCTAAAAGTTGGTGTGCATGTTTCCTTCCTTCACTTGACACTACATGTGTACCAATTTGTATCAATCAAAATCGGGTGGAGTCAGGGTTTTTCTTATGCGATCTGACATGGAATGCACCACTTACATAACATAATACATAAAATAATACATAACATAATACCTAATATTTAGTGAAAAAACATCAGTTGCGTATGACGATATTCCTGTCGACTCCATAGTTATTCTTCTTGCTCCCATGACTTATATACATGTGTTCAGTGAAAGATCATTCAAGGTACTTGGCCTTGATCGGAATTTGAATATAGACTTACCTGAAACATTTGCATCGTGCACATGCCAGCTATCAAATCGTACTTTATGATTATTTAACCCTCGCCAGTGCAGGGGGGGGGGGGATGCCACCCCCTCGGGTTTTCGAGTATAACTCGCGTATTTATCAACTGATTGCGATGAAACTTGCAGTACTCTACTTTTGAACAATTGACACATACTCTGCAACAGAGGCGGTCACAGGAAGAGGGGGGCATCCGGGCCATCCCCCCCCAAGGCCCATGAGGGGGCCAACATATCTGTTGGCTGCCC
>JAXIVJ010000334.1:135000-268360 GCA_036785665.1 Chirona hameri | reverse complement strand
ATGGGGTCAGGCTGTGAAAATGTCTGCTACTATCAAATTATACGTGTAAACTAGCCATAAAACATGTGTAGCATGGCTTTGGTAGACCTCTTGCCAATGGTGACCTTTTGCCATCTGACCTTGACCTTGACCTTTGCTTACAATTTCACCTTTGCTTATGCGGGATATGCATTATAGCTTTGCGAGCACTTTGTGCGATAATAGTCGCAATTAGGCAACAACTCGAAAATTGTGACGGACGGTGTGTGAAGCTTGAATTCGTACGTTTTATTAACATAGTTACACGATTTCTTGTGTGTGTGCGATGCGTGTTTTAAATTGTCTGTCGTGTTTTTCGTTTGTATCGCCCAACTTGTATCCCTTTCACTCGAATCGAACATTAAGCCATTTATATGGAATGATTCGCAAATACATGAACAATAATAGGCTTTGAATGGAGAGTATGTCCCAAAAACTAGAATACCTCAATTTTGACCTGATCGTGACTTGACATGTGACCTTATTTTGCAAATGTCACGTAAGCTTTAGATGCATGTCAATGAGAGGCTTTCGAATGCCGCCTTGCGCGTCTCGCTGCGGTTATTGGGTTCGGGAGATAACGAGGGGGAATCTTGCCTCCAGCGCGGCGGGGCGTGTTCGGCTGAATATCCCAGCGTGGCGCGGGTTAGGTGATAATTAAAGACTCTCCCTTGTCAACGACTTTTTTCGCAGTGAGAACCCCACGACTAACCCCCCCCCCCCCCCCCCCCCCCCCCCCCCCCCTCAACGACTCATTGCGCTGTCGACCCGACGCCGGCGCCCCCCCCCCCCCCTCAGGTGCCAAAAAATGCGCCCCCCGGGCCTGCATCCCCCTCAATGAAAATCTTGGATCTGCTCCTGATTCTAATTAATTATTCTTTTTTAAGTAAACTTGCGCCATTTTGGTCAGTGTGGAAGAAACGAAGCTGTTTTCCGAAATAAAATACTGGTTTCGTCAGAAAACAATATATTTCGTGCCGATGTCGGTTGATCCTTCCCAAGTGAACTACCTCCTCTACTGATATGTGCAGACCCCAATATAACGATAAACACAACCCGAGTGGCAACGGGACATTTTCGGATGTCTCGCAGCCTTGCCAAGTGCCGCACGTGCGTCCATCTAAAGCTGAGACTGGTCCGACTTCTGGATGATTTTCTCGGTCACATCGTCATTTTTTGTCACACTGGAAAGCACGTGAGTTATTTATGGTGAGGATGTATCTTTTAAAACAATGCTGATTAAGGGACATGTTATTGGCTGGTGGTGGTGCTCGGAAGTTTCTTCCAATACGTTGCCACGCGCCCGTCACAATCCCATAACGACTGGTAGCTCTACAAGCTGGAGTAGCCTTAACGGCGAGAGGTCCTGGTTTTCCACAACGTTTAGATCGTCCATGGCAGACGGTGAGCCCTAATAAAACATGATCCGGTTTGATATCCCGTGCTTACCATGACTTCCTTGGCGAGTTGAATATCTTCTCACCAGAGTATTGTTACCATTATCATCCCATGCTTACCGCAGAGTCCCATGGCGAGGTCGCAGCTCGTCTCGCAGCAGCGTCAGCGCCAGCCTGGCGCCTCGGCTGTCCGTCGTGCGCCAGTCCCCAGAGCATGGGCCGGCCGACAAACACCATGCGGGCGCCGAGCGCCAGCGCCTTGAGCACGTCGGTGCCGCGCCGCACGCCGCCGTTCCAGGAAGACGGGCAGCCGGCCGGCCAGCGCGGTGACCACGGGCCGCAGCGCGTCCACCGTGGCCAGACAGCCGTCCAGCTGGCGGCCGCCGTGGTTGGAGACGATGACGCCGCTGGCGCCGTGCTCGGCGGCCAGCAGGGCGTCCTCGGGCGTCCATGAGCCCCATGGACCGAGCACCGGCAGCCGGGTGACGCTGCGCAGCCAGCTTAGGTCGGCCCACGTCAGCGACGGGGTCAAACTTGTTGCACTCTTCGCGAAAGTTGGGCGTGCTGTGAACAGGTGCGGCCGGATACAGTTTTTTTTATCGCGCGAATTATTTTATCGTAGGCGTCCTGATAAAACATGTTTTTGCACGAGGCAAGATTATTCCGCACAACTTATTTTTCTTTCTGTACTAGAGCCAATCAAGTAGAAACTTGATTGTTCAGAGCCCAGAGGACACGTTAGCGTCAAAAAGGGTACTTTACAAGTAATTTGTCTTGTCTACAGATATTGGTTAGTTCCACAGATACTAGGAGGATTCGTTATTCTTTGGGGAAACTTTACATGACTCCCTGAAATTCACCTGTTCCTCTATTAACATATTTTTGCATTTGTGTGTCCAAATGTTTGTGTTGAACATTCACTTCATTAGGCGAGGCAGTACGCTGTAACTGCAGTCAAGTCGCTGTAACTGCAGTAACTGCAGTCAAGTTACCACATTTGCACGGCTTTGTTGTCTGTTAGGTACCTGAGGTGTGGTGGCATTTCAAAGCCACCCATCCTAGTCAGATCCAGCCGGTTGCTGACGAGTTGAGCGTCCACTGTCAGTACTATGGTCGAGAAGCCAGCGTTTTCCGCTCTCTGAACCATCCGCTTGGTCATATCCCTGGCGAACGGCACAGTAAATCAACATTATAACATATGGGACATGTATTGTGTGCCTGGCCTTAAAGGAAATAGTTCACCTTAGAAAATTTTTACCCAACACGATTTGATTATATTTTTTAATACAATTTATTTTTATATTGTCAAAAATGGCCTTATATCGCGCCGATTCAGGACAGAAGGCCGTAAATTTGATTGTTTATCAAAACTATATGCATACTCTCTGAGTCAGAGTCCTGACGTCACGCGAATGTACAAAATGGTTCAGCCAATCAGATTCGAAAGTAGTCGCGTAAAGATAGACTCGCATTGGAGATGTGCCAACCGGCGGCCGGCGATCGCTTGCTAGCACCAGCTGCAAGCTGATTGGCTGATGGTATAGCCTCTGCCCGGGATAGAACCAGTACAACATTCTTTCGCCAGCACCGCATTCCATTGCCAAGAACTCAAATATATTCGGCTGGAGTCTTTTCAGTCAAGACAACTTGCAGATAGGGGTTTCCCAACACGGGCTACAAAACGGCTATCTCAGTTTAAAACTAATGTTGAAGGTGAACTATTTCCTTTAAAGGAAATAGTTCACCTTGTAAATCTTTTACCCAACACGATTTGATTATATTTTTTCATACAATTTATTTTTATATTGTCAAAAATGGCCTTATATCGCGCCGATTCAGGACAGAAGGGTGTACATTTTTATTGTTTATCAAAACTATATGCATACTCTCTGAGTCAGAGTCCTGACGTCACGCGAATGTAAACAATGGCTCAGCCAATCAGATTCGAAAGTAGTCGCGTAAATATAGACTCGCATTGGAGATGTGCCAACCGGCGGCCGGCGATCGCTTGCTAGAACCAGCTGCAAGCTGATTGGCTGATGGCATACCCTCTGCCCGGGCTAAAACCAGTACAACATTCTTTCGCCAGCACCGCATTCCTTCGCCAAAAACTCAAATATATTCGGCTAGAGTCTTTTCAGTCAAGAAAACTTGCAGATAGGGGTTTCCCAACACGGGCTACAAAACTGCTATCTCAGTTTAAAACTAATGTTGAAGGTGAACTATTTCCTTTAAAGTTGATTTCTCAAGTTATGTGGGCGGCGCACATTGTGTACAATTTCGTCTGTTGGGTTCAGTTTCTGTCCTTTTCTGAGTACACTGCCAATGAGTGAGAAATGTAATGTTTATCTTGTAATGAGAAAGGAGGCATGACACATGATCGCGGAAATTATGCATGTGACTTTTTAATTACCGAGCGGGCGCGAAGCGCCTGTGAGGTTTCTCGTCAACTTACTAGACAAATTTGCATTTGACCCGGCTCGACCCGGCCCGACCCGGCCATACAGACGCTTTTCGGAAGCTAATAACTTTGCAACCACTGCTCCGATTGAGATTGGGTTTTCACCATTGGCTAGGTCCATCAAATACATTTTGTTTTTGGTATAGTGCGTACTGATAGAGGTGGTACCACAGCGCGTGGCAGCTGGCACACGCGAACGTCGAAATGAACAAAACTTGCAAAAATTATTCTTGATCAAAAGTGGCTGTATTATTCTAAGAATTAATGTATACGCTGAAGCATGCAGCGCTTAGGACGTACTCACTTTTGGCAGATTTGAGAAAGGAGATCATGAACAATTTAATACAACTTAATTTTTATGTTGGCATGCATTGAGGCCTGGCAATTTTTCTGGAGGACTAAAATGACTGTGTTACTACCACGTGTGCTCCCTTACCGTGTCATATTTCAAACCTGTTTTAGCTTTACCAGAGCGCGCTCGCTCGGTCATCGCCCAAAAAGGCGTTTTACTGGTAATATTAGCATGCAATTCCGAGTTTAACCCGCGCACTGCAGGGGAGTTGATTCCGCCCCCTTCAGGTTTTTCTCAGATAGCGAAAAAACGGCGGCGCGCAGCGCCACCGAGTTTTGGCACACCTGTTAGAACATCAATTGCGCACACTTTGAAGAGAACGAAAATTACCTCGGGTCATCTCAGGTCAGGTCACCAGACCAGGTCAAGTGGCCCCATCTCCCAAAACGTTTGCAATTGTGCCAAAGCCAGAGTTTCTCACCGATCAGTTTGAAACCTACAGGGTGTCATGAGGGCATAAGTACTTACATTTCGTTTAGCTCGGAATTTTGATATCGGTGACCTAAGGTCAGGTCAATTTCGTGACCTCCCCATAATAAGTCAACGGGGAAATATTAAAATGCTTCCTATTTCAAGGATATGCATGCTATTAGTCCAATTACTTCTGGATCATGTTATTATAGCATGTTCTTGATGATCCAAGTGTAAGTTGTGTTCAGTGACCCCTGTGGGGTCATTTGAGGTCATCCGAGTTCACCATTACTTATTTGTCAATAACTCGCGACATAATGAAGACAGAGAAGTAAAACCGACAGAAATGTGTTTGTCTCGTCGAGACACGTCTCCCTATATGCAACATAACCTACTTGGGTCTTGACCTCAGGTCTAGGTCACGAGACCTGTGGTCAATTTGTTACGTTGACCTAACAAGGTCACCATATATATCATTCGAAGCGCATTGACGAGACAAAGACAATGGCGTAAACAGTTTTTCGTTAGCTTTATTGGGTTAACAGTTATTAGCGAAAAGGTTTTGCAAAACAAAAACAGCATTTCTCCCCTTTTTTACCTCTGGGCTCTGGAGCCTCAAATATTGACCTGAGAGCAAATTTGAGGACACCTTGTCGATTGCAAATTGCAATGGCTGGCGATCGATTTTTGCCGTTTGCTTCTAGCTAGCATAGTGCCCGAGATATATGGGACTTTCTGGAGCGAAGTCCTAAAACAGGAAAAAACTGGAAAATTTGACCTTTGATGACCTCTGGTGACCTCAATTTTACCTGACCTAAACAAATACTGAAATACTTTCGATATAACTTGTATCAAGCTATCAAACACCGCTTTCCGCTTGCCGCTACGTAGCGTAGTTTTCGAGATCTCACGGGGGGGGGCGGAAATCACCCCCCCCCCCCCTGCAGTTCGTGTTCGGCGCCAACCCCCTGCAGTGCGCGGGTTAAATGTTGCTAATGGGAGGAACGTGCTGCATTTGTTTTCGTCGCTCTGACCTGTCCTTAAGCACATAGAGCTGGAACCATTTGACGGCCTTTGGCGCTGCGGCCGCCACTTCCTCGATACTGCAGGTGGCGCAGGTGCTTAAGATGTAAATGTTCCCCATCTCCTCTGCGGCTGTAGTATGAGGCGGTTATTGATGCGAACGAACTTGTGGCACGGTCAAGACAAGAGCTTTTCTCACATTCGGAGTGTGGTGGTTAGTTTCTTGGTTTAGAGTGTGATGATGTTCGGCTTTCTGAGTTTCATAGTCCTTGATTGTTACAGGAAATATTATATATATCATTCTGCTCGGTGTTCTTGAGTACCGATTAAACAACCTACTCTTCGTTATATTTCTGTGCAAATTACACCGAAAGTTACCAGTCAGTAGTTCCCCCCCCCCGCCCAATTTACAGACGTGTCTGCAGAGGGCGCAGCTGTTATATAGCTATGTGTGGTGTTTCTGCACTTACCCCGGGCGGTGGCGCACTCCCCATCGGGATGGGCCAGTTTATGCCAGGCCGTTGGCGCCACTCCAATAGGCATACTGACCCGATGACCCAGCACTGTCTGGGTCAGGTCAATGTGGGATATGTCCACCAGAGCCCGCGGACGAAGACGGTACCTGGCCGGTGTAGGAGATTGCAAACAAGACATTGTAGTTTTCCGTTTCATATCTTTTCAGTTTTCACCTGCCATTTTTCATGGAGAGCACATTCTATTTGAGTAAATCATGCTATTATGGCAATCAAGTTTGACGCAAGATGATGCTCGTATTTTATGTGATGGTTACCGAGCGGAGCGAGGTTTTCCGTCAACTAGGGGGAAATCTACAAATGATCGACCCGGCCGTAGCCATGGTTTTCCGAGACTTGTTTATTTGCATCTACTCGGACGATGTGACTGAAAATTTGCACACTAAAACGTTCATGCCGTAAACATATTGTATTACATTTTTTGAAATTCTGCGTTGTTAGGCTTAGGCCGCGTAGGAGCAGCGCGTAGCGACGCACAACCCTGTCTTCCCGATGGGGGTGGTTGCGACCAAAACGCCGTCTCTGGCGTGTGATGTTTAACTCAAAGCCAAGCTTGAAGTCTTCTTTCACATTGGAAAATCAAGCTTTAGAACCGCCCGTTCGGTTCCCGACCCGATAAGGGCGTTTTACTGGTTACCACGTCATCTGAGTTGGCACGAGATCGTGAATCGGTGCACCCTAGCTACACATTACTTCAATGACATCTCTCATACTTCTAGAAGCGCCAAAAGCAATGTGGAGCTGCATTGTCTGGACTGCAAATAGTGACCGACCGGTTATAGGTGATCAGTAAGTGTAAGCTGCAATCTCACCGTTGATAGGCTGCGACATTGTCCCTGAGCGTTTGCTCACCGTCCGCTCCGCCTTGGATATACACGCTGGCATTGCGATCCAGCCGTGAAAGGGAAGGATCGTCGATAGACGCCACACGAGACATTGACTGAAAATGCAAGACGACGGCATGCGAGGACATAATCAAAAGCACAGATAACAGGAGACCTGGATTGTCCACGAAATCAGGCCACGTACTGCAGTAAGGGGCCGACAATGTAATGCTAGATGGCTATTGAAAGCTTTGCCGACGTAAATTATGCCAACCAAAATTGGTATTACAGCGTTTTAATAAAACTGTTAGTTTAACTTTCATGTTTGTAAATATAAATAAATGTTTGGTGTATATTGGTCAGAATTGATTGCGCTTTACAGCGGTATAATTTTGTATCGTTTAACACCCTCCGGTTTTGACGGTATGGCGGTGTAATCATACAAATATTAGAAAATAGTCGATGTTTATATTACAGGCGGATTTTAGCACTGAAATATTGATATGAAACCCTAAGTTTCACATGCATTATAGATACTTCTCTTCAACTTCTTCTCTTCAAAATTACGTTTGTTTCATCTCTTCACGTCCCATAGGTTCAGAGCACTAATTTTAATCGTTAAAAAACGTCATAAAACCATGCATTTGCGTGTGTGTAGCCATTAACTTTGCACGCTCCACGCGCTACTCGCCGACCCACATTGCATACGCCAGCCCGTTAATTTCTCTATGACTATACGCCTGTGTTTGTCGCATGCCGATCAGACTCTTGACTGCCGATATATCGACCTGGGATGGCATCCATGTTTCGCGATTTCGCGATTCTAGCATTACGTTTTCGGCCCCTTGCTGCAGTGTCCTGATTTTCATGTCAAATCCAGGTCTCCTGTTATCTGTGGCAAAAAAAAGTCATAGGAAAAGGGGACATTGTAGCATGGTTTTCTCTTTTTATCTTGTGATTACCCTTCTCGCTTCACAAACTTCCTGCTTCTTCACACGACTTCCCACTAATTCATGTAGAATTATCAACTATATTATTACGAATCTCGGCAAGAAAAATGGTAACTATCTGGGATACATAGTCATCAGGAAATACATAGTCTGGCTAAGGCGGCCGCACACTTGGCCATTCGGCGCGCGATATCACTGCGACATTCCGCGGTTCCGCGGTGTTCAGCACAGAAAAAGCTCGTCCGGACCAGCTTTATTCCGCGATATCGCGCGCCGAATGACGCAGTGTGCGGCCGCATTAAAGGAAATAGTTCACCTTCAACATGGGTTTTGAACTGAAATAGCAGTTTTGTAGCCCGTGTTGAGAAATCATTATCTGGAACTTTTCTTGGCTGAAAAGACTCTCCAGCCGAAGATATTTGACTTTTTGGCGAAGGAATACGGCGCATATATGATGTACCGTACCGTCTGAAAGTGCCAGCACTGCCATGGAGCATGCGCAGACCAATAACGCACACCATAAAATCAATAATTTACAACCTTCTGTCCTGAATTGGCGCGATGTAGGACCATTTTTAAACAGACAAAAAGAAACTGTATTAAACAATATAATAAAATCGTGTTCTGAAAAAAAAATTCCGAAGGTGAACTATTTCCTTTAAGGTCATGTCGCCAGTCGACCACCCTCGGGAACCAGCCGACCGTTGTCGCGGTCTCAGGACGGTCAACTCACTTGTCGGGCGCCTGTGTACGGTGCCGGACTGTTCTCGCCGGGATGAGCTGGCACTGGTGACCACGTCGCCTATGTACGGTGCCGGACTGTTCTCGCCGGGATGAGCTGTCACTGGTGACCACGTCGCCTGTGTACGGTGCCGGACTGTTCTCGCCGGGATGAGCTGTCACTGGTGACCACTTCGCCTGTATACGGTGTCGGACTGTTCTCGCCGGGATGAGCTGTCACTGGTGACCACGTCACCTGTGTACGGTGCCGGACTGTTCTCGCCGGGATGAGCTGTCACTGGTGACCACGTCGCGCCTGTGTACGGTGCCGGACTGTTCTCGCCGGGATGAGCTGTCACTGGCGACCACGCCTGTGACGACTGGCGACCAATGCGCTCTGGGATCTGCTCTGCCGCCGCCGGTCCACCGACTACCGTCGGCGCGGCAAGCAGCTGGGCGTGTTTATATAGGCATGTTTACCATTCGTGCATAAGTTGGCACGGTGCCAGGTCCGGGAAAGGTCACTGACGTACTGTGTGGATGGGCTGCAGACTGCATGTGGTTTGAAACAACGGACTCAACTTATTTGCGTCGTGGTTGTAACGGGACCCTTCGGGTCCCGTTAGATGTCAGGGTTCGCTGCCCCCCCCCCCCTTATATCAGCCAAGATGGAAGTTTGGTCCATAAACTAGGTATATTCTGCACACCAGAACATACCCACTTCGATTCGTCATCAATTGCTGGGCGATTTAAAGCAAACTTTTCTCAGTGCAAGTTGTCAAGATTGTCTTCAAATAAATAAATGTGTCAAATTTCGGCCGATTTTAGGCGTTTTGGGCCAATGGTCCCTTTGCCGGCCCTTGGATCCGCCAACGAGTACCGCTAGCTTAAATGTATTCAATATCAGCATCTCCTTTTTGTCTGCGTTCCTCTTTGTTACTATAAAACTACTCCAACTATGTGGGTGTTTGTTGCATAATACAAATCAACAGGGCCTATTTTAAGGGAAATCCACTGGGGGGCAAAAAGGTACCCCCATTTTTGGGGGCATTTTTTGTGGCAAAAAGGTACCTCTATTTTTTTCTCCGCGGATTTGGGCCGGTTACCTTATTTTGGTATTGGAGCTTAAGAAATTCACTTTTCGAATTCACAAAAAAAAATGTGGACATATTTCCGGGGGGAAAATTGGGGGGTCAAAAAATTAACAAATCCGAGATAGCCATTTGGAAGAAAATGTAATTTCCTTTCTTTCAACGTTTTTGTATTTGCAATTTGCTTTGAAACTCTATGTTTACGAATTTGCAAACATTTATTGTTTTTCCAACAAAAATTGCATGACATGACGTCATTAAAACGTTATTATCTCCCAAAATACTACATTAATTTCATTGAAATTTGGTGAAAAGACGTAGAATTGATGCAGTATAAGGTGCTCAAAGTTTTACGTTGATATCTATCACAGTTGTAAAGTTATTGAGAAAATCCGGGTGGGGCAGATCAAATTGATCGTGTCACCGGGGCTGCTTGAATTGCATCAGGTGCACTGTTTTGTCTATCATTGAAAGCAAGGGATACATACAAACTTCAAATTTAATCACTTAAGGGAAGAAAAAACTTCAGTTTTCATGAAGTTTTCTCCTAAGGTCATTGTTTTTCACGTTCAGTGCAGGGAACGCGCAGGGGGGCATACTTCTATTGCATCCCCCCAGATTCCTGGGGGGACATTTTCCCCTGATGTCCGCCCCCTGGATCCGCCAGTGGGAGCAGATGCCATCCCCCTTAAGTTTTTTTGGAAATAGCGGAAAACGACGCAATTTCGCGCCGCCATTTTTGGTACAACTGCTTGCCTATAAATTGCCCAAATCCTGTTAATTTGTTTACCTCGGGTCTCCTCGGGTCACGTCACTAAGTCAAGTCTAGTGATCCCACCTCCAAAAAATGTAAGCAGCAACATTGTTTGACCGATCAGTTAGATACTCACAGGATTTAATCAGGTCATAAAGACCTACAATTCTGCTATTTCGGATGATTATTATATCGGTGACATCAGGTGAAGTCTATTTTGTGACCTTCCAATTATAAGTAATTGGAGAAACATGAAAATGCATATAAATCCACAGGAAATGGCCAAATTTGCCCAATTTTCACCACAGTCTCGCATCTTTTGCAAAATACACTCACAAAATATCAACACCTGCGCAGGGTGTCAACACCCCTAGCCCGTGTGATGCCCACACAACCTAAAATACGTCGCCTGGAAGGTGTTTTGTTTAGCACTCAGGGAGGTGTACCGGAACAACCGTGATCGCCGCTGCATGGGGTGTATAGGTTTAACGGAACACCCTTGATAACCGCTGCATGGGGTGTCGAGGTGTCGCAATAGTCATGCGTGGGGTGTCGATTGACGCCTCAGCCGGGCGTATTGCGGGAGTTCGTTTACCATTGGGAAAGGCGTAACGTCACCGCTGCATGGGGTGTCGAGGTGTCGCAATACTCATGCGGGGGGTGTCGATTGACGCCTCAGCCGGGCGTATTGCAGGAGTTCGTTCACCACTAGGAGAGGTGTAACGGTCGCTGCTGCTTGGGGTGTCGTGACGTAGACGCAATGGCGGGCGGCGGCCGCCGCCGGGCGCCGGCTCAGAGACGTGTCGCAACTCGCAAGACTCATGCCAATCTGAGCACTCTGACCACTCTCGCCAACCTTCCCAATCTGAGCAACTACAAATTAATACATTTCCGTGCAAAACCATTGTATTAACAAAACCGTCAATTATTGTAAACATATCGGTAATGGTATCGCAGGCGTCACACGAGCTTCCATATGTAACCGGTGAAATATCTCTATTTCTCACCTCAGAGATTTCAGGATGATTTCAGGAGATTTCCGGATGATATCAGATATTTCTCTACATTAATGGGACAGCGGCCAGAGGCGTCTTCAGGCAACGATGGGGGTGGCAGAGGCGTTCTCAGGGAGCAGTGATGGTAACACAGAGGCGTCTTCAGGCAACAATGGAGGGGGAGGGGCAGAGGCGTTCTCAGGGAGTAGTGATGGTGGCACAGAGTCTGAGTAGGTTTCGTCCCGATCGGACTTAATGGCTACGAGCTGTAGGCCGACCCGATCGGACTTAATGGCTACGAGCTGTAGGCGAACCTGATCGGACCTAATGGCGGGGTTAGGTTAGGTTAGATTAGGTTAGTTTAGTTTCATTACCGATAGGAATTAATGAAACTAAACTAACCTAACCTAACCTAACCTAACCTAACCCCGCCATTAGGTCCGATCGGGTCGGCCTACAGCTCGTAGCCTTCAAGTCCGATCGGGTCGGCCTACAGCTCGTAGTTATTAAGTCCGATCGGGTCGGTCTACAGCTGGTAGCCATTAAGTCCGATCGGGTCGGCCTACAGCTCGTAGCCATTAAGTCCGATCAGGACGAAACCTACTCAGACTCTGTGCCACCATCACTGCTCCCTGAGAACGCCTCTGCCCCTCCCCCCCCCCCCCCATCGTTGCCTGAAGACGCCTCTGTGTTACCATCACTGCTCCGAGAACGCCTCTGCCCCCCCCCCCCCATCGTTGCCTGAAGACGCCTCTGGCCTCTGTCCCATTAATGTAGATAAATATCTGATATCATCCGGAGATCTCCTGAAATCATCCTGAAATCTCCGAGGTGAGAAATAGAGATATTTCATCGGTTACATATGGAAGCTCGTGTGACGTATCAACATGTATCCCCCATGTATCATATATCATGTCCATGTATCAACATCAGCATCACAAATCAGCATCATCAAGCATACTCATAAATAATCATAGTTACTATGGATCAACAGTCAGCTACGTATATTCATATGTTTATAGAAGCTTGGTCGGTGCAGCTCCGACCGGATAAGCAATACAATTGGTTGTGACGGAAGGGCATGAAACATATAGACGCTATCATACCTCATGTTTATCGATCACAAATTCACAACTAACAACATTCCTAAGATCAAAAGAACGCAAGAAAAAACTCACTCACAACTCACAATTAGGTACTTATAACTCCGATCACGACAGCACGATTGACAGCCTTTCGCAACTCAACGGCAACTTGAAAACTGACAACGGTCGACGCACGCACCCTCAACAACCTGACGCGGCTAAAGCCGCAGCGAAACTGCGCGGGTGCGGCGGCGCGGCCGGCCGGCAGTGATGCGCGCGCCGCCGTCTGCGTGCGTCTACGTCACAACACCCCAAGCAGGGGGTGTCATGGCTATCTTCGTAACGTGTCCACCCTGTCCCATGGCGTCACTTTCTAGCTTGATTTCCACCAATGGGGTGGCCGAATCGGGAGAAGCGTATTTCCTTTCGTAGACCGTCTCGTGTCACTTCTCGGTCTACCAAAAAAAAATAAGCCTTCGACCGGCGCGGCCGCCATGTTTATTTACGGTGGCGCATTCGTCACTCAACGATCTTCAACGTAATTGTAGGTGAAACAAGTGTAATCCAGATGTAAAAATACTTTCACCTGATAGATACTACTACAAAGTATCTTCAAGTCACCTTACTTCATCAACAACCAGGTGAAATAATAAAAAATTCGCACTTCAACCAAAAACAGCATCCAGCGACAGTTCCCCATGGCCAAAATCGTTCCGACATTGCCTTCACTGAGCAAAACTATGTCAATTGTCAGCTGTACCCAGGGGCGTCGCCGATAATTTTTGAGTGTGTGTGTGGGGGGGGGGGTCGGTAATAGCGCCCCCTCAGGCGACCAGAGCGCCCCTCTCAGGCGGCCAGAGCGTCCCTCGCAGGTGACCAGAGCACCCCTCTCAGGCGGCCAGAGCGCCCCTCTCAGGCGGCCCGAGCGCCTTTTGTCAGGCGGCCAGAGCGCCCCCTCTCAGGCGGCCAGAGCGCCCCCTCTCAGGCGGCCAGAGCGCCCCCTCTCAGGCGGCCAGAGCGCCCCTCTCAGGCCAGCAGCCCCTGCCAAACACAAAGCGCCCCTCGGCTGAGTTTGGGGTGCAACTGCCCCCTGCCCCCTCTTCCGCCGCCACTGCCAGAGCGCCCCTCAGGCTGCCAGAGCGGCCACTCAGGAAGCCAGAGTGCCCCCTCAGGCGGTCAGTGCGCCCCCTCAAGCGGCCAGAGCGCCCCCTCAAGCGGCCAGAGCGCCCCCTCAAGCGGCCAGAGCACCCCCTCAGGCGGCCAGAGCGCCCCCTCAAGCGGCAAGAGCGCCCCCCCCCCCCCCTCAGGCGGCCAGAGTGTCCCTCAGGCTGCCAGAGCGCCCCCTCAGGCAGCCAGAGCGTCCCTCGGGCAGCCAGAGCGCCCCGTCAGGCAGCCAGAGCGCCCCTCAGGCGGCCAGACCAGAGTGCCCCCTCAGACGGCCAGAGCGCCCCCTCAGGCAGCCAGAGCGCCCCTCAAGCGGCAAGAACGCCCCCCTCAAGCGGCCAGAGTGTCCCCTCAGGCTGCCAGAGCGCCCCCTCAGGCAGCCAGAGCGCCCCTTCAGGCGGCCAGAGCGCCCCCTCGGGCGGCCAGAGCGCCCCTCAGGCGGCCAGAGCGCCCCCTCAGGCGGCCAGAGCGCCCCGTCAGGTTGTCATAGCGCCCTCAGGCAGCCAGAGCGCCCCATCAGGCAGCCAGAGCGCCCCCTCAGGCAGCTATAACGCCCCTCAGGAGGTCAGAGCGCCCCCTCAGGCGGCTAGAGCGCCCCTTCAGGCGGTCAGAGTGCCCCCTCAGGCGGCCAGAGCGCCCCCTCAGGCGGCCAGAGCGCCCCCTCAGGCGGCCAGAGCGCCCCCTCAGGCAGCTAGAGCGCCCCCCTTGGCTTCCCTTGGTCTTGGCTTTCCCTTGGAATCTGCAGCCCCTGCCGAACACAAAGCGCCCCTCGGCTGATTTGGGGGGGGGGCAACTGCCCCTCCCCCTCCCCCTCTTCCGCCGCCCCTGCCCAGGGGCCCTCTGGAGCCTGTCCAAGGGTCCTCCAACCTGCTCAGGGGCCCTTATGACCTGGCAAGGAACTGCGCTGGCTGCTTTGTCGCCCTGCCGACATGCTCAGGGACCTTTCGACCTGCCCAGCGGCCCCTCTGTGCTGGCCAGGGGCCCATTCGACGTGTTCAGGGGCCCCTCGGACCCGCTCAGGGGCCCTTTCGGTCTGGCCAGGGTGCCCTCTAGCATGCACAGGGATCTTTGGAACGTCCAAGGCAAGAGCGCCCCTCAAGCGGCCAGAGTGTCCATTCAGGCTGCCAGAGCGCCCCTCAGGCAGCCAGAGCGCCCCCTCAGGCGGCCAGAGCGCCCCCTCAGACGACCAGAGCGCCCCCTCTCAGGCGGCCAGAGCGCCCCTCGCAGGTGACAAGAGCACCCCTCTCTTAGGCGGCCAGAGCGCCCCTCTCAGGCGGCATAGGTACTCTGGTCTTTCAGAGAGGGTCCTGGTGGTCCTAAAGGGCCTCTGAAGTGCTCTAAACTCTCCAAAGACCACGCTTCGCGTGGTAAAGAGCCCATGATACCGCGCTTCGCGCCGTCTCGTCGGCCCTTTTCGGCGCGCTGCGCGCGCCGAAAAGGGCCCTCCTGGCCTCCAGGGTGGTGCGGCCGCACCCGCCCCCCCCCCCTTGGCTACGTGCCTGTCCTTAGCTACATGTTGGTGAATACAAAAATCAAAGTCGAGCGGTAACTTCTGACACTTTTCAGTTCCCCGTCCTTTGACCTTGCTTTTGACCTTGCAGTTGGACTTTGATGAAATTGGTTTTCGATGTGCAGTAGACCTTGCCCTGAGCTACATTTTAGTCATAAAAATCCCAATCGAGCGGTAGCTTCTGGCACGTTTTTAGTTCACTGTCCTTTGACCTTGATTTTGACCTTGAAAGCCACGTGCTATCTAAAACACACATATATTCGTGTTCCTCGTGGTCTAATTGATCATAATGCCATTTTATAGAAATCGGAGGTCGTCGCTAAATAAGACGCTAAATTAAGTCGCGAACGTCACGGACATCTCCAACCAGCTTAGTATTTTAGTAGACTTGTCTTTCTTTACAAGAGACCCCCAGTTGTATTTCATTTTTAGTTTATTGCTAAATGACGTAATATAAAACAAAGGTACTTGTTTTGGAACATTTCGCTTTCATTGTTTACATTTAATATTAATACATTTACCTTTAAAGCCATACAATAGTTTTGTTATAACAAATGGTTGGCTGTACTTAAAAATGTATATATTATGCTTTCTGTCAACATACGGGACTTTGGCAATGAGACGTGTAGCATCGAAAGTTTGTAAACAACAAACATCTGTGCCGAGAATCAGGACAAGGAGGTGGGTGTAGCGGGGTGCGCAGACGGTGATAGAGAATAATGTTTGGGAGGTATGATCAGTTTTGATTGTGGTGTTTCTAACGGATGGACTAGGTATCGTTTGGCATAGGTACTTGATGTGGTTTAATTTTGAGTAGCGACGACGTTGTCGACTGTTGCCGAACTCGAACGTTAGCAGGTTCGGCGATACCAAGGTCATGCAAACTTCAGTTAGGTAATTAAATACTGTGCGCGTCGGAGGCCAGCGTGGTAACTTCATTCACTGTTATCTAGGTTCTCAAGCCTTGTTATTGCATGACTAGGTGATTTTAGCCATAAACCCACCATTAGTTATTAGTTAATCTCTACTATACCTACCAATCGATAGCAAATATCATGTTTAGTAACTGGATGTCTTCCCAAAGACATGTTGCACCATAACTAATTTTAACTTCAATAATTAATATCTCGCTGCTTCCGTCGCCTCGCCTGTCGCCAAACTTTGTTTACATGCCAGCTGACGACGACCGACCTTGATACAAGTATAGACAGCGTTCAGAGCGGCCTGGCTATGATGTCACAACTTATTTACGCTGTAGGATTAGGTAGAACAGACTAGTAGCCCGCTCAACCGGACTTAATTGGAACGGACTAGTAGACCCCTCAACCAGACTTAGTTGGAACAGACTAGTAGACCGCTCGACCAGACTTAAGTGGAACAGACTAGTAGTCCGCTTGACCGGCCTTAATTGGAACGGACTAGTAGGCCGTTCAACCAGAATTAATTGGAACAGACTAGTAGACCGCTTGACAGGACTTAATGGCGGGTTAGGTTATTATTCTGCTGCATTTTCACTCATAAAATATAGTCATTGTTCCAATGACGTCATGGACAATCCTTATTTTTCCTGTGTATCTTCCTGTGTCGATATATATATCTGTGTAGATATGGCGACGATTGTGGTGGACGTTCAGTCATGACAGCTTCCAGAAATATTTGTGTTTCAACATTGTTAGGTAAGATACATTCTAAATAACATACAAGATACATAATGGTGTCTTAAAAGATGTGTAGTGACCAAATTGTTAAGTTTTGTAACGTCTAAAACGCTGTGGGTTTATGGTCAGTATGGGTGAACTTACACCAATTTAATTTTACTTTAATTTACACCAATTTTTGGAACTATTCCATTTTTGGAACACTACCCAAAAATGGGTACGCTCATTCCAAAAATGGGTATGGAAAGCGACCTTCATGACTTTAATGTGATCCACACATTGATTGGTGTGTCGACGCATTGTGCCAATGACATCATCAAATTCAGCACCCTTGACTATTGATAGCATGGGCATTAGAGAAATTCATTGTCTTTCAAATTTTATTGAAGTTTCACAATCTTGGGGTGGCACATTTTTGCTGCCCCAAGATCATGCAACTTCAATAAAATTTGAAAGACAATGGATTTCATTGGACACATTGGACAATGTGGCAAGATGTTTTCGGAGGGCGACATGATGCCTTCCGAGGGCGGAATAATGTGATCTGAGGGCGGCAATATGCCTTCCGAGGGCGGCAAGATGTCTTCCGAGGTCGGCATGAAACCTTCCAAGGGCGACAAGACATCTTCCGAGGGCGGCATAATGCACTCAGATTGCACTCAGACTGCATTGAAATCGGCAGTTTAGTTTGGCCCCGGACGGCAACCTATTTAGTGTCGGCGATTTGTTTAGAAGTGCCCATTCAACAATGTTGAACAGATTGATACAAAAGCGCCAGATGTCGCTTTCCAATAGTGGAGGGAAAATACTGATCATGAATTTCCCAAACTTCCAACTTTGAATTAGGGAATAATTTTATTTAATTCTTAAATTTAGATCACATCATTTTAATACCATACCGGTAGCCAAATAAATTGCTGCTAACAAAATCAAAAGGTCATCATTTCCCGTTAAAGGGAATGTTTCACCTTTCTGAAAGTTGTCAAATATATGTTGGTTGTAGTCGAAAATATGAAGTGCTGCTGAAAACGATGGTGATATTTTTTCTCTCGAAAAGTCACTTAACTTTCACAAATTAAGATTTTTATTTTATTTGGGATGATGACGTCATTATTGAGCTATAGAGAGCTATAGTGAAAACCTTTAGCTGCCAACATATGGCACAATCGTTTCCAGACAATTCTGGTGAGTTAAATACAAACATTGTGGAACTGTGCCTTCTCCCGCATAGAATACAATGACGAGTCCGAGGCATTGCGATAGCTCATTTTTTTTAAAACAATAAATCCATAACTGAGACTTCAAATAACGTGAAAAACTTCAACTTGGACCTGAACCTATCGTGTTGGCCGTTGTTTACATCGTATTCTCCAAGGTTCGAGAAATACAGGTCGTCTGACTTTCAGGACCAGCAATCTTGAAGTCGCTGTCAGCCAATCAGCGGCGGCACTAGCCTAGACCCCATTTTGCAAATTATACATTAAATTGCTGAAAAACGGATAAGTTTTTGGGAAAATGACCCTAATAATGTAGACATTTAATTAACGGCCAAAGATAATGGCTATCTCAGTTCAAAACGAATACAAAGGTGAAACATTCCCTTCAAATATTAATTTTGCTACAGTTTAAAGGTAGAGAATGCTTTAACTGAGATATTTGTATCTATTTGTTTTCTTCAAGGCAATGTCTACTTTAAAAAAATGCTAGTGTATCAGAAACTATGCCCATAAATATTGTGCTTCCCAGGTAGCCATCCTGGCTGTCTGCCGCCCGCTGACCTGTTGTGGTGCTACCCAGGTAGCCACCCTGGCTGTCTGCCGCCCGCTGACCTGTTGTGGTGCTTCCCAGGTAGCCATCCTGGCTGTCTGCCGCCCGCTGACCTGTTGTGGTGCTTCCCAGGTAGCCACCCTGGCTGTCTGCCGCCCGCTGACCTGTTGTGATGCTTCTCAGGTAGCCACCCTGGCTGTCTGCCGCCCGCTGACCTGTTGTGGTGCTCCCCAGGTAGCCACCCTGGCTGTCTGCCGCCCGCTGACCTGTTGTGGTGCTACCCAGGTAGCCACCCTGGCTGTCTGCCGCCCGCTGACCTGTTGTGGTGCTACCCAGGTAGCCACCCTGGCTGTCTGCCGCCCGCTGACCTGTTGTGGTGCTTCTCAGGTAGCCACCCTGGCTGTCTGCCGCCCGCTGACCTGTTGTGGTGCTACCCAGGTAGCCACCCTGGCTGTCTGCCGCCCGCTGACCTGTTGTGGTGCTACCCAGGTAGCCATCCTGGCTGTCTGCCGCCCGCTGACCTGTTGTGGTGCTACCCAGGTAGCCATCCTGGCTGTCTGCCGCCCGCTGACCTGTTGTGGTGCTACCCAGGTAGCCATCCTGGCTGTCTGCCGCCCGCTGACCTGTTGTGGTGCTACCCAGGTAGCCATCCTGGCTGTCTGCCGCCCGCTGACCTGTTGTGGTGCTACCCAGGTAGCCATCCTGGCTGTCTGCCGCCCGCTGACCTGTTGTGATGCTTCTCAGGTAGCCACCCTGGCTGTCTGCCGCCCGCTGACCTGTTGTGGTGCTCCCCAGGTAGCCACCCTGGCTGTCTGCCGCCCGCTGACCTGTTGTGGTGCTACCCAGGTAGCCACCCTGGCTGTCTGCCGCCCGCTGACCTGTTGTGGTGCTACCCAGGTAGCCACCCTGGCTGTCTGCCGCCCGCTGACCTGTTGTGGTGCTTCTCAGGTAGCCACCCTGGCTGTCTGCCGCCCGCTGACCTGTTGTGGTGCTACCCAGGTAGCCACCCTGGCTGTCTGCCGCCCGCTGACCTGTTGTGGTGCTACCCAGGTAGCCATCCTGGCTGTCTGCCGCCCGCTGACCTGTTGTGGTGCTACCCAGGTAGCCATCCTGGCTGTCTGCCGCCCGCTGACCTGTTGTGGTGCTACCCAGGTAGCCATCCTGGCTGTCTGCCGCCCGCTGACCTGTTGTGGTGCTACCCAGGTAGCCATCCTGGCTGTCTGCCGCCCGCTGACCTGTTGTGGTGCTTCCCAGGTAGCCAGTCTGGCTGTCTGCCGCCCGGTGACCTGTTGTGGTGCTACCCAGGTAGCCACCCTGGCTGTCTGCCGCCCGCTGACCTGTTGTGGTGCTACCCAGGTAGCCACCCTGGCTGTCTGCCGCCCGCTGACCTGTTGTGGTGCTACCCAGGTAGCCACCCTGGCTGTCTGCCGCCCGCTGACCTGTTGTGGTGCTCCCCAGGTAGCCATCCTGGCTGTCTGCCGCCCGCTGACCTGTTGTGGTTCTTCCCAGGTAGCCACCCTGGCTGTCTGCCGCCCGCTGACCTATTGTGGTGCTTCCCAGGTAGCCATCCTGGCTGTCTGCCGCCCGCTGACCTGTTGTGGTGCTACCCAGGTAGCCATCCTGGCTGTCTGCCGCCCGCTGACCTGTTGTGATGCTTCTCAGGTAGCCACCCTGGCTGTCTGCCGCCCGCTGACCTGTTGTAGTGCTCCCCAGGTAGCCATCCTGGCTGTCTGCCGCCCGCTGACCTGTTGTGGTTCTTCCCAGGTAGCCACCCTGGCTGTCTGCCGCCCGCTGACCTGTTGTGGTGCTTCCCAGGTAGCCAGTCTGGCTGTCTGCCGCCCGGTGACCTGTTGTGGTGCTCCCCAGGTAGCCACCCTGGCTGTCTGCCGCCCGCTGACCTGTTGTGGTGCTCCCCAGGTAGCCACCCTGGCTGTCTGCCGCCCGCTGACCTGTTGTGATGCTACCCAGGTAGCCACCCTGGCTGTCTGCCGCCCGCTGACCTGTTGTGGTGCTACCCAGGTAGCCATCCTGGCTGTCTGCCGCCCGCTGACCTGTTGTGGTGCTACCCAGGTAGCCACCCTGGCTGTCTGCCGCCCGCTGACCTGTTGTGGTGCTTCCCAGGTAGCCAGTCTGGCTGTCTGCCGCCCGGTGACCTGTTGTGGTGCTACCCAGGTAGCCACCCTGGCTGTCTGCCGCCCGCTGACCTGTTGTGGTGCTACCCAGGTAGCCACCCTGGCTGTCTGCCGCCCGCTGACCTGTTGTGGTGCTCCCCAGGTAGCCACCCTGGCTGTCTGCCGCCCGCTGACCTGTTGTGGTGCTCCCCAGGTAGCCACCCTGGCTGTCTGCCGCCCGCTGACCTGTTGTGGTGCTCCCCAGGTAGCCAGTCTGGCTGTCTGCCGCCCGCTGACCTGTTGTGGTGCTACCCAGGTAGCCACCCTGGCTGTCTGCCGCCCGCTGACCTGTTGTGGTGCTTCCCAGGTAGCCACCCTGGCTGTCTGCCGCCCGCTGACCTGTTGTGGTGCTACCCAGGTAGCCATCCTGGCTGTCTGCCGCCCGCTGACCTGTTGTGATGCTTCTCAGGTAGCCATCCTGGCTGTCTGCCGCCCGCTGACCTGTTGTGGTGCTACCCAGGTAGCCACCCTGGCTGTCTGCCGCCCGCTGACCTGTTGTGGTGCTCCCCAGGTAGCCACCCTGGCTGTCTGCCGCCCGGTGTACTGCCATGTAGGGTAAACAACTGTAATGTCAGACACATAACTTTGCATGCTATTGGTGATGTAGATGATGCTGATGCACTAAAGAATGTCAATAGCGTGCACAGTCTGGTGTTTGGATGTCTCCACAGTATAGTCATTTACCCTACCCTCCTTATGCAAATGACCATTTTAGCTAAGGGCTGAGTATGTGTTGTTGACACTTGGCTTATTATTCCAGGCCCTACTTCATTGGCAACGTCAAAATTGCTTGTTTCTCTGCTCAAACTTTCTCATTCTGAAATCAACTAAAAACCAAAGTAAGTGGTGCAGTAAAATGTCCGTTATTATGTTATTTACCTGGTGCTACCTTTATGAATAGTCAAGTAGGTACCTATTTCAGTTGCAATCCCTGCCTATTCACAGTAATACTCACAGTGAATATTTGTTTGTGAGACAATGCTATGTATTACAAGAGCATGTTAAGTGACTGAAATGGAACAAGGCTCGGTTCCAATATGTTACTCCAGTTCCACTGTGGTCTCATACATTTTATACTTAGTTGTGTTTGGGAATGTCCTATCTTGAACTGCTTGCCTTTTATATTATGTTATTTATGTTAGACCCATCCCTGATTAGCATGCAAAGGTTATATGTAAGCTGGGCCAGGGGCGGAAGTAGCCGTGTTTTTTGTGGGGGGGGGGGGGCAAATCCAGTGTTGTATTTCCAAAAGGTTGTTGAGCGGGGGGGGGGCGGTAACAGGCCGTCAGCGAGAAAGTTGTTGACCGGAGGGGGGGGGGGGTGTCGCCGATAATTTTGAATGGGGGGTCGGCTGAAATAACGAAAAAATGTACCCCTATTTTATGCATGTATTTAAACCTTTGCAGCATTTGTGTAATGTGGCTTTCATGTTATAGTAGGTACTTCTTATTTAGCGCCGCCAAGCGTCGCGAAATTTTACGGGTTTGCCTGATAAAACCCATAAATATGTGCGGTGGGCCTTGTAGAGGATAAGAAGCTAAAAATGGTATTCATTCAATTCACCGTTACAACGAACCGAAAACAATGACGATGGCTTCGTTATGACGATGGCCACCGATGTGACGCCGCGAAGCGGCGTGAAAATTTTAATTTTAGGTAGTGGAAAACGAAATTTTAATATTGGAACCAGACCGCGAGTGGAGCCAAGCCTCAGGTAACCCCTCCCCTATTCCTGGTTGCACATCTCGGTATGATTAAAAATGTAAAACGAGTGAATTATGATGTTATGTGTGATGAATTAATTATTATGATGAAAAATATTGAAATTGGGGTAGTGTTTCATATACATATTCCTCGGATAGTAAATCACGATGACCGGTGGCAGTCAGCGCTCAATAGTACATATGATAATAATAACTGTATACATTATGTACCGAACTGTAACAACAACTGGTAACAGTGCAAATGGTTTGAAAGCAGCAAGAGGCAGAACGACTTTTCCGCGCATAAATGGTCCCTGTGGATCTGGAGGAGCCTGGGGCGAGATGTCTTGGGGAGATGGTCCTGGCCTGGTCCCACTATTAGCTCTTCGGTTCAGCAAGTTGGGCACCGCTGGAGCAGCTTCCGGGTGCCGATGTCCGCGTATTTGCGTTCGCGTCGCCTTTTTTCGGAACTCGGCAGACTAGCTAAACATGTAGCCCGCTTGAAAGTTAATATTTTATGAAGGGAGTGGGCCCTGGGGCTAGCAATTAGGTACCGCCAAGGAGAGCCTCTGCCAGACACTTAATTAATTCATTTTCCCATTTTCCAAATTTGTGGCAATTGCGAATTTTGTGTCATGTCGCGAAGCGGCGCGAAATGTTCAAGTTTTTCACTGTGGATAGCTGGATTTTGACTGCTGTAAAGGCAATTTTTACAATTGTACGTCCGACCGTTGGGGGGGGATCATAGTTTCAGGACCTGGGGGGGGGGGGCATGGCCCCCTGGATCTGCCCCTGAGCTGGGCCGGGACAGGGGGACACGGCAGTGCCGTCTTCGCTGTTTATTTGCTCCATGACACACAGCGACCACAATCAAACAGAGTGTTGTTCATGGACCCTGCGGTTGACTGTGGTTCGGCGGTCAGCAGTGGTCGGCAACAAGGGGATAACGGAAAGTGGGGATGGGGCGAAAGGTATGACGTCACACGGCTGCGGTCGGCTGCGGTTCCGGCGGTCGGTCCGGAGCGACCGCAGGATGAAATGGCATGTAAAGTGGCGCATCGCGGCATTCAGTGTTCATAAGACGTCTGCATGCGATGACGCGGAGAGCAATATGGCACAGTGGTAAGATACTTGCTTTCTGTGCCAGGGACCGGGGTTCAAATCCATCGGCGGGCCTCTGAAAAGTCGTCCCGGCCCCCATATCCCTCGGAACAGTGTGATAGTTCCAGTTAGCGCCTTGGTCCCAAGGCCAAGCAAATATGGTGCTTGGTTCACAAACCAAACCAACCATGTGATGTCGCATGATCAAAGGGGCGGAGCTTAGAGCCTGCGGTTGATCGGCGTACCGCAGGGACCATGGACAGCACACAGGCCAACAACAAGAAGACCAAAGACAACAAGAAGCGGAACAACAACAAACGTCCTGAAAAACAAAGACAAGGCTGAAGTAAAACGGCGACAAACTGAGACAAAGACAAAGAAACCTATTCAAATCAATTAACGACAGGTTAGCTCCAAATCAAACACATCAGCGATCACATTAAATCAACAACGCAATAGATAGAACATTATATTTCACATTTAGGCAAAATTATAAAGTCGCAATTGACAACTCAAGACTACAGACATCGACGCTATTAGTCAATACTGACTGATGCGTCGTTAAATAAGACAGAAAACAAAGTACAGACAAGTAGCACGCTGTACGGGTCGTTAAAGAAGACAGAAAACAAAGTACAGACAAGTAGCACGCTGTACGGGTCGTTAAAGAAGACAGAAAACAAAGTACAGACAAGTAGCACGCTGTACGGGTCGTTAAAGAAGACAGAAAACAAAGTACAGACAAGTAGCACGCTGTACGGGTCGTTAAAGAAGACAGAAAACAAAGTACAGACAAGTAGCACGCTGTACGGGTCGTTAAAGAAGACAGAAAACAAAGTGCAGTCAAGTAGCACGCTGTGCGGGTCGTTAAAGAAGACAGAAAACAAAGTACAGACAAGTAGCACGCTGTACGGGTCGTTAAAGAAGACAGAAAACAAAGTACAGACAAGTAGCACGCTGTACGGGTCGTTAAAGAAGACATAAAACAAAGTGCAGATGAGTAGCACGCTGTACGGGTCGTTGAAAGAAGACAGAAAACAAAGTACAGACAAGTAGCACGCTGTACGGTAGCGGTAGCATGCTGTACGGGTAACTAAAACTAGCGGGATAATTGAGATAAAGCTAACTAGTTATTTAAGTCCGCCCCCTGTAGCTCAGTTGGGAGAGCGCCGGACTTCTGACCTCACCCGGTAGTGACAGCCCGGGTTCGAGTCGCTTCGGCGCTCACTATTTACCCCTGACTGGTATGGCCTGTGGCCGGTGGCAGCGGTCGCACTCAAGGTCAGGTGACGTCAGAGGGCGGTGCGGACCGTGTCCAGGTATGTCGGGCACTTACAACTTTCGCTTCTAAATTCTGCCGGACGCCAGGAATTGCTTGATCGGGTGGTGGGGTCGGAGCCTGCGCAACAAGCTATGCTTAGCGCGGGGCCTGACTTCGGAAATCCATCCATTCAAAAACATTCGCACTAAATTTATAAATAAAATAAAGTATGTAACTAACCGAAACAAGTGTACAATTAAAGCGGAAAGGCAAGCGAGTCGCAATTTAAATTCGCACCACTTCCAACATTTCTTTGAAATGACAATTGCCATGTTAAGTGTGTATCAGTGAAAGTGACTCTGTTACAGATGGCTGATGGATATGACCCGTGTGCCTGCATTTGGGACCATGGAATGGCCATGAGGCGGCTGATTTCCCTGGTCAGTACCCTATTCTATTGTTGTTGTTTTTTCAATTGCGTTTCCAGTGCCTGCTGATTATTATTTAAAGTTTCATGCTTCAAAAAGATACATTAGTAAGGTTCATTCATATTATATTTGCATTTCTATCGAACTCCTGAGCATTAAATCAGTTTTTTTTAAATAGATATAATGCTCATGTTACGAAAAAACAAGTGTCCAAAATATTTTGTTTTGGCTTTGAGCCTTCTTTAGTGAACTGTCAGTCCAATGAACATTGAACAGTCAGTCCACCTATAGTCAGTCAAGTCCACTGCTCTTCTTACTGTTATTATATTTTACAATATCATCTTCTTCATTTCAAGACATACTGTCCAAATTAGGATATTCTGTATCATTTCATGTCAACTGCCATATGGCTGATATATATTCGATTTGGTTTTATTTCAGCTTCGTGGAATGCAGGGATTCTGCACAGACAGTGAATGCTTTGGGGAATGTAAGTATTCATGAGGGTGTACTCGTAGCAGTGACAAGAGAAAAGGCACTACCATTTAATGGTTTTTGTTTTGTGCAGGCCCACCTTTCTCTCATTTGCATGTATTTAGTATTCACAGTATATTTTTTTCAGTACATGAATTCAGTATATTTTTCCACATTTAAGTGGTTAAATAAAGTGGCAAATCTTTAAATATCCAATTATTCAGTTAAAATATATTACCGCAACTATCCGAGAACATTGGAAACGGGAAACAGTCAATGAAACATGCAATGTATCTTTGAAACATAAACAAGGATATTAGATCTTAACATCTGTCTCAAACTGTTGGATGTTATTTGGATCCTTCTCCAATGATGATTTGTTCTCATGGGAATTTATGTTCCCAGCCACGAAAATCACATCTCAATACATAGCTGCTTATCCTGGTTTTGAATTGTGTGATGTGTTACTGCGTGTGACCCATATCTGTTTGTGTTTGTGTTTGGGTACTGCTGGCAGTGCAGAGTGTGTCACATGTGTTGTGAGCTGTGCTGCAGTGGGTGGCTGATATGTGCGTGTGACTGATATGTGCTGCTGGCAGTGGCGGGCCCGCAAGCAGACTCCACCAGCGGCGGTAACGACCTGTTTCTGATGGCCATGGTGTGGGTGGTACTCGGCGTTCTGCTGTTCCTGTTCCGACCCAGCTCCCTGCGCAACAGAGGCGACGCCAAGCCGGCACGACTGGTATGTAGTACAGGTGGCCAGGCTACCAAGCAAGGCCAGGCTTCATTTAGCCTCATACGCTTGTTTAGCCGTGACATTGAACATGACTCGGACTGCATTATAAGGGAGCGTTCATAAATTACGTAGTGCTTGCTGGGTTGGGGGAGGGTTGGAAACAGCGTTACGAAGCGTTACATCGGGGGAGAGGGTTTCGCACTCTTAAATCTGCCTCCTGCTAATGCCCTCGTGCGCCAAACAGTATCGGCAGTCGGTGCGGCCAAACCCCCAATTATCGTCGGCATGCCTCCTTCTGATGCGTGATTCCGTGTTTTTTTTTTCTTATCCAGGATCAGGGAGGACCCGGCAACAATCCGCCTCCAACGGCCAACTAACGGCTGTCGACCCGGCTCGTCCCTCCGACCATCTCTCTATCTCTCCCTCTCTCTCCTCCTGTGATATCCGCCTGACGCCGCGGCCCGACAGAACACGTCGCGCCGCACCGGCTCCCGCTGATCACGTGCGACAAATGACAAAACACTCCCCGGAGACCACTGGCCCACTGAAGTTCAAAACGTCAAACATATGGGCGTATTTCGCCCAAAGTTCGTAAATTTGAGGTAGTCGGCAGATTCTGAAGGATCGTCGCTGTTCCTTGTCATTAGTTCCAATACAGACATAATCTCCGGGCACGTTTTGTCAGTTGTTCACGTCGGATCAGTCGGGGGGGGCCATCTCGGGCCAGGGGCAGTGACATCACCATCTGCGCTGTTTGCGACGATGACCGAAATCAACCAACACTTCCTCGGCCAAGAGATCTGTGCTTCGGTACGGTCTCAACACGCCGGAACGTCGCCTCCGTCTCCATACCGTGTGACGTCACCACCGCTGGTCTGTGGCACGCCGTCACCGTGACGTCACCGCCACTGGTATGTGGTACGCCGTCACTGTGACGTCACCGCCGCTGGTATGTGGCACGCCGTCACCGTGACGTCACCACCGCTGGCCTGACGTACGCCGTCACTGTGACGTCACCACCGCTGGCCTGACGCACGCCGTCACTGTGACGTCACCGCCGCTGGTCTGTGGCACGCCGTCACCGTGACGTCACCACCACTGGCCTGACGCACGCCGTCACTGTGACGTCACCGCCGCTGGTCTGTGGCACGCCGTCACTGTGACGTCACCGCCGCTGGTATGTGGCACGCCGTCACTGTGACGTCACCACCACTGGCCTGACGCACGCCGTCACTGTGACGTCACCGCCGCTGGTCTGTGGCACGCCGTCACTGTGACGTCACCGCCACTGGTATGTGGTACGCCGTCACCGTGACGTCACCACCACTGGCCTGACGCACGCCGTCACTGTGACGTCACCGCCGCTGGTCTGTGGCATGCCGTCACTGTGACGTCACCGCCGCTGGTCTGTGGCACGCCGTCACTGTGACGTCACCGCCGCTGGTCTGTGGCACGCCGTCACTGTGACGTCACCACCACTGGCCTGCGGTACGTCATTGCGAGCAGAATGACGTCGGTACATAGTTGCGCACGGTGCTACCATCAATATATTTTTAGACGCTCTCTGGGATCGAGCTCGGGTAGAATATGGAAATTGCTTTAAGCATTGTGTGAAGGTAAGACACGGGTGAGGTTTCTTTGCTGTGGGGCGGTGAAATCGGTGGGGTCGTTGTCGCGCCTGCGCCTGATGCGAGTAGAATATATAGTTGCAGAATGAAGATATATGACAACTGACAAAGTAATCATCTGTTAGCGTGTAATTGTACAATGTGCACAGAATATCATCTAGTTGCGGAAATTTGTCAAATGTCAGTACATTCCCGGCTGTTTGTGTGAATTTGCATTACTTACGCACCCGATATTAAGTATTCTCGCGTGCCTATTTTCTGTTAACGACTACATGCGTTAACCGCCTCGGGCTGATACACAGTTTGTGTTGCGGTTGTGGCTCGGGCGTGATGGGTGCACGCATCTTCTGTTAGTTTGGTACTGAGTTTCCGTTTCCGCTGCCTGTCTGTGGGACCGGGACGTCCCGGTGGTCTGTGGCGGCGAGTGCCGCTCCTGTGAGGCTCACCGGATCGTGGTGTGAGGTGTTCGATCCCGGCGGACGCGATATGTTATCCGTGAGCGGCTCAATACACACAGCCATCTACTGCGGGCGCGGCGGCTCTGCTGGTGTGTGGGAGGAACTGCGGACGCGGCGCCTCTGCTGGTGTGTGGGAGGGACTGCGGACGTGGCGCCTCTGCTGGTGTGTGGGAGGGACTGCGGGCGCGGCGCCTCTGCTGGTGTGTGGGAGGGACTGCGGACGCGGGCGCCTCTGCTGGTGTGTGTGGGAGGGACTGCGGCCGCGGCGCCTCTGCTGGTGTGTGGGAGGGACTGCGGCCGCGGCGCCTCTGCTGGTGTGTGGGAGGGACTGCGGACGCGGCGCCTCTGCTGGTGTGTGTGAGGGACTGCGGACGTGGCGCCTCTGCTGGTGTGTGGGAGGGACTGCGGGCGCGGCGCCTCTGCTGGTGTGTGGGAGGGACTGCGGACGCGGCGCCTCTGCTGGTGTGTGGGAGGGACTGCGGGCCGCGGCGCCTCTGCAGGTGTGTGGGAGGGACTGCGGACGCGGCGCCTCTGCTGGTGTGTGGGAGGGACTGCGGACGCGGCGCCTCTGCTGGTGTGTGGGAGGGACTGCGGACGTGGCGCCCTCTGCTGGTGTGTGGGAGGGACTGCGGACGTGGCGCCTCTGCTGGTGTGTGGGAGGGACTGCGGACGTGGCGCCTCTGCTGGTGTGTGGGAGGGACTGCGGACGTGGCGCCTCTGCTGGTGTGTGGGAGGGACTTCGGACGCGGCCCCTCTGCTGGTGTGTGGGAGGGACTGCGGACGCGGCGCCTCTGCTGGTGTGTGGGAGGGACTGCGGACGTGGCGGCTCTGCTGGTATGTGGGAGGGACTGCGGACGCGGCGGCTCTGCTGGTGTGTGGGAGGGACTGCGGACGTGGCGCCTCTGCTGGTGTGTGGGAGGGACTGCGGACGTGGCGCCTCTGCTGGTGTGTGAGAGGGACTGCGGACGCGGCGCCTCTGCTGGTGTGTGGGAGGGACTGCGGACGCGGCGCCTCTGCTGGTGTGTGTGGGAGGGACTGCGGACGCGGCGCCTCTGCTGGTGTGTGGGAGGGACTGCGGACGCCTCTGCTGGTGTGCGTGTGGGGGGGGGGGGGGATGCTGCTGATGGGGCCACAGGGCACGGACAGGCAGGGCGATCAGGACTGGCGTCTCGGGCCCCAGTCGGGGCGGCCATCAGGTGTTGTGCCGTTTAAACTGACCACCCCGCCCAGTACTTCTGCACGCCACCATCCGCCTTCAAAGACTGTATATTATACAGCACCACAGCAGGGTAGGCCTTATGCACGTGGTCCAAGATGAACATTTGAACCACACTACACACCTGAACTGATCCTATTACCACGGAGCCTATTGGCAGCGTCGCCAAAACTCTGACATCGGACGAATACGCCTTAAATTCCGCGGCATGTTGTTCACAGCTGAGACTCACGGCATGCCACGTGGTCTCTTTGTTGTCCTGTGTTTCGTCGGAACTGGTCTGAGGGCGTAGCCAACTGGTCGGGTTAATGTGGCGGCCGGTACCGGGCGGCGGTACGTTCGGAGCCGCTCGGCGGGTCGGGCGGTTGCAGCTGTGACCTGGAGCGGGCGGCAGTGCGGCGTACCGCCGGCTGTAGCGTCACACCGACCACGTTCGGCTGCCTGGTTGGCTGGCGGCCGCCGCAGGTTACGCTGACGTGAGGCGCTCGCAGCCCGCCCCCCCCCCCCCCCCCCCCTGCACAGCCGCCCGCTGGCGCACCGACAAAGGCATTCCGAGCCCCGGGCCGACAGTCCGCCGGACGCGACCACGACATAATGTATCATCACAGGAGAACCACCCATGTGACACCGCCCCCCCCCCCCCCCCCCCCCCCCCCCCTCCTACCCGTGCTTCCGTCAGGTTCAGACTTGTCAATGATTCAATGTGAATCGACTACTTTTGATTGAATCATTCTTATTTCAAATGAATGACTCATGAATCGATTCACCTCATGCGCAAACCTGTTGTGAGTCACTGATGGAGTCATTCATACAGAGAAAATAGGCTGATTGAATCATTCATTGCTCAAAGAATCATTCTTTTTTGGTCGAACATCATAAACTGCCCACAAAATATGCCAGCGGCCCAGCATTCATCTGTGCCCTGTGGTCAACCAGGCACTTGAAGGAAATAGTTCACCTTCGGGAAATTTTCAGAACACGATTTTATTATATGTTTTAATACAGTTTATTTTCAAAAATGGTCCCACATCGCGCCAATTCAGGACAGAAGGTCGTAAATTATTAATGTTATTGTGTGCATTATTGGTCTGCGCATGCTCCATGGCAGTGCTGGCACTTTCAGACGGTACGGTACATCATATATGCGCCGTATTCCTTCGCCAAAAAGTCAAATATCTTCGGCTGGAGTCTTTTCAGCCAATACAAGTTCCAGATAAGGATTTCTCAACACGTGCTACAAAATTGCTATTTCAGTTCAAAACCCATGTTGAAGGTGAACTATTTCCTTTAAAGGAAGTAGTTCACCTTCGGAATTTTTTTCAGAACACGATTTTATTATATTTTGTAATACAGTTTCTTTTTTTTCTTTTCAAAATTGGTCCTACATCGCGCCAATTCAGGACAGAAGGTTGTAAATTATTAATTTTATGGTGTGCGTTATTGGTCTGCGCATGCTCCATGGGCTCCATGGCAGTGCTGGCACTTTCAGACGGTACGGTACATCATATATGCGCCGTATTCCTTCGCCAAAAAGTCAAATATCTTCGGCTGGAGAGTCTTTAACTTTTCAGCCAAGAAAAGTTCCAGATAAGGATTTCTCAACACGGGCTACAAAACTGCTATTTCAGTTCAAAACCCATGTTGAAGGTGAACTATTTCCTTTAATGGCCAATTATATGAGCTCTGTGTCCTGAGCTGTAGCCTGTAATTCATCTATGCGTAAAGAAAGCGAGGCTTTGTGTCCAACTCCAGTGGGCACAAAGCCACTGTTCAATCAGCCCTAACTAGGTGAATACCTTGGAACTGATAGGGTTAGGGGTAGGTACCTAAATACTTAAAAAAGGTAACTAACTCATGCTTTGGTTCATAAACCACACAGTACACGCACACCTTCTTCACACGAAAAATTAGCAAAAGGTATCCACCTTTTCCTAATTTCTAGGCTATACCATATCAAAAACTAAATCATAAACAAACATTTGCATGACCTCCGCATGTCCCAAATATCACTGTCGCATCGGCGCCGCTTTATTCCACATCATGCTTTATAAAAATAATACCTAATGCAAAATAAATGTTCTATTCGCTTAAAGAAGTGAAACGTGAAGTCATTAATGCTTTTGGAATTTGCAATTATAATAAATATTATAAATATCATTTTATAATCAAAATAAACAACACGCGTGTCCAATTGGCTCACATTCGGAAATACATTCGCGGACTATTTGGATTGGTTTCAAAATTGGTACACAGATAGATCACGACCTAGTGATCGTTCTGGTACAATCTTAGAGTCGCACATTTAGAATCAAAGGAGTTAGAGCAGGTCATATGTTTAAGGTCAAACAGCAGACTATTCTGATGTGCATGAAAATTGGCACACATGTAGAGCATGACCTCCCTGTCACGCTCATAAAATCTTAGTCGCACATTCAAAATCAAAGGAGTTAGACAAAGGAGTCGACACTTTCCTTTAATGCTGAGTGATTGAATCAAGATTGAATCATTCATTATGGTAATGTTGAGTGATTGAATCATGATTGAATCATTCATTATGGTAATGTTGAGTGATTTAATCATGCATTATGGTCCGTGAATCACTGTGAATCGACTCATGACAAATATGAATCATTGACAAGTCTGGTCAGATTCCGAGAGTGAAGATGAGAGGGGAGGGGTGACATCGAGCATGGCACCGCAACACTCAGCACTCATTGGTAATTAGTGGCATTTTAGTCACAATAATAACCACATTATAATAATAACAATGCCACTCAAACTGTTCATCAGTGTCATGCCTTAGCAACGACATCCGCTGATCGAGGGTGTGTAGGGAGTGGCCGCTGCCCAGTGTGTCGGTATGATCGGGCGTGACCGGTAGCAGAAGCAGGCTGGCCGTACCGGTCTGTGGGACGCGCGGCACCCAACCGGTCCACCAAACCTTCCGCATGTGTGATTCACTAGTATTTAAAGGAAATAGTCCACCTTCAACATGGGATTTTGAACTGAAATAGCAGTTTTGTAGCCCGTGTTGAGAAATCCTTATCTGCAACTTTTCTTGGCTGAAAAGACTAGCCGAAGATATTTGACTTTTTGGCGAAGGAATGCGGCGCATATATGATATACCGTACCGTCTGAGAGTGCCAGCACTGGTCTGAGCATGCGCAGACCAATAACGCACACCATAACATTAATCATTTACGACCTTCTGTCCTGAATTGGCGCGATGTAGGACCATTTTTGAAAAGAAAAAAAGAAACCGTATTAAAAAATATAATAAAATCATGTTCTGAACAATTTTCCGAAGGTGAACTATTTCCTTTAACCCTCGCCAGTGCAGCGTCCGTTACCTACGTGACCGTGCAGGGGGGGGGGTATGACCCCCCCCCCCCCCCGTGTTTCGCCCAAAATTGAGCAAAAGCTTCGATGCAAAAACGAGCGTGTTGCTTGTCACGAGAGGAAGCCGTTGATACCCGATTTTAAGGTCCTGGGTCATTAGGTGACCTCGGGTCATGTCAATGACTCGGAAGTCATCCAAATAGTAAATGCGTAGAAATTGAATTTATCGAGCTAGAATCGTGAATGAGCATATAATTGTGCAAAATGGATGTCAAATTTGAAATAAGCATCACAAAATGTCCTAGAGGCTACCAGATTCCAAAAAGGTCATCGGAGGTTAGTGACCTCGGCTCAGGGGCGCAGCCAGACCTTCGGCAAGGGAGGGGCACGGCATCCCCAGAGGGGCCCTCGGCCAAAGGGCCCCCCAAAAAAAACGCTAAACGGTATCTCCTCGGATTTATGCCTCTATATTTTGCAGGGGTCCTAAATTATCGAGAGAAAAAAACGTCGGACAGACCCATATTGAACAGACCCCATGCGTAGATTGACTGATAATTTTACTCGCAATCAATGACAACATTCAGAGCAAGTTCCTAAACAAACAACATGTTTGTTTAGGAACTTGCTCTGAATGTTGTCATTGATTGCGAATAAAACTATCATGTCTGATACATTACATTGACTGATAAGTACGTAGTCTGATACAAAATAATGTGCGGCAACTGACTCCCTTTGGCACCATGTATGTAAAGTATTAACACGCGCACCGACATGGGGTGCGGATATCCGCCCATCAGAGGTTTTCGTAAATATTGGGAAAACGGCGGTGTGTAGCGCCACCAAACTTAGCATAGCTCTTTGGACATCAATTATCCACGTTTTGTGTAATTTTGTATCTCGAGTCATCTCAGGTCAGGTCAACAGGTCCTGTTAAGTGAACCCACCTCCAAGCAAGTTTTTGAAAGTTAAGTGACCCCACCTCCAAGCAAGTTTGTGAAAGTCGTGCCAAAGCCACAGTGATTGACCGAGCGGTTTCAAACTCACATGACTTAATAAGGTCATAAGTACCTACAATTCGTTTCTCTTGGATTTATAATATCGGTGACCTAAGGTCAGATCCAGGGGCGCAGACAGACCTTCGTCAAGGGGGAGGCACAGCATCCCGAGGGGCCCCCTCGATCAACCCCCTCCAAAAAAATGGCGCAAAATGGTATATCCTCGGATTTGGGCCACAATATTTTGCCGGGCCCCCAAATAGTCGCAACAAAAAACGTCGGACAGGCCCATGTCAAACAGAACCTATGCGTAGATTGACTGATAAGTTCTTAGTCTGATCCCAAAAAAATGCGGCAACTGATACCTGTTGGCACCATGATGTAAAGTATTAACACGCGCACCGACTTGGGGGGCGGATATCCGTCCCCTGAGGTTTTCGTAAATATTGTAAAACGTCGACACGCAGCGCCGCCAAACTTGGCGTAACTCTTTGGGAAACAATCACCCAAATTGTGTGCCATTTTTTATCTCGAGTCATCTCAGGTCAGGTCAACAAGTCACGTTAAGTGATCCCACCTCCAAGCAAGTTTTTGAAAGTTTGTGGTCGTGCCAAAGTGATCGACCGAGCGGTTTGAAACTCACAGGATTCATTTAGGCCATAGCCCATAAGTACCTACAATTCGTATATCTCGAATTTGTAATATCGGTGACCGAAGGTCAATTCGATTTGATAAACTTCCATTATAAGTAAATGGAGAAAATAAAAACTCGTAGAAATCCACAGAAAACACCTAAATTTGACCAGTTTTCACCAGGTGCCTACACCATTCTTGTGCCAAATGCAAAGATCCAAGTCACATTTTTGGTATGTGACCTCCACGAGGTCAACTCAGGTGACCCAAGAGGTTAAGTGTTTTTATGCAATAACTCTGCCAAATGAAGGTAGAGTAATGGAGTTATCAACAATATGCTTCGCTCGTCGAGACACGTTGATTGATTTAAAATTTGAACTTGATCTGCCTTGACCTGAGCACAGGACAGGTCAATTTTCGAATATGTTCTAACTAGGTCATGATCATCCGATATACCATTTTATGTGTCTCGACGGATAATCACAATGGTGAAAACTGTAAGTATCACTCTATCATGCGTATCTCAAAAGTTATTCCCTAAAAACAATTACGCTATTTTGAGAATGTTTCACGTTCGATGGCCTTCCCTGAGCTAGCTATTGACCCGACCCGAGATCAAATCTGATGAAGCCTGAGTGACAACAAATGAAATTATCTTTCGCACTGGCGGATCCAGCCTCTCTCCGTGGGGGCATCTTTTTGTGGCAACAAGGTACCCCCATTTTCCCCCGCATATTTGAGCCGGTCGCCTTACTTTGGTATTTGAGCTAAGAAATTCACTTTTCAAATTCACAACAAAAATAATTGTTTTTGTTTTCTCCGAAGAAACAGTTTTTCCTATTTTGGACGGTCAAAAAAAAATTTCTCTCGAATATTCGAGATAGCCATTTTGAAGAAAATTTCATTTATTTTCTTTTGACGTTTTATTTGCAATTTGCTTCAAAACTCTATTTTCTACGATTGTTCAAACATTTATCGTTTTTCCGCCAAAAATGGCATGCCATGGCGTCATTAACACGTCATTATTTCCCATAATACTGCATGGATTTCATTGGAATTTGGTGGGAAGACGTAGAATTGATGCAGCAAAATTTACTGAAAGTTTGACGTTGATATCTATCATAGTTTTGAAATTATTGAGAAAATCCGGGAGGGGGCTGATTCTGCCCCCCCCCCCCCCCACAGCGGGGTGCGGGTTAAGTGTCACCGGGGCTGCTTGAATTGCATCAGGTGCGCTGTTTTGTCTATCATTGAAAGAAAGGGATACATACAAACTTCAACTTCAATCACTCGAGAGAAGAAAAAAACTTCCGTTTTCATGAAGTTTTCTTCTAACATCATTGTTTTTCACGTTCAGTGCAGGGAACGTGCGGGGGGCATACTTGTATTGAATGCCACTCTAAGATTCCTGTGGAAGGGAGGGGGGGGGAGTATTTATCCCTGATGCTCCCTGGATCCGCCAATACCAGCAATAACTGCCAAGGAGAGCCTCTGCCAGACACTTACCTAATGGAATTCATTTTCCCATTTTCCAAATTTGTATAAGTAATTGCGAAAGTTGTGTCATGCCGCGAAGCGGCGCAAAATTTTCCGGTTGGGGCTGCTTGAATGGCATCAGGTGCGCTGTTTTCTCTATCATTAAAAAAGGGAGACATACAAACTTCAAATTAAATCACTCGAGAGAATAATACTTCCGTTTTCATGAAGTTTTCTCATAGGATCATTGTTTTTCACGTTCAGTGCAGGGAACGCGCGGGGAGGGGGGCATACTTGTATTGAATGCCCTTCTCAGATTCCTGTGGAGGGGGGGGGGGGGCATTTGTCGCTGATGCCCATTGGACCCGCCAGTGCCAGCAATTATCGCCAAGGAGAGCCTCTGCCAGACACTTGCCTAATGGAATTAATTTTCCCATTTTCCAAATTTGTATAAGCTATTGCGAAAGTTGTGTCATGCCGCGAAGCGGCGCGAAATTTTTCGGTTTTTGACTGGATAGCTGGATTTTGACTGCTGCAAATTGACGATTTTACGATAAATTGGGAACGCGCGTAGGGGGGGGAGCATACTTGTATTGAATGCCCCCCCCCTCCTCTCCCAGATTTCTGCGGGGGGGGGGGGCAATGCCCCTGATGCCCCCCCCCCCTGGATCCGCCAGTAATCTTTCGGACGTTTTTTTTCTTCGCGCGTCGCTACCTCTTTTTGTTCTCGAGATATAGACGGGTTTTGGTAAGGATACCCATGTCTGGCCTAAATTTTACCTTTGTTGACCTCTGGTGACCTCAATGGCCTAAATGACCTGACCTAAAATAATGACTTAGTACTTTCATTGTTTCGAGCTATCTAACCTGTTTCTGTTTGTCGCTATACGTTGCATGACTTTTTTAAATCTTGTAGGGGCGGGTATCCACCCGCCCCCCGTCGGTTCGAACTTGGTGCGAACCCAGTCTGTGCATGGGTTAACCATTTTAGATGCACGCACAAGGCACCTTGAAGGTCCCAGCAGCAACACAATCAATAAGAGGCAACGCTGAACGTCTGGCCCTCAACATTTTACGTTGTCCCGATTGCTCACGTTTGTGACATATTACATTGGAAACACATAAATTCGAGGTAATTCACAGTCACTAATGCGTAGACTATGGAGTGTGGAGGGGCTTTACGCGAAACGATCCGTCATAAGTTTGGAAAGACAACTTCAGAAAATAGCAACGTATAAAACTTCCGTTGAAAATGTTAAGCGTTCACGGGATTTTCAAGTAGCTTATCTTAGTATATGGCCACTGGCAGATCCAGCAGGGGGGGGGGGGGGGGAGCTAACATGCCTCAAACTGCCCAAATTCGCCCAAAATTTGACATATTTTCTGATTTAAAAAGACAAATTAACCCGCGCCCCGCTGGGGTATTCGGTCGAACACGCTGGGGGAGGGGGCAGATTCTGCCCCTTCGTTATATTCCGAAACAACAACCGCAGCGAGACGCGCAAGGCCGTAATCGAAAGCTCTCAATGAGCCGCATCTAACGTGTACGAGACATTTTCAAAATAAGGTCACATCTCAGGACACGGCCAGGTCAAAAGCCAAAATTAAGGTATTTTAGTTTTGGGGCCATACTTTCCATCCAAAGCCTTAGATTGAGACTATTATCGCACAAAGTGCTCTCAAAGATATAATGCATCTCCCGCATTAGGGAAAAGTGAAATTGTAAGCAACGGTCAAGGTCAGGTCAGGTCATAAAAAGTCACTTTTGGCAAGAGGTCTACGAAGGTTATTTTACACGTAGAATTTGATAGTAGCAGCCATTTTCACAACCTCACACTATATATGGTTAGGTTAGGTCACATAAAGTCAAAATTTGAAATTGATTTATCTAAATAAAAAAGGCATGTCTCTAGACCAGTTTTGTCTCAGAAAAACAGTGGTGGCATTTATCTGTCTGTATCTGGTCAATAAAAGCCAAAATAACGTAACTTCAAAAAATGACGTCATGAGTACTTACGGAGCCATGAGTCAATTCAGATATTGCTTTGAAATTTGGTTTGGGTATCGTCCATACCTGGTTCACTCGGATATATTCCGTTTTTCATATCTTCAAGAAAGAAAGAAAAATGTGAAAAATTTCTGGAAAATTTTATATTTTTATTTTTAGGAGCCAAAAACCAAAACTTTCGAAAATCTGAGATAATAGTTTTGAAGAGAATGCCATTTCCTTTCTTTTGACGTTGCTCATTTACAATCTCCTTTAAAACTCGATTTTCTACGTTTGTCAAACATATATCGTTTTTCGACCAAAAATGGCGTGACATGACGTCATTAAAACGTCACGATCTCCCAAAGTGCTACGTCAATTTCATTGAACTTTTTTGAAAAGACGTAGAATTAATGCAGCATAAGGTACTGTAAGTTGTACGTCGATACCTATCATAGGAGTTGGGCTGAGGGGCCGAGGCCTTCTCCCAATGGGGGGGGGGGGGGCACGTGCCCCCTGTGCCCCCCCCCCCTGGCTGCGCCCCTGCCTCGGCTGACATCTGAAAAGGTCAACCGAGGTTACAATCTCAGTGGAAACCATAAATGTCACCTGTTGACACCCATGTGCATATATGATCCTGAGCAGCAAACACTCGGAAACTGCACAAGTTACAAACACCGATACTACGGGACGCCAGTTGCGCCTGACATTACCTTGAGAAACGGGTCATGGGGGATAGAAGCTATTTTTTAGAGTATGTGTCAAATTGTTCAAAAGTATGGTACTTAAAGTTTCCTCTCAATCGGTTGATAAACACGCGAGTTATTTACGAAAAAGAGGGGTGGCATCCACCCCCTGCACTGCCGAGGCCTGCTTAGAGACGTCGTGTTCTGAGTAGTGTGCCGAGAGCTGATGCTTCCGACATTATCACGCGCACTGAATAACCGACCAACAGAGCGATGGTTACCAACCATAATATCCAGCATAATTCGGATCGGTCTGAAGGCATTGTCTCACAAATCACAATAGTCGTCACTGCTGCTTACTCTTGTCATCCCCTTTTGCCTGTTAGTGAAATGTTAGTGAAATGTTAGTGAAATGTTTAGTAGTGCTAGTTAGTGAAAAAGTTAGTGAAAAAAAGAAAAAAAAAGAGGAAATAGTTCACCTTCAACATGGGATTTTGAACTGAAATAGCAGTTGTGTAGCCCGTGTTGAGAAATTCTTATCTGCAACTGTTCTCGGCTGAAAAGACTCCAGCCGAAGATATTTGACTTTTTGGCGAAGGAATGCGGCGCATATATGATATACCGTACCGTCTGAGAGTGCCAGCACTGGTCTGAGCATGCGCAGACCAATAACGCACACCATAACATTAATAATTTACGACCTTCTGTCCTGAATTGGCGCGATGTAGAACCATTTTTGAAAAGAAAAAAAGAAACTGTATTACAAAATATAATAAAATCGTGTTCTGAAAATTTTCCGAAGGTGAACTATTTCCTTTAAAGGAAATAGTTCACCTTCAACATTAGTTTTAAACTGAGATAGCAGTTTTGTAGCCCGTGTTGGGAAACCACTATATGCAAGTTTTCTTGACTGAAAAGACTTTCCAGCCGAATATATTTGATTTTTTTTGGCGAAGGAATGCGGTGCTGGCGACAGAATGTTGTACTGGTTCTAGCCCGGGCAGAGGCTATACCATCAGCCAATCAGCTTGCAGCTGGTGCTAGCAAGCGATCGCCGGCCGCCGGTTGGCACATCTCCAATGCGAGTCTATCTTTACGCGACTACTTTCGAATCTAATTAGCTGAACCATTGTTTACATTCGCGTGACGTCAGGACTCTGACTCAGAGAGTATGCATATAGTTTTGATAAACCATACAAATTTACGGCCTTCTGTCCTGAATCGGCGCGATATAAGGCCATTTTTGACAATATAAAAGAAATTATATTAAAAATATAATCAAATCGTGTTGGGTAAAATTTGCCCAAGGTGAACTATTTCCTTTAAATAACAGGTAACCCCTTTTCTTGGCTGCACATCTCGGTATGATGACAAATATTGAAATGAAGGTAGTTTTGCATATACCTACTTTAGCCTCGGATAGTAAATCACGATGACCGGTGGCAGTCAGCGCTCAATAGTTCATATTAATATGTGATAATAATAACTATACATATGTACCGAACTGTAACAAACAACTGGTAACAGTGCAAATGGTTTGAAAGCAGCAAGAGGCAGAATGACTTTTCCGAGCATAAATGGTCCCTGTTGATCTGGAGGAGCCTGGTGGGAGTTGGCTTGGAGAGATGGTCCTGGCCTGGTCCCCACTGTTAGCTCTTCGGTCCGGCAAGTTGGGCACCGCTGGAGCAGCTTCCGTGTGCCGATGTCCGCGTCCTTGCGGTCGCATCGCCTTTTTCGGAACTCGGCAGACTTGCTAGCTAAACATGTAGCCCGCTTGGAAGCTAGTATTGTATGAAGCGATTGGGCCCTTTGGTCAGCAATTACCGCCAAGGAGAGAGAGCCTCTGACAGACACTTAATGGAATTAATTTTCCCATTTTCCAAATTTGTATAAGCAATTGCGATACTTGGGTCATGCCGCGAAGCGGCGCGAAATTTTCCGGTTTTTTACTGTGGATAGCTGGATTTTGTACTACTGCAAAGACATTTTTTACGATTTTACGATATATTGGGAGCGCGCGGGGGGGGGGAGGGGGACATACTTGTATTGAATGCCCCCCCCCCCCCTAGATTCCTGTGGGAGGGGGAGGGGGCATTTGCCCCTGATGCACCCTCCCCCTAGATCCGCCAGTGTATGAGACCATGGGGGCGGCATTTGCTTATTGTCCGGTAGGGCGTCTTTTCTCATCCATGGGGCGGCATTTGCTTCTAAGGAAGCCCGTTGTCTGACTTAGTGGGCGGCTGCATTTGTCCAATTTAGAGGGCGCCTGTTTTACCTCGTGGGGGCGGCATTTGCTTATTGTCCGGTAGGGTGTCTGTTCTGCTCCATGGGGGCGACATTTGCTTCTGGTGGCGCCTATGCTGTTCCTAAGTCGCCATTTACTTAAGTGCTAGTTGTCCTTTTTGAGTGTTAATTGTCCGATTCCCAGGAGTGCCTGTCAGTGGTCTGCACATAAATTCACACAGGACCAGGTCATTGCCTTGAGGCCTGAGCGTTGCCATCCATATTGGCGAAAATTGTGCAGGGGGGGGGGGGCGCCTCTCCTTCCGCACCGTGCGCAAGGAGAGCCCCCGTCACTAGCCGGAGGGGCGCCGTCACTGGCCAGGGGCGCCGTCACGGGCGGAGAGGGGCAGTCACTAGTCGGAGGGGCGCCGTCACTCGCCGGAGGGGCGCCGTCACTGACTAGAGGGCGCTGTCACTGGCCGGTGGGGCGCCGTCACGGTCCGGAGAGGGGCAGTCACTAGTCGGAGGGGCGCCGTCACTTTCCGGAAGGGCGCCGTCACTGGCCAGGGGCGCCGTCACGGGCGGAGAGGGGCAGTCACTAGTCGGAGGGGCGCCGTCACTCGCCGGAGGGGCGCCGTCACTGACTAGAGGGCGCTGTCACTGGCCGGAGGGGCGCCGTCACGGTCCGGAGAGGGGCAGTCACTAGTCGGAGGGGCGCCGTCACTGGTCGGAGGGGCGCCGTCACTTTCCGGAAGGGCGCCGTCACTGGCCGGAGGGGCGCCGTCACGGTCCGGAAAGGGGCAGTCACTAGTCGGAGGGACGCCGTCACTCGCCGTAGGGGCGCAGTCACTGGCGGGAGAGGCGCCGTCACTGTCCGGAGGGGCGCCGTCACTGGTCGGAGCCCGGAGTGGCGCTGTCATTCGCCGGAGGGGCGTGTTCACTGGCCGGAGGGGCGCCTTCACTGGCCAGAGGGCGCCGTCACTTACCGGAGGGGGCGCCCCTCCGGTCACTGGCCGGAGGGGCGCCGTCACTGATCAGAGTCGCCAACCGGAGGGGAGCCGTCACTGGCCGGAGGAGCGCCGTTACTGGTCGGGGGGGGGGGGCGACGTCACTGGTCGGAGAGGCGCCGTCACTGGCCGGAGGGGCGCCGTTACTGGTCGGAGGGGCGCCGTCACTGGCCGGAGGGGCGCCGTCGTTGATCGGAGGGGCGCCAGGTTTGCATGGGCGCCTCGGGTCCAAAGGACCAGGTCATGCCCTGAATGACCGTATACTCTGTACGCCACGGGTGTCTGTCCTGGTGGCGGTGCTAATTGGGAAAAAAAATGGTCCGGGGGGGGGGAGCCTTCGGCGCCCGTCAAAAACGGTACGGACATTCCGTACTGCCCGTATAGGTGGTTGCGCCCCTGGCTGAAGGTGGCCCGGTCGTTCACGCGTGAAAAAAACGTTTTTGAAAGGGTTTAGATAATGTCTTATAACATCGAAACTAAATATCCGATTGATATGAAACTTTTTTGTAACGCAGAATTAATTGTTTTGCATGCGTACCAAGTGTCAAACTTCATATATATTACCAAAACAAATAACGTAACCTCGAAACTCGTCGCGTTTTTGGGGGCTACCAGGATAACAGAATACAACAGAGGGAAGGGCACTCAGTTTCCTATTCCCTTTAAAGGGAATAGGTCACCTTGAAAGTTGTCTCGAAGTTCAACCATACGGTGCATCTTGAGCTCAAAACTACGAATATGACTTTGGTTTGGACAATTGATGGATATATGTGGAGAAAGAAGTAAGTTTCTCTTTCTATTTCACGAGAAATCGTAAGATATCAGCAGGCGTTACGGCTCCCCGCTCCGCCTGACGCCAAGTACAGTCTCTGACAAGAGGCCGCCGCGCCGCCCGGACGGCTGAGCGGATATTAACGAGGCGTCGTGACCAGAGACTACGTGCCAGAGAGTGTACCTGCCTCCGGCGGCAAGACGGCGGCGGCGAGCGGCGAGCGAAAGGAACTGATCGTGGCCCGGAACAGCGGAATTGAAACCGGGCCCACTAGTCCTGTGTCGAAATTACTTAACGTAGGGAGGTAATTCTTTCACCACAAACCATTTTTAGATCTGCTCTACAAATCTGCTATCTCAGTCCAAAACTCCATGTTAAAGGTGAACTCTTCCCTTTAAGTCGAACACATTTCAGTGATGACAAATAGCGAACAGACATGAACACAATACACAACGCAGTAAGTAGATGCCATGGCAGGATTATGTTATGTACTGTTCATTGTATACCAACAACCTACGTTAGCCAGTTATTAAAATCTGAATGGAGGACAGAAGTTTGTTTCCATGCTATGACACAACTCAAGGACAATCGGCACGTCGTGCCCATCGAACCCCGAACTCGAAGTTCGCAACTTGACCGTCAGACCCGGAACATAACACTAGTGGATTTTCATAAAATATTTGTCCAATGTCCGCTCGATGTCAAGACCATGATCAGCTGTCCGTCCGAAACTGTCCGAAAATCATTGTTTGTCCGAAATTTGTCCGAAAGCAGAAAGTGTTTGATGTGGAACCGAATTACCTGTGGTATACGCTCTTTTTCAATAAAAGTAACTAAGTGATTTTCGCGCCAAGACATCCTTGGGGATTGGATGTCCGAAAATGTCCAAAGAAATATGCTTATGCCCGTCCGAAAACCGATTCGGTCTTCGGACAAATTCGGAATTCCGAAAATTATTGTACCGATTGTCACCACTAATTAACACCATCATCTATGTTCGGAGCCGGGAGACTGGCGGCAGAAGATATTTTCGGATGAGGGGCAACCCAGGGGGCCCCTCGGCCAAAGGGTCCCCCCACGGCCAAAGGCCCCCTCCCCTAAAAAAAATGGCGCGAAATGGTACCTCCTCGGATTTAGGCCACTATATTTTGTAGGGCCTCTAAATGGTCGCAAAAAAACGTCGGACAGGCCCATGTTGAAGTCTCAGGCCTTCCGAGGGCCCCCTCAGGCCTACCGAGGGCCCCCTCAGGCCTACCGAGGGCCCCCTCAGGCCGACTGAGGGCCTGCTGTCGGCCTTAGAGGGTCCATCAGGCTGGCTAGGGGCACCTCGGGGCCCTCGGTCATTTTTGTTTTGGTAAAAAGAAGACAAAAATCTAACTAACTGCTTACAAATTTATGGGGGGGGGGGGGGGGAAATCATGTTTCCCCCCCCCCCCCCAACTTCTTGAGTCAAGTTCAAGTTCAGTTTATTTTTTCATACATGAAAACATAAGTACATAACGTGAGTGGGTGCAGCTGCCACCCCGTGTCCCCTCTTCCGCCGCCCCTGTCGGGAGACCAGCTCTCAGAGCCGTGCACCGCCGGTGAGAGCCGGCCGGGGCCGATCTCAGGCAGGTAGGGAAAGCGGCGGCGGCGCGTCTCGGCGGCGCGTGACCGGCGCCGTTCACAGCGGTGGTCGGCCTGCGCACGCGGCCTACTTGCCTGACACAGAGGCACGGCCGCCACTGTCACTCATAAACACCCGCAGCCGCCGCACTTGGCAGCCGGGCCCAGCTGCGTTACGTAGCTGGGATAGCATTGGAGCAGGTGGTGACGCATAACTCCCTTTACCAAGGCCCAAACTGTCAGTCAGTTAAATAGTGCCAGCTCGTTAATTGAGATGACCCGCGAGGAAGTGTGCGTTACTGCTGCAATCTACGATTTCACTGCAGCTTTATTAAAAGGATATAATGACCTTTTCCCACAAAAATGGAGTTATCACTTGAAATCGACAGACGAGACCAAAATATATGGTAAATTTATTACATTTAGCAAATAGACATTCCTACCGAAAGATATTTCAAGTTAAGGTTGATTCGTAAGCGTTCCACGCTTATAACGGTCGGTACTCATAAGTACTTGGTAACTAATTCACTGTCTGAGCTAAAATTAGCCTACCTAAGTATTGTTATTTAGCATCAAGGCATATCACGTTTAATGCACTCTATCTTTTGCGAATATGTACCAAACTTATATGAACAATGAACAAGCATTTGATAAAGTGCATTGCAATTGGCAGTTTCGCTTGGCCCCTGACGGCGACCTATTTAATGTTCTCGACTTATTTTTTTAAATAAAAATAGGACGTTTTTTCGGATGAATTTCCAACAAACAGGTATTTAGTACATTACAATGCACGCATGAAACATTTATCTGAACCGTTTTCCCATAATTAATCAATAAACGTTTCAGAAAACCATGATGCATTCGGCGGATTAAAGGAAATAGTTCACCTTGGAATTTTTTTACCCAACACTGATTATATTTTTTAATACAATTTCTTTTTATATTGTCAAAAATGGCCTTATATTGCGCCGATTCAGGACATAAGGCCGTACATTTTTATTGTTTACCAAAACTATATGCATACTCTCTGAGTCAGAGTCCTGACGTCACGCGAATGTAAAAAATGGTTCAGCCAATCAGATTCGAAAGTAGTCGCGTAAAGATAGACTCGCATTGGAGATGTGCCAACCGGTGGCCGGCTTTCGCTTGCTAGCACCAGCTGCAAACTGATTGGCTGATGGTATAGCCTCTGCCCGGAATAGAACCAGTACAACATTCTTTCGCCAGCACCGCATTCCTTCGCCAAAAACTCAAATATATTCGGCTGGAGAGTCTTTTCAGTCAAGAAAACTTACAGATAGGAGTTTCCCAACACGGGCTACAAAACTGCTATCTCAGTTTAAAACTAATGTTGAAGGTGAACTATTTCCTTTAACCCGCGCCGTGCCGGTGCTCAGCGCCACCTTCGTCGTGCCGGGGGTTAGACATCCCCGCCTCACTCGAAAACTAACAGGGCTAGAAAGACGCGGAAAAAGGCGTTCGAAAACTCTCAACAAGCACATTCGAAAGTACTTCAGATTTGTTTTCCTCAAGCCAATATTGAGGTCACCAGAGGTCATCAAAGAGCAAATTTTCCAGTTTTAGGACTTCGCTTCAGAAACCCACAGAAATCACAAGAATTATGATAGCTAGGAACAAACGGGAGAAAAAAAAACAATGAAAAGCTATTGAAAAATGCAATCGACAAGGTGTCCTCAGATTTTAGCTCAGGTCAATAGTTTAGGCTCCAGAGCTCATCAAATGTCAAAAAGGCATTTTTTTCCAAACAGTTTTTCACAAATAGCTTTTTACCTAATAACAATTTTGATGCCATCGTGTTTGTCTCGTCAAGGCGCTTTGATTCATATTAGTGTTGACCAGGTCAGGTCAACTTAAACATTTGACCTCAGGTCAAGGTCAAGTGGTGACCCAAGTAGGCCATGTTGTATATGGAAAGCCGTGTCTCGACGATACAAACACATTGGTGTCGGTTTCTCTCTATCGTCATTATGTCGAGAGTTATTAACATAAAACTGTTGGTGACCTCTATGACCTCGGCTGACCCTGTAGGGGTCACTGAACAAAAATGGCACCTAGGTCATCCAGAATGGTTTATAATAACATGATCCAGAAGGAATTAGACTGATATCTTGCGTATCCTTGGAATAGAAAGCATTTGAATATTTACCCATTGACTTAAAATGGGGAGATCACGAAATTGACCCGGCCTAGGTCGCTGATATGCAAAATTAGGTCGCTGATATAAAACATCCAAGATATACGAATTGTAGATATATATGACCTTATGGAATTATGTTAAGTGTAAAATCGATCATCCAAAAACTGTGACTGTGGTACGACCACAAGTTTGTTTTTGGAGGTAGGGTCATGTGACCTGGTCTGGTGACCTGACCTGAGATCAAGGGCGTAGGCAATGGGGGGCAAGGGTGCCATGCCCCCCCCCCCCCCCCTGGAGGCCAGGCGGGCCCCTCTGGCGACCGAGCGAGAGCCCCCTGGGGCCGAAGGCCCCAGTTATTTTGATGGTGTCAGGCGCCCGCAAAACGCATTACGTCGCATAAAAGAACGCCCACAAACCGAAACAAATCGCAACACGAATAAATAACAGCACTTGCTTGTCTGTTAAAGGCATGTTTATGTAAATACGTAGAAAAGGGCCCCAGCCAGTGTGAATAGGGCTCTACCAGTTTTAAAGGGCCCTACCGATCTGCAGGGGGCCCCTGTCGGCATTTAGAGGGCCCATTCCGGTTGTAGAGGGCCCTCTGTCGGCCTTTATAGGGCCTACCGATCTGGAGATGGTCCCTGCCGATCCCGAGAGGGCCCTCTGCCGGTCTTTGGAGGGCCCTGCCGATCTGTAGATCGCCCTGCCAATCTTTATAGGGCCTCTGTCGGCATTCATAGGGCCCTGCCGACCTGTAGAGGGCCCTCTTCCAGGCTTTAGAAGCCCTGTCGATCTGCATAGTGTCCAAGCCAATCTGTAGAGGGTCCTCTGCTGGCCTTTAGAGGGCCCTGCCGATATGTAGAGGGCCCTCTTATTTAGAGGGCCCTTCCAGCATATACAGGGCCAGCCGATCTGCAGGGGCCCCGTCGGCATTTAGATGGCCCCTTCCGGTTAAAGAGGGCCCTCTGCCGGCCTTTATAGGGACCTGCCAATCTGTAGAGGGTCCCTGCCGATCTGGAGAGGGCCCTATTCCGGTATTTGGAGGGCCCCGCCGATCTGTAGATCGCCCTGCCAATCTGTATAGGGCCTTTCCGGCATTTAGAGGGCCCTGCCGACCTGTAGAGGGCCCTCTTCCAGCCTTTAGGGGCCCTGCCGATCTGCAGAGTGCCCCAGCCAATCTATAGAGGGCCCTCTGCCGGTCTTTAGAGGCCCTGCCGATCGTAGATCGCCCTGCCAATCTGTAGAGGGCCTCTGTCGGTATTTATAGGGCCCTGCCGACCTGTAGAGGGCCCTCTCCCAGGCTTTAGAGGCCCTGTCGATCTGCATAGTGTCCAAGCCAATCTGTAGAGGGTCCTCTGCTGGCCTTTAGAGGGCCCTGCCGATATGTAGAGGGCCCTCTTATTTATAGGGCCCTTCCAGCATATACAGGGCCAGCCGATCTGCAGGGGCCCCCCTGCCGGCATTTAGATGGCCCCTTCCGGTTGAAGAGGGCCCTCTGCCAGCCTTTATAGGGACCTGCCAATCTGTGGAGGGTCCCTGCCGATCTGGAGAGGGCCCTATGCCGGTCTTTGGAGGGCCCTGCCGATCTGTAGATCGCCCTGCCAATCTTTATAGGGCCTCTTCCGGCATTTAGAGGGCCCTGCCGACCTGTAGAGGGCCCTCTTCCAGCCTTTAGGGGCCCTGTCGATCTGCAGAGTGCCCCAGCCAATCTATAGAGGGCCCTCTGCCGGCCTTTAGAGGGCCCTGTCGGCCTTTAGAGGGCCCTTTCGGTCTTTAGAGGCCTCTGCCGGCATTTAGAGGGCCTCTACCGGCATTTAGAGGGCCTTGCCCAGGCACGTAGCCAGGGGCGGGGGGCCGCCCCTGGCTCAGGTCGAGTCCCTGAACCCTGAACAGTCCCTGAACAGTGAGTCCCTGAACAGGTCGGAAGGGCGTTGAAAAGGTCGGAGGGGCCCCTAGACGATCTGAAGGGACCCCGGGTCTTTCAACAGTAAGAACGCAGTTGTTCAGGGAATACAACTCAAAATTTTCGTGCCGCTCCGCGCCGCAATTGAACTACAAATTAAATTATATGCTTATTATATGCTATAAAAAAATGAAAACACGTATAAATCCATAGGAAATGACAAAATTTGACCATTTTTCATAGGTCTCCTGTGCCAAATGCAAAGCCCTGTCAAATTTATGTTCTATAGCCTCTACGAAGTCAACTTAGGTGACCCCCAGGTCACCTAAGTTGGGTATGGTTTTTCTTCAATAACTCTTTACCAAATCAAGGTAGAGCCATGGCTAAAGTAAAAGGAATCATACGCGATTTAGCGACCACAGAGCGGTACTAGCTGTCGTTTTGTAGTACGTGAAACGGCCTACCACGGGGACGTTCCTACATACCATACATTCCTACATACGTGCGTTACCAGGCATGATGTCCATCGGTGGAACCAACATGTCATAAGTGCTTGTGAGAGCTTCCCGAATGCATTTAAACTTAATTTGGTTTATCCCACAATCACCGGATGGCGAGAAACCATGCAGAAAGTGGGCGGAGTTACCTATCCATACTTACTTTATCCATGGTAGAGCAATGGAATTTTCAGCATTGTATTTGGCTTGTCGATACGTCGAATCAAATGATGTAAGAGCTGACCTTTACCTGACCTTGACCTGACCTCAGGTCAGGGTTCTTTTTTTGGGGGGGGGATATGACCTAACTAGGTCACCACAAATTTCATTCGATGCGTCTCGACGAGACAAACACAATGGTGAAATATGTTTTACTCTATCATGCTTTTGTCAAAAGTGATTCCTTAAAAACTATTCGGCGATTTTTAGAATGTTTCAACTTCAATGGCTTCTGCTGACCTAACTATTGACCTTAGGTCAATTTTGATGAGACCTGTTACCTATCCCTGTCCTGTCCATGTCTCTGTCCTTGTCCTGTCTATATCGATATACAGACGGTTTTGTTAAGGACACCCATATATAGCCGAAATGTGACCTTTGATGATCTCTGGTGACCTCAATATTGACTTGACCTAAACATGGCCGGTATACTTTCGATAAAACTTCTCGAGTTATACAACGCCGTTTTCCGCTTATCGCTACGCCGTGTGGTTTTCGAGATCTTAGGAAGAGCGGCTATCCTCCCCCCCCCCCCCCTCCCGGCAGTTTGTGGTTGGCGCGAACCCCGGCAGTGCACGGGTTGAAATTAATATAAAATAAATATTAAATACAATATTACGGGTCTGTCCTGCCCTGCCTCTGCCCTGCCCCAACTCTGTCTTGCCTCTGTCCCGCCTTTGTCTCGTCCTGTCCTGTCCTGCCCTGCCACGCAATATCCTGCCATGTCCTGCCTCCGCCCCGCCTTTGTCCCGTCCTGTCCTGCCCTGTCCCACCCACCCGGCACAGCTGTTGCATTGACGTGCTCTCGGTTAGATGTCACGTTAGATTACCCGATACAGAGCGAAAGTTTCGGTAAAATTGGCGAATATTATGGCCATGACTAGATAGTATAGTTTGAATAGCAATATAGGCTAACGTGACTAAAATTCGCATTGGTCGACGAAGGGAACTGTTCAATATGTTCGCAGCGGCCGGAATTCACAAATTTGGTAAAACAGCAGCAGTACAATTTTTACGGTGGCCTAAATTTTAGGAGTGGCAATGCCACCCCAGTGTCACGGCAGGGGTGGCAGTCTGCCATCCCTGCCCCTATGGTGGCGCCGCCATTGACCTGGTATCCGAGACTGGGGAAACGGGCCGGCCACATCGAATGTTCCTACACCTGGTATCCGAGACTGGGGAAACGGGCCGGCCACATCGAATGTTCCCACACCTGGTATCCGAGACTGGGGAAACGGGCCGGCCACATCGAATGCTCCCACACCTGGTATCCGAGACTGGGGAAACGGGCCGGCCACATCGAATGTTCCCACACCTGGTATCCGAGACTGGGGAAACGGGCCGGCCACATCGAATGTTCCTACACCTGGTATCCGAGACTGGGGAAACAGGCCGGCCACATCGAATGTTCCCACACCTGGTATCCGAGACTGGGGAAACGGGCCGGCCACATCGAATGTTCCTACACCTGGTATCCGAGACTGGGGAAACGGGCCGGCCACATCGAATGTTCCCACACCTGGTATCCGAGACTGGGGAAACGGGCCGGCCACATCGAATGTTCCCACACCTGGTATCCGAGACTGGGGAAACGGGCCGGCCACATCGAATGTTCCCACACCTGGTATCCGAGACTGGGGAAACGGGCCGGCCACATCGAATGTTCCTACACCTGGTATCCGAGACTGGGGAAACGGGCCGGCCACATCGAATGTTCCCACACCTGGTATCCGAGACTGGGGAAACGGGCCGGCCACATCGAATGTTCCTACACCTGGTATCCGAGACTGGGGAAACGGGCCGGCCACATCGAATGTTCCTACACCTGGTATCCGAGACTGGGGAAACGGGCCGGCCACATCGAATGTTCCCACACCTGGTATCCGAGACTGGGGAAACGGGCCGGCCACATCGAATGTTCCCACACCTGGTATCCGAGACTGGGGAAACGGGCCGGCCACATCGAATGTTCCCACACCTGGTATCCGAGACTGGGGAAACGGGCCGGCCACATCGAATGTTCCTACACCTGGTATCCGAGACTGGGGAAACGGGCCGGCCACATCGAATGTTCCCACACCTGGTATCCGTAGCTTCTGACGACACAACGTCTGCTTTTTTTTCTCGATTCAGGTGAACAGCCCTCAGCTGCATTGGGCACGCCGGGCTGAATAGCTGTGTCATAACAACACTAGGTGTTCGGTGTTCAGCTGGCCACCGACACTATTCGCTCTCCCGTCTTGATACCTGTTCAAGCTCGGGCAATGATCAGCTGTCAAATGAGGCAGGCAATGCAACAGGTTTACATCAGTCAGTAGCTACCGCTGCTACAACCGTACACAGCGATTAGCTAATGCAGTACCACACAGATCACTAAGACAAAGCACACGCACAAATTATGTTGTAATCTATCAACCCGCCTATGTGAAGATGGTAGCGTGTCGCGCACCGCGACACACCCACGCAGGAAGGATCCCGCGCACACTGCAGTTGGTGGTGATCAGTGATGTTGTATTGGTATCGGCCTTGATGAAAGTGACATGACCATTCCGGACATTCCAAATATTTCATTCTGTTAATGTGTCATCAAGAGCAACATGTTAAAGAACGGTCGGTCACTCACGCCCAGCTTCATTCAGGGCATCAGAACTACGGCGCATCTATCTTTTGGGGGGAGGGCCGGCACTCGTCCAGTCCCGCGGCGTGCGGTCGCTCAGTGAGCGACACAGAAGCCAGGGGCACGTTTCGCACGGCTGGCGCGCGATGGGTGGACCATCGGATGCTGATAACACCCGCCCTACACACACATACAACTGCAAATCACACACACACACACACACACACACACACACACACATACCACGAACTCGCTCGTTACTGGCTAATTTCACGCAACGTTTTCGTATAAAACTGGTAAAATCGCCCACTTTCCATTTCTAAGCCACGCAAAATGTACTGTCGATTAGGTACTGAAATAGATTGAACTTTACAGTGGCACCAAAGCGGAGGTCTCGACTTCGCACCATCCCAACGAACCAGCCCTGCCACAGGTCTTACGATAACGGTACTGATCAGAGCCTTTGAACATCTGGGCCACCACACCCCTCCACTGAGACATGTCTCAATAGTGACAGGCACCCCTCCACTGAGACACATGTCTCAATAGTGCCAGTCAGACTGTCTGCGTGGCTCAATGCAGCCAGCCCATCCCTCCCGTAACGACGCCAGGAACAGTTGGCCGTCTTCGGTCACAGGCGGCCTCCTCCTGCGGGTCAGACGACCAGGCGCTCACCATCGCCGTCCTCATCCTCCGTCATCACTGCTGGACATGGCGCACCATCAGCCCCACCCGCCGCTCACCTAGTTCTTGCCGGCGAGCTGGCCGCGGACCTTCTTCATCAGACCGCTCAAGCGGTCCCAGGCGCCGGTGGCATCGGGCAGGTTCTCATACGGAATGTGCTCGGTGATGCCAGCCGACCACTTCTCGGCGTCGTACACCACGTGAGCGCCGCGGGCCGACACCGGCGTGCCCAGCTCCCGGCGCCGCGACGCGCCCGGCGTCAGCACCGGCGCCTGGGGTGTCGAGCTGGCCGCCGGCGGCGCGTGCACCAGCTCAGAGTGGTGCTCCTCCTGCTCCTCCACCTCTCCCTCCTCACCCTCCTCGGCCGGATCGTCCAGGGAGTGGAGCAGCGCGCGCCGCTGCTCCTCCAGCGTCTCCAGCGACGGAGAGTCGTCCTGTGGTCAGACGGGACAGTCTGAGAGGACCGACGGAGAGCCGTCCTGTGGTCAGACGGGACAGTCTGAGAGGACCGACGGAGAGCCGTCCTGTGGTCAGACGGGACAGTCTGAGAGGACCGACGGAGAGCCGTCCTGTGGTCAGACGGGACAGTCTGAGAGGACCGACGGAGAGTCGTCCTGTGGTCAGACGGGACAGTCTGAGAGGACCGACGGAGATTCGTCCTGTGGTCAGACGGGACAGTCTGAGAGGACCGACGGAGAGCCGTCCTGTGGTCAGACGGGAAAGTCTGAGAGGACCGACGGAGAGTCGTCCTGTGGTCAGACGGGACAGTCTGAGAGGACCTATTCTCATGGGTTACAAGGGATGATACAATCACAAGCCCTATCAGTCTACAGAGGACGACCACACCATTGCAGGGTACATTGCCGCCAGCCTGGCTATTCCAACACGTGTACGGGGCGCGGTGACGGTTCTGTCTCCTCGTCGGTGTGCCGGGTACATTGCCGCCAGCCTGGACGGGGTACAGGGCGCGGTGACGGTGCTGTCTCCTCGTCGGTGTATCATGTCACACGTGGCAACCGCTTAAGTCAATCTAGCATTAGTCAGCATAGCATTGCCGGTAACCATGTTATGAACTATTGATCATATGACAAATGTGTCCCCAGTCACTCGCCCCACAGCTGCGGATCCCGCCCACACGCGACACCGCCCCACAGCTGCGGATCCCGCCCACACGCCACACCGCCCCACAGCTGCGGATCCCGCCCACACGCCACACCGCCCCACAGCTGCGGATCCCGCCCACACGCCACACCGCCCCACAGCTGCGGATCCCGCCCACACGCCACACCGCCCCACAGCTGCGGATCCCGCCCACACGCCACACCGCTCCACAGCTGCGGATCCCGCCCACACGCGACACCGCCCCACAGCTGCGGATCCCGCCCACACGCCACACCGCTCCACAGCTGCGGATCCCGCCCACACGCGACACCGCCCCACAGCTGCGGATCCCGCCCACACGCCACACCGCTCCACAGCTGCGGATCCCGCCCACACGCCACACCGCCCCACAGCTGCGGATCCCGCCCACACGCGACACCGCCCCACAGCTGCGGATCCCGCCCACACGCGACACCGCTCCACAGCTGCGGATCCCGCCCACACGCGACACCGCTCCACAGCTGCGGATCCCGCCCACACGCGACACCGCTCCATTCGCCACTGGGTAAGTCGAGGTCACAGCAAAACAGTTTGTGTATCGTTTCACAGCGGACGGATTCGACGCGGGCCACCACGTCGTGTTTGGTGAAATTTAAATTCTGCATACCAGTAAGGCGCCGTAGTTGGCGATGAACGAGCGAGCGCAAAGGAAATGTATGGCGAATTTCAACTCCATCGGGCAAGTAGTTTCTGAGATACACAAAGGGTGCGCACATGCGCACGTGCAGAGGCACCCCACCCATGACTTGTGGGAAAATAGCGGCTGAGAGGTCCCTAACCGCACACCAAATTTGAACACAATCGGCTCAGCCGTTCCAGTTATATGGAATAGGGGTGTGCACGTGCGCACGCGCTGAGACACCCTACCCCTGACTTGTGGGAAGGCGGCGGCTGAGGGGACCCTAACCACACACAAAATTATAACACAATCGGCTCATCCGTTCCTGATATATATATATATATATATATATATATATATATATATATATATATATATATATATATATATATATATATATATATATATATATATATATATATATATATATATATATATATATATATATATATATATATATATATATATATATATATATATATATATATATATATATATATATATATATATATATATATATATATATATATATATATATATATATATATATATATATATATATATATATATATATATATATATATATATATATATATATATATATATATATATATATATATATATATATATATATATATATATATATATATATATATATATATATATATATATAATATATATATATATATATATATATATATATATATATATATATATATATATATATATATATATATATATATATATATATATATATATATATATATATATATATATATATATATATATATATATATATATATATATATATATATATATATATATATATATATATATATATATATATATATATATATATATATATATATTATATATATATATATAATATATATATATATATATATATATATATATATATATATATATATATATATATATATATATATATATATATATATATATATATATATATATATATATATATATATATATATATATATATATATATATATATATTATATATATATATATATATATATATATATATATATATATATATATATATATATATATATATATATATATATATATATATATATATATATATATATATATATATATATATATATATATATATATATATATATATATATATATATATATATATATATATATATATATATATATATATATATATATATAATATATATATATATATATATATATATATATATATATATATATATATATATATATATATATATATATATATATATATATATATATATATATATATATATATATATATATATATATATATATATATATATATATATATATATATATATATATATATATATATATATATATATATACATATAATAGGGGTGTGCACGTGCGCACGTGCAGAGGCACCCCACCCTTGATTGTGGGGAAAATAGTGCCTGAGTGGTCCCTAACCACACACCAAATTTCAACACAATCGGCTCAGCCGTTGCAGAGTTTTTGCGAGAAAACACCTTTCAACACCCCTCACGCGGCACGCGCCACGCGCAGTGGTAGTCCCCACATGAGTCAGCGCCGGTTTCAAACAGAGTAGGTTGGATGGGGCTGACAGCAAAGAAGTCCGCTTGTCAATCGGACGTGTGGTTGCAGATATGAGCTTCTCAAAAGCGTCGCCACGGGTCGGGTCGGGTCGGGCCGGGCCGCTCATATTCAGATTTTCCCCATATACCACGGAAGGACGAACGAGCGCTTCGCGCTCGCTCGTAATGATAAATTGTATTCCAAATTGCTCAGCCTTAGGGAGGCAACACAAGGCTACGTAAGGCTTATCAAAAACTAGAGTTTTAACTGTGAATCATTTTAGATCGGCATTCCGACTTAACCCACCGATTCAGCCTGAGCTTATTGACAAATAACGTCAAGGGAATGACGCCGCGATGCGCGGAGACAACTGGACTGACAGGCAGACGAATCTCGCCACGCTGGGCCTATCTGGGCGCGGTGTGACTCCAGCGTCGCGCGGGGCCGGCGGTGGGCGGCGTGTGACCTGAACCTCCGATGGTGGGCTGACTGCGTCACCAGCTGCGGCAGCTGGTGAGCTCTCACGGCTGGCGGCCAGGTGTGGCCGGGCCGCCGAAACTGCCGGTCCTGCCGGGGGCGGGCCGCTGCTGGTCGATAGCCGGCACACACCGCCGGCCGTGTTACCTTTACAGCATGACGGGACGGCCGACAGGGACACGTCAGGGACACGTCAGCGCCGCACACCGCCGCCCACCTTCACAGCATGACGGGACGGCCGACAGGGACACGTCAGCGCCGCACACCGCCGCCCACCTTCACAGCATGACGGGACGGCCGACAGGGACACGTCAGCGCCGCACACCGCCGCCCACCTTCACAGCATGACGGGCCGGCCGACAGGGACACGTCAGCGCCGCACACCGCCGCCCACCTTCACAGCATGACGGGCCGGCCGACAGGGACACGTCAGCGCCGCACACCGCCGCCCACCTTCACAGCATGACGGGACGGCCGACAGGGACACGTCAGCGCCGCACACCGCCGCCCACCTTCACAGCATGACGGGACGTCCGACAGGGACACGGCAGCGCCGCACACCGCCGCCCACCTTCACAGCATGACGGGACGGCCGACAGGGACACGTCAGCGCCACACACCGCCGCCCACCTTGACACCAGCCGTGACGACAGTACCGCCGGCTGATGTCAGCATAAATACAGACGTGTTTTGGTACCGCTTGTAATGAAAGAAGTTTGAATTTGTTTCCCTTACGAATGTGACATGTTCAATGTTTGATCTTAGGTGTTCACGGATGGTTTAGGGTAACAAGGCCTGTAGGACACGATGGTTTGGAGTCTGTGTTGACCAGACTGGTTATTGATTCAACTTTTTGGAACGATTCAATCATGATTCATTTTGGAATCAGAATGATTCAATCACCGTTCGATTCGTGGATAAATTTTTATAATTGATTCTTTCCGATTCAAAGAATCAAAACATATTTTAATCGATTCACGTTTGATTCACCATTGAAATATATGTGGTGAATTTATGTCAAATAACTGTAGAAACTGGATTGGACACGCCATTTTTAGGCTGGTCATAGGGGTACAACGTGTGGTGGATGACGGATGTGTAATACATTTCCCACGCGCCACAAACTGAAGTTATTTTTGGAAATGCTGCCTAAAATTGCATTCAATCAGCTGTTTCTCCTGCATTCTGCGACGTTATATGTTGGAACATATTTAATAATTGACCCTGTATCATTTTATAAACCAAGTTTTTTCTGCACCGTCTGATGCTTGTGTTCATAAATTACATTAATAATGGGAAGGCGCTGTGCAGTAGAGCTGCCACTTTTCATGTCTGAGACTACCCGCGCCGCGCCGCAAACACTGTTCAACTACCCACCACTACCCACGTGCTCAAATAAGCTGTCAACTACCCACAACATAAATTGTACTATTTTGAGATTTAAGAAAATTAAAGCAAAAACCTTTAAATTATGCAAATTCATGCAATAAACTTGAATAATATTGCTGATATGAAAGCGCAGTTACTGAAATAAGGTTGAAAACTTTCCTTTTTTGAAAAGTTGAAAATTCTTCTACCCGCCAACTACCCACTTCAGCCAAATGATTGCTTATGCTACCCGCAACTACCCACGTGGGTAGTAACTACCCACGTCTCGTGGGTAAGCGGGTAGAAAAGTGGCACCTCTACTGTGCAGTTTGGAACTGCCGCTCAGGTTACAAACCGACCCGACAAGAACAACATATTGACAGTCGTTCGAGTACTGTGAAGCGAAGCATATTTCGCTTTCCAAGAAATGAAGACGCAAGAAAAAAATGGGCGGCTGCGATTGGGCGGAATATTGAGTGTTTATATTATATGAGTGTGTATATGTTACTACAGTTATCTATGGTCAAATCAATACAAAATATGGAAACATACATATATATGATCATTAAAACATTGTTACAGCAATACTAATTTCAGTATAAATGAATGTAGCCACTGGGACTGAGCATGCATTTGCACAATTTACCAGTGTACTTGAATCGTTAAGAATCGTTAAATCTTTTGATTCAATCAGCCTTGATTTATGCGGGTTTTGATTCCATCACGATTCATGAATCAAAAGATCTGGCGGCGAATCATTTTTCTTCTTCTTTTATTCAAGGAATTTGCATTGAACGTTTTCAATCGATTAAATTAGTGTCAAATCAGTAACCAGTCTTGTGTTGACACATGCTGTCAATATGAATGGGACACAACAGGATAACGCAGCGACGCAACACGATATCGGTGAATGAAACATACTGCATAGTTCACACTCGCAACTTGTATGTCAAGTGGCGGATGTGACCAGCAAAATGTCTGAACGAAGCCAATTCAATAATATGCAGAATCATAAGAAAAGGGACAAGGATCTGGAAGCAGCTTTGACGATAAGGACACCAAGCGATGCAGCGACAATCTGCCCCTGCGTGATACACCAAAGAAGCAACTTCGAAATAGTTATGCATTCGTGCGATGTTAGAGGAATGTAAAAGAGTCATATGTATTTTCCAGGTTGAAAGATAATTTCGATCCTATGGACCAGATCTACCTGGAGCATTCCACGACAAATCGACCATAAATAATTCAATTTGACACCCTCATATTTGTGAAAATTCTGAAAATGGGTTTATAGGATAATCTCGCGCGCTAAAGCCAGCTGTGACAATATTTTTTCTTCAGATAAACGGTAACCGAGTTATAGCCTCGGGCATTTTTGAGAGGTCACGTTGTAAGGCCATCTTTGATCGCATGCAGCTTGTCAACAAACACCACGAACGTAATATAATTGCACATGGTAAATGAAGCATACTGCATAATTCACACTCGGATCTCGCACTGATGCGAGGAAACTTTTGGCAATTTCGGATTTTCCATTTGTTTTACCCCATAATCTCGTGACCTAGTTTTCCATGAAATACCTTCATCTGTGGCACTTCAAAATTTCATTTTTGTCTGAAACCAAATCAGTCTTTCCGAATATTTATAAAAAAAAGTATTAACAAATGCGTTTTACCTATAAAGAGCACTTTTAAGCTTCGCAAAAATCCGGTAGGCGGCGCTGCGAACACATCAGTGTATCTCTGGACTGGGTAGAGATATCGAGATGCGGTAAACGACAGTGGATAGGTCTAAGTATTCTGAGAGGAAAATGTACAAATACTTTTGTGATCTGAGATCAAGATCAAGGTCATATTTAAGGTCAAATATTGAGATTGCGACCTTAATATGACCTTCACCTTGGTAGAAATATTGAGATGCAGTAAACGACAGTGGATAGGTCTAAGTATTCTGAGATGAAAATGTAAGAATGCTTTTGTGATCTGAGGTGAAGGTCAAGGTCGTATTTAAGGTCAAATATTGCAGGTAGCGCTTTTAACACATTTCTGTGTATCTCTAGACTGGGTAGATATATCGAGATGCTGTAAACGACAGTGGATAGGCCCGAGTATTCAGAGACGAAAATATAAAGTTGCTTTTGTGATCTGAGGTCAAGGTCAGGGGCATATTTAAGGTCAAATATTGAAATTGCGACCTTAAATATGACCTTGACCTCAGATCACAAAAGTATTTTTACATTTTCATCTCAGAATACTTAGACCTATCCACTGTCGTTTACCGTATCTCGATATCTCGACCCAGTCCATACTCCATAGATACACATACATGTATTCAAAGCGCTACCTGCAATATTTTACTTTAAATACGACATTGACCTCAGATCACAAAAGTATTTTTTAAATTTTCGTCTCAGAATACTTAGCCATGGTGGCCACTGTCGTGTACTGCATCTCGATATCTCTACCCAGTCCGAAGATACACAGTGTGTTAGCAGCGCCGCCTACTGGAGTTTTTGCGAAGCTTAAAAGTACTCTATAGGCAAACACATTTTTTTACTTAAACAAAATAGATCATAAAGACTGATTTGGCTTCAGACAAAAATGAAAATTTTGAGGTGCCACAGATCAAGGTATTTCATGGAAAACTAGGTCACGTCATGGGGTCAAAAAACAAAACATAAAAATCCGAAATTGCCAAAGGTTTCCTCGAATCAGTGCGAGCTCAACCATATGCAATTATATTACGTTCGTGCTGCTCGTTGACAAGCTACAGGCGATCAAAGATGGCCTTACAACGTAACCTCTCAAAAATGCCTGAGGCTATAACTCGGTGACCGCTGATCTGAAAAAAAGATTGTCACAGCTGGCTTTAGCGCCCAAGATTACCCTATAAAGCCATTTTCAGAATTGTATTAAAAATATGAGGGTCTTGGTCGATTTGTCGTGGAATGCCCCACCTGTCAGTAACACAGAGAAAGCCGTAGAAGCCGGTCAGAGGGTGCCAGCAATGCCATCTAGTGGTCGACTTCGACAACTGAGTAACAGACAGTGGGAAACTTTTAAACAAAACGAAACAAAAACGTTTCATTGGTATGGGGCGTGCATTACCAGGTATAAATTACGCAAGGTAGGGTATAGTAGGGTTCACATATGTGATTATCGCACCATATGGCTACAACGTTATGATATCCTGAGTACCAAGTCAAGTAGGCCGTGAGCACGAGACACATACGGTTGTTACTACTCGGCGAATACATTCCGTTGTTTGAGTGCAGTACACAGAGGCCGGAGACCTTGTGTGCGAGGCCGTGGCGAGTCATGCCGTGGGCTGCTGCGATGCTCGCCGGCCGAGCAGCCGGACCGCGACACTCACCTCATCACCGTTACTGGTCGCCTCTGCCGACTTGGCCACGGTCTCCGGACCGTCGCCTGCCATCAGGAAGAAGAACGCATTACCACGGCGGTAACATGAAACGCGGGACATACCATTTGCACAAACGAAGCTTAAACTCCGATACAAAGCTAACTGCGACGCCTGGAAAGAACTGACTTTGATGCACCGATTGACAGAACCTCATGCTCACACTTCCCACACCCTCCCAGAACATACACGTTACTCACGTTAGTGATAGGGAAACACTTGGGATACAATACTAAACAGGAGAAAATATGTGGAAATTACCACACACTAGGTAGATAAAAAACAATTTGCCAGAAAAACATACAATTGCAATGTTTCCTTGCCTCCTGCGATTTCGGGGCTTTCAATCTCATTGGGCCTCTTGGAATGGAAAAAAAACACTATTGGGAAATCTTAGCTACAACCCTGTCAAAAGATGATATATACAGAATAAGATTCGAGCCCGTGGCACGTAGACCAACGCCCACGGTACTCCAAACGGTACCCCACGGTACCCCAAACGGTACCTCAAACGGTACCCCACGGTACCCCAAAACGGTACCCCACGGTACCCCAAACGGTACTCCACGGTACCCCAAACGGTACCCCAAACGGTACCCCAAACGGTACCTCAAACGGTACCCCACGGTACCCCAAACGGTACCTCAAACGGTACCCCACGGTACCCCAAACGGTACCCCACGGTACCCCAAACGGTACCCCACGGTACCCCAAACGGTACCCCAAACGGTACCCCACGGTACCCCAAACGGTACCCCACGGTACCCCAAACGGTACCCCAAACGGTACCCCAAACGGTACCCCAAACGGTACATCAAACGGTACCCCACGGTACCCCAAACGGTACCTCAAACGGTACCCCACGGTACCCCAAACGGTACCCCACGGTACCCCAAACGGTACCCCACGGTACCCCAAACGGTACCCCAAACGGTACCTCAAACGGTACCCCACGGTACCCCAAACGGTACCTCAAACGGTACCCCACGGTACCCCAAACGGTACCCCACGGTACCCCAAACGGTACTCCACGGTACCCCAAACGGTACCCCAAACGGTACCCCAAACGGTACCTCAAACGGTACCCCACGGTACCCCAAACGGTACCTCAAACGGTACCCCACGGTACCCCAAACGGTACCCCACGGTACCCCAAACGGTACCCCACGGTACCACACGGTACCCCAAACGGTACCCCACGGTACCCCAAACGGTACCCCACGGTACCCCAAACGGTACCCCAAACGGTACCCCAAACGGTACCCCAAACGGTACCCCAAACGGTACCCCAAACGGTACCCCACGGTACCCCACGGTACCCCAAACATACTTAAACGAATTGGGCCCAATGCCGCGTCCACTGACCATCCTTGTCGCCGCCGTTGCGCTGTGCGCTGTCCTTTTTGGCGGCGCCGGAGGGCAGGTCGGCCGGCCGCCGGTGGGGGCCCGCCCGCCGCGCAGTCGGCGCGCGCTTCAGTCGCTCCTTCATGACCCCCAGCGACCAGTAGGTCTGCATCGGCGGGAAGCCCTTCCGCTTGTGATCCTGGTGCAGCACGGACTTATCAGACTGTACATGACATTTCACGGCCAATGGCTCAATAGCATGCATTGACCACAGTCCACACAAGGAGAACACAAATCAACGTATAACAAATTAGCATGATGATGGTGGTGGTTAATATTTTGGTTTATGATTGCAATGACTACTATGGCTATATGATATCCAATATACATGACTTGGCATCCATGACTTTGTACACCCAGCTAAGCCACACAATACACCATTTTAACAACTGAACTGCTAGAGAAGACCAACAATACACAACATAATACCAATGGTCATAACATTACTTACAGCCCTACATCCATCCGGGTGATCAACGTTGAACCCAGGAAACGAGATCATCTGGGTCAAGTCATAGTGCTCCTCTTCCTTTGCACTGGACTTGCTGGTATCCTTGCCCGACTCTGAATGATACAAAGAGATGTTATTAGATAAGTCACGAACTGCAGGCGAAATGCTGCTGATTGACTAAAACAGCTCCAGTAGACTAGCCGTCCAAGCAAGAAAGTCGCAGCCATGATAAAAGTCAAATCGAAGAGCCGAGATCGGCGCCGCGAAGCCCAAACCATCATAATCACGAGCAGCCGAGATCGTCATCGGAGTAAAACGCAACAACCTATGTCACGGAGGCAATGCCACTGCCGAAAGTTCTTCTCAGTAGAGCTAATCAATTGATAACTGAGCCGAACACAACCACACACATTGATCTAACAAGCACAGTTTTCACTCATATTATTCTGCTATTAGCCGTGTGCACGACAGTAAGGTAACTAATGACCCCCCCCCCCCCCAACAAAAATAATAATAATAATAATAATAATAATAATAATAATAATAATAATAATAATAATAATAATAATAATAATAATAATAATAATAATAATAATAATAATAATGAAGAGGTTGAAAATGTAAAAATCAGTACACAACACACCGAACACAGTCTCTTCTTAAAAGATCATCGGAAAAATGTTACTGTGGCAGCATGGCTGTGTGGATGAGATATGGCTGCGGCGGCCGGCGACACAGCCGGCGGTGTATCTCCGAGGACCGCTGCAGCAGGCATCACACACAGACAGACAGGCCGCCACCGCGCCCGGCACACACACAGACAGGCCGCCACCGCGCCCGGTCAGACACGCTCCCAGTAACAGCAGGCCTCCGCCGGCCTCCGCCTGTCCCGCCGCACTCACCGGACGTCGGCTCCCAGTAACAACAGGCCTCCGCCGGCCTCCGCCTGTCCCGCCGCACTCACCGGACGTCGGCTCCCAGTAACAACAGGCCTCCGCCGGCCTCCACCTGTCTCGCCGCACTCACCGGACGTCGGCTCCCAGTAACAACAGGCCTCCGCCGGCCTCCACCTGTCTCGCCGCACTCACCGGACGTCGGCTCCCAGTAACAACAGGCCTCCGCCGGCCTCCACCTGTCTCGCCGCACTCACCGGACGTCGGCTCCCAGTAACAACAGGCCTCCGCCTGTCCCGCCGCACTCACCGGACGTCGGCTCGTGGTGGACGGAGATGTTGGAGCGCTGCAGGCGGGCCGAGCACAGCCAGCCCGGTGGGTAGCCCTGCACGCGCATCCGGTACGTGTGCAGCGGCAGGTCGGCGTCGCGCAGGCCGAGCGCCTCGCGCAGTCCGGCGCTGATCTGGCCGGGCACCAGGTGGCCAAACTTCTGGCCGGTCTCCTCGTGGTACCGGTTGTAGCTGCGCAGCGATAAACAGACCGTCAGCACGCCAGAACAACGCCACAATGCCGCCCGCCCGCCCTCATGGTGATGCCTAACATGCATGTTGAGTAGAGAGCAGGTAAAACAATACAGATACCATGATATCATTGTGTTCAAGCAGAATGTATCAAAGGTAGGCACAGGGTGCGATCGGCAACACGACGAATTCGACGTTATCACGACGAATTCGTCGGTTATTCGCTCGCCGCCGAATATTCACTCAGTTTGTGTTCGGCAACACGACGAATATGCAAAAGAGCGAATTCGCCCGACCAATTTGCTCTGTGGAGCGCGAATTTCCAAACCAGTCGTCGGGGGGCAAATTTATTTTGCAGTGTGCCATAACGTCATCTGCAGTATTGATGCATCGACTGTAGTATTGCTGAGTACGGACAAAGTTCAAAGTATCGTGATTTCTGATAAGTAAAATAACCACACAAACCAAGGCTCTATAACCACACAAACCACGACACGGCGCAGCAGTGACAACACCGGCGAATAAAATTGTTGCTGTTTCAGAACGCTTGGGCCCGACGAGGCTATGCGCCCTAACCCAACCAGTACAAGCAAGTTCCAGAACGCACGAGACAGCGAATTCGTCCGGAGAACGAATTCGCTGAATTCGTCGGAGAGCGAATTCGTCGTGTTACCGATCGCACCCATAGTCTCCTGATTATCAAGCTCTGTTCGTCGCAGACGTACAGGCGTCTAGAAATGCTTGCTGTTATCAGTCCAGTTCTAGGGATGGCGGGTGATTACTGGAGATGCAACAATTTCTCCAAAACAGGAACCGGCACAGGCACCGGCACCGGCACCGCCACCGGCACCGCTCATAAATGAGTTGGCGCCGGCATCAAGCCCGGCCACATGTGGCAGCACCCGCCAGGCCCGGCAGCCAGCAATCTGCATGTCTACTTCATTATACTTTAAACAATAATTTAACCCCCGAACTTGTGCTGAGCCCGGCAAGCATGAGTTCAGACACAGCTTCAGGCCCGCCGGGCCTGAATTTGGGCCGACGCCGGCTCCGTGGTCCTGAAATTTGCATCCATAGTGATCACGTACTACGGCTAGGGTCCATATCACAACTGCACAAAGTAGGTATGCATTTGCGCCCGATTGAGACAGTCTGAGACAAATAACAGCACCATACTACGATCGCCAGTAGAAACATGCTGAACTATCTCAGCCTGGTAATGTTTAACCTCGAGCCCCCTCACTGGAAACTGAAATGAACATTGTTGTCTTAAGAGTACTGACTACTGACACACTAGTTTGTCCGACAATGGATATCACTCTAACAAAAGATACAGTTAACACCTCTGAACACAATATATTGCGTCAGAGAGAAAATATCGGGAGATCGTCAGTTGACTAAAGACAAGCCATGTAGATGTAGTCACACAAAAGCTTGCAGGCAATGTAAATATGGAATGTCTGAAAGTAATATTGAACTGCAACAAAGGAATGAACTTGTCTTATATCTTTCCTCTTCAAAATAGATATTTCAAACCCTACAACTGGCAGCAATCTCACAACCTTGGTTGACCTTGCACCACATAACCAAGAAGACAGTCAATCTTCCTGACCACTAATTTTATCTGCTTACTAAGCATATGTTGACTTACATGGGGTTTTTATCTGCATGCACACGGCGATTTTTGTTGATTCTCGCTGCATCGCGAGGCTCCGGGCACGCTGCTATCATGTGGTCTCCCTCACAATTGAAGCACATATTTCTGGGCTTACCCTTATCTTGTACTTTGGCTTCACATTGCACACCAATCACGCCTGCAAATGTCTGAAAAATAAAATGTTACATTCTAAGTTATATGTAGATACAGATATCTTACCCTGACATTGCAAAAAGACCCAGCTCCTAATGGAAGGCACCGCAGCATTTAAAAAGAAGTTGTCGAAGGTGGAAATCGAACTATCAGAACCATCAAAAACCAGTCAGAGGCATCACTGATTAGCCCAAGCACACCCACTTTTATATCTTGAATATGCTTTCAAAATGGCACTAAAAAGGCATGCCACTTAGTAAAGAAGTAATGTATTCTTGGATCAATCTTGCATGTCCTACCCAAAAATAGTAATATAGTGCAACCCAAAACTGAAAATGTACAAACCTGATCATACTGAGGCGACACATCTGCTGAATTGGCTTGATGAGCGTCACCAAACTGAGCCTCATCATCCGGCTTTCCAGGCACTTCGTTGTCCTTGTAAAATTCCAGACATGATTTGCCATGCCTTTCCACAGATGTTGTTATTTCTGACTTTGTAAGTTGAGCTATGTAGTCAGTGATTTCCTTGCTGTATTTTCTGAAACATAAAAACAACAGTCATAGTCATTATGCAGCTGTCATAAGCAGAGTTCACATGGGTCATATGCCCATGGAAGCTATAATTATAGTGCACAACTGGGAAGGGGGCATAATAACACAGGGAGCCTAAGTTCGAGTCTAGGCAGAGTCATGAACTCTGAGTGCTGAACTAAATTATTTGCTGCACCTCACTCCAAAGGGGTGTGTGTGTCTTAAGTTACTTGTCACCATGTAAAAGGCAGTTAAAAAAGGGTAGTTTGCTGTGCAAAACAAAATGACTTCATAAAAAAAATCAAAAAATACCTCGACACTTATACACCTTAACACTTGTGCAGTGGGGTGGTCACCCACCACACAGCCTCTGGTCCTGGTGCTGGCCATCATGGTTTAGGCCTCGCCAGTGCAGGGGGGGGGGGGGGGATGAGCCACCCCCTCGGTTTTTCGGGATCTCGCGTAAATATCACCCGATTGCGATGAAACTTTCAGTACCCTACATGTGAACAATTTGACACATAGTCTGACATTTTTAAGTTGTAGGTCACATGACCCGTGACCTGTTTTGCAAGGTCATGTCAGGCGCAACTGGCGTCCCGCAGTATTGATCCTTGTAACTTGTGCAGTTGCATAGTGTGTTGTTCAGGAGCATATGCACAGGTGTTTACAGGTGACAGTTGTGGTTTCCACTAAGATTGTGACTTCGATTGACCTTTTCAGAGGTCAACCGAGGTCACTGACCTCCGATGACCTCAATTACTTTTTTGGCTTCTGGCAGTTTCTAGGACATTTTGTGACGCTGATTTCAAATATGGGATCCATTTGATATAATTATATGTTCCACTGGGGTCATGCGCCCCAACAGGTCAACCGAGGTCACTGACCTCAAATGACCTGACATGACCTTTTTGGAATTTGGGAGTTTCTAGGACATTTTGTGACGCTGATTTCAAATTTGGCACCCATTTAGCATAATTATATGCTCATTCGCGATTCTAGCTCGATTAAATTCAATTTATACGCATTTACAATTTTATGGAATTTTGGGTCATTGACATGACCTCAAAGGTCACCTAATGACCTAAGACCTTAAAATCGGGTATCAATGGCTTCCTCCCGTGACAAGCAACAAGCTCGTTTTTTAATCGAAGCTCTAGCCCAATTAGGGGCGAAACGCTAGAGGGGGGTCGTACCCCGTACCCCCCCCCCCCCCCCCCCCCGCACGGTCACGCACTGATCGGACGCTGCACGGGCGAGGGCTAGGATTAGTAGGCAACTGCATGCCATTCCAGTACTGGGCCATTGACAGGAATTTGGGAGCAAACCATTATCAACTTGAACATGCCATCATAGCTGCGGACAGCCAGACAAGATTCATCAAATTAAATAAAGAACTCAAATTATCCCTGTCCTGGTGCCAACCGTTTGGTTTCTGATGATGGTGAGTGCTCGCTGTCTCTCCGTACTTCAGCGGAAGGTCCAATCTCCATTCACATTCACCAGGTTTGTCATACTATTGGTAATACAGTAGACATCACTGTCACAATAACACATGATTACACCACTAAACGCATTCATACGCATACTCTGCCATGACTGGACAATGGACCTCCACCTAGCCAATAATACCTAGCTAAATATGATTTATAGGTACCTACGGTAAACAACTGTAATGCCAGATTCATCAAAAGCAGGACTTCTCATGCTATTAGCCATGCAGACAAAACTAACACAGGTCTTTGTCTGCATTGCTAATGCAATGCAGACAAAACTGACTCGCTAAAGAATGTCAATAGCATGAGAAGTCTGGTCTTTTGATGTATCTGTGTTTGTGTACATTTGTTTACCCTACATACCTGTATGGTCTGAAGCCCAGAACACACATAGTTTAAGGGAAAAATGTGCAGCTTGCCAGGATAGGTGGGGATGAGCCCCCAACCATTAACCCTATTAGTCCGGGGGGGGGGGGCTAAAACGACCCCACACCTTAACCCTATTTGTAACAGGGGGGGAGGGGGATTCCGCCCCCCCCCTCATGTTTTTCGCAGATATCGCCAGAACGGCTGGGAGCAGGTCCATGAAATTTTGGGACTTTTCATAGAATTGAATACCGCATTTGGAGTCAAAATTTTGAGTTCTTAACCTGAACAGAGGCGGTTCCAGGGCACAGTTTTGGGTGGGTTCAGAGGCGACATTTGGCGATAATACGGAAATGCGATCTTCACGGTTTCTTCCTAACTTCCTCAAGTATGAAGGAGTTAGATCGGTTTACGGTGATTGCAACAAGTGCAAATTAGTTGTTGTTATTGAAATATCATAAAAATTGCATGGCAGAGGCGGTTTCAGGGGCTTGAAAAAGGGGGGGGGGGGGTTTCCAGGAAGTATTCAATGCTTGGCGGGAAGCCAATAGAACAATGTAAGGGACATTTATAGCTATAAAGATGTAAAAGATAGCTTCTGCTTCCATTATTTGCATAATTTATTACATATAGAGTTTCAGGGGCGTGTTCAGGCACATGAAAAGGGGGGTGATTGACATGGTGATGACGATATGCCAGCGATAACGGCGCAATAGACGTTTAGCTTATAATGATATATGCACATATGAGGCCAGAAAAGGGAATAAAGTCATTTTTTTGCAGAGGCGCGCTCAGAAATGGAAAAGGGGGTCATATTATTGCAAGGAAACTAAGAGGCATGGGCGTACAATGACATAACATACTGCAGTTTTTGTTGCCCCCCTATCCCAAATTTAGATTTTTTATTATTTAGAAATGTAGATCGTTTTGAGGGGAACCAAACATCGTTTCATTTTTGAAAATCGGACGGGTAGATCTCGAGATCTCCGGGGGGGGGGCGGAATCCCCCCCCCCCTGTTACAAATAGGGGTAGCCAGGAGCCTGTTACAAATAGGGTTAATGTTTTTCCGCTCCTGTCCCCAAATGAGTAAAGATACGGCCATCAAACTTTTTGACCTTTCCTAAATATTCATTGGGCACATTTGGGAAAATGTGAAAAATTTCATCTCACCAGGGACGGCTCCAGGCGTTTTTTTTTTAGGGCATGTTTGGGTTTTCAACGTGACTCAGCTTTCAAAGGGAATCAATTCCCATTATCTAACCGTTGTAGATACGAGCATACGACTTTCACACCCTTCCTTACTGCTTTTTGTAGACATGTTGAACATTTTTTCAATTTTTTGGATTGAGCATGGGGCCTTCAGGGACGTATTTTGGGAGGCATTTTGGGTCACTGGTATTCGAAATCTGAAAGATAAGAATTTGGAACTCAGTGCACCTTCTTAGCTGTTCTTTGCACACCTTGTTATTTTTTAAAAAATATTTTTGGGTTTCCCACAGGCGACTCCAGGAACGGGTTTTGGGGGCCAAGTGTATACACACATGGTGTTTAGTAACTCAAAACATTATTTCGCGGTGGACTATCTCGTGTAATATCATCTGCATGGACCATAATTGTATTGTGTGGCATAGGCGGTTCCAGGGGTGGGACGCAAGCGCATGACCCAATGTAATGGGCGGCTCCAGGGATGAAATTAGGGGGAGTTGTGGAACCACGACGTGTAACTACATAGCAAAAGTTATCAACTTGAAACTTGGTGACCTGTTTTAGCAATCCCTTGCACTCGTTTCATATTTAATACATTTTTTTCCCAAGGGTGACTCCAGGGACGGATTTTTGGGGCATGTGTTTGACTCCGTTCACACGCATTGTGTTTAGTATCCCTGAACGTTATTTTGCAGTGGGTAATTTCATGCAATATCATCTGCATGGATCACAATGGGGTTGGGGACAGCTATTAGGTTTTGTGCATAAAAGATGCAGTGTATTTTCTCGATTTTTCGGTAAACTTCTCAATCACAACTTAAATCACCTTCCGTCCTAAATCACGTTTCGTTTCGTTCACGTTTCACGTTTCGTATTTATTTATTAATATTCTTGATTTTGTTTGTGACGTCACAACCTAGTGACTTGTGGCGGGACTTGCGGTGTTTAGACACCCTCTTCAGGTTTTTCGAGGATAGCGAAAAAACGGCGGAGCGCAGCGCCGCCGTTTTTGGTGCAGCTGTTCGGGCATCAATTGCCCACATTATGTAAACAAAAATGAACTCTGGTCATCCCAGGTCAGGTCACCAGACCAGGTCACGCGACCCCACCTCCAAAAAAGCTTGTGGTCGTACCACAGTCACAGTTTTTGGATGATCGGTTTTACACTTAACAGAATTTCATAAGGTCATATATATATATATATATATATATATATATATATATATATATATCTATAATTCGTATATCTTGGATTTTATATCTCAGCGACCTAAAGTCGGATCAATTCTGTGACCTCCCCATCATTACGAGCGAGCGCAAAGCGCTCGCACGTCCTTCCGTGGTTACGAACGAGTGCGAAGCGCTCGCTCGTTCTTCCGTGGTGTATGGGAAAAATCTGATTATGAGCGGCCCGGCCCGGCCCGACCCGTGGCGACGCTTTTGAGAAGCTCATATCTCTGCAATCGCACGTCCGGTTGACAAGCACTTATTTGCTGAGCAGCCCCATCTAACCTACCCTGTTTGAGACCAGTGCCGACTCATGTGGGTGATTACCACTGCGCGTGGCGCGTGGCGCGTGCCGCGTGGCGCGTGCCGCGTGCCGCGTGCCGCGTGACGGGTGTTGAACAGTGTTTTCTCGTAAAAACTCCGCAACGGCTGGGCAGTGGGCACATTATGTGCAAATTTCGTGTGTGGTTAGGGACCCCTCAGCCGCCACTTTCACACAACTCAGGGGTGCGGTGACTGCACGTTCGCACGTGCACACCCCTATTACATATCTCAGGAACGGCTGAGCCGATTGCGTTCACATTTGGTGTGTGGTTAGGGGCCTCTCATCTGCCAGTTTCCCACAAGTCAGGGGTGGGGTGCCCCTGCACGTGCGCACGTGCACACCCCTATTCTGTATCTCAGGAACGGCTAAGCCGATTGTGTTCGAATTTGGTGCATGGTTAGGGACCTCTCAGTCGCCGCCTTTCCACAAGTCAGGGGTGGGGTGGCTTTGCACGTGCGCACGTGCACACCCCTATTCTATATATCCGGAACGGCTGAGCCGATTGTGTTCAAAGTTGGTGTGTGGTTAGGGACCTCCCAGCCCCCACTTTCCCACGAGTCAAAGGTGGGCGCCTTTGCACGTACGCACCCTTTTTTGTATCTCAGAAACTACTTGCCCGATCGAGTTGAAATTCCCATACATTTCCGTCGCGCTCGCTCGTTCATCGCCAACTACGGCGCCTTACTGGTAAATAATTGTCTGGGAAAATAAAAATGCCCCGGACCAAATCCAAATCGTTTCCCAGATACAGATCGTCAACACTAGCCGCAGCGGGCTGAAAGCATTTCCCAAAAGCACGTGCTAATGTTGAAAGGATATCTCGGCATAGGGTAAATGGGGACAAAATCTGAATATGAGCGGCCCGGCCCGTGGCGACGATTTTGAGAAGCTAATATCTCTACAACCGCACGTCCGATTGACATGCGAGTTTCTTTGCTGAGTAGCCCCATCCAACTTAAACTGTTTGAGACCAGTGGCGACTCATGTGGGTAACTATCACTGCGCGTGGCGCGTGGCGCGTGGCGCGTGGCGCGTGGCGCGTGGCGCGTGGCGCGTGGCGCGTGGCGCGTGGCGCGTGGCGCGTGGCGCGTGCCGCGTGCCGTGTGAGGGGTGTTGAAGTGCTTGCTCGCAAAAACTTCGCAACGGCTGGGCAGATTATGTGGAAATTTGATGTGTAGTTAGGGACCTCTCAGCCGCCAGTTTCCCACAAGTCAGGGGTGGGGTGCCTCTGCACGTGTGCACGTGCACACCCCTATTCTATATCTCAGGAACGGCTGAGCCGATTGTGTTCTAATTTTGTGTGTGGTTAGAGACCTCTCAGCCGCCGCCTTTCCACAAGTCATGTGTGGGGTGCCTCTGCACGTGCGCACGTGCACACGGACACCCCTATTCTATATCTCAGGAACGGCAGACCGGATTGTGTTCTAATTTGGTGTGTGGTTAGGGACCTCTCAGTCGCCGCCTTTCCACAAGTCATGGGTGGGGTGCCTCTGCACGTGCGCACGTGCTCACCATTTTTGTATCCTAGAAACTACTTGCCCGATCGAGTTGAAATTCACCATACATTTCGATCGCGCTCGCTCGTTCGTCGCCAATTACGGCGCCTTACTGTAAGTCAATGGGAAAATATTAAAATGCTTCCTATTCCAAGGGTACGCAAGATAGCAGTCTAATTCCTTCTGGATCATGCTATTATAGGCCATTATTGATGACCTAGGTGCCATTTTTGTTCAGTAACCCCACAGGGTCTGCCGATGTCATCCGAGGTCATCAACAGTTGTTTGTCAATAACTCGACAGAATGACGATAGAGAAGTGAAACCGACACCCATGTGTTCGTCTCGTCAAGGCACGTCTTCTCATATGCAACATGACCTACTTGTTGGGTCACCACTTGACCTTGTCCTGAGGTCAAATTTTTAAGTTGCCCTAACCTGGTCGACACTAATATTACTCGAAGCGCCTTGAAGAGACAAACACGATGGCGTCAAAATTATTGCCTTATCCTTATTAGGTAAACGCTATTTGTGAATACTGTTTTGCTAAAAAAAATAGCCAAATTTTTGACATGAGGTCTGGAGCCTAAATTATTGACCTGAGCTAAATGACGACACCAAGTGCGATTGCATTTTTAAAGAGCTTTCGATTGTTGTTGTTTTTCGTTTGTTCCTAGCTATCATAGTTCCCGAGATATTTGGGGTGTTCAAAACGAAAATCTAAAACTCGAAAATCTGACCTTTGATGACCTCTGGTTACCTCAATATTGACGTGAGGAAAAAATGCACGAAGTATCTTCGAACGCGCTCTTCCGCATCTTTCTAGCCTGTTTAGTTCTCGAGTTAGAGGGGGAAGTTTTGTCCCTGCCGCGCAGAAAATACCTGAAAATCTGAATATGAGCGGCCCGGCCCGACCCGACCCGTGGCGACGCTTTTGAGAAGCTAATATATCTGCAACCGCACGTCCGATTGACAAGCGGGCTTCTTTGCTGAGCAGCCCATCCAACCTACCCTGTTTGAGACCAGTGCCGACTCACGTGGGTGACTACCACTGAGCGTGGCGCGTGCCGCGAGGGGTGTTGGAAGGTGTTTCCTCGTAAAAACTCAGCCACGGCTGAGCCGATTGTATTCAAATTTGGTGTGTGGTTAGGGACCCCTCAGTCGCCACTTCCCCACAAGTTAGTGGCGGGGTACCTCTGCACGTGGGCACGTGCACACCCCTATTCTATATCTCAGGAACGGCTGAGCCGATTGTGTTCAAATTTGGTGTGTGGTTAGGAACCCCTCAGCCGTCGCTTTCCCATAAGTCAGAGATGGGGTGCCACTGCACGTGCGCACATGCTCCCCCCTATTCTATATCTCAGGAATGGCTGAGCCGATTGTGTTCAAATTCGGTGTGTGGTTCGGGACCTCTCAGCCGCCTCTTCCCCACAAGCCAGGGGTGGGGTGCCTCTGCATGTGCACACTTTTTTGCACTGGCGGATCCAGGGGGGGGGGGGGGCAATCCGGCCATGCCCCCCCCAAAAAAAACCTGGAAGGGGGGCCAACATGTCTTTTGCCCCCCCAAACAAAATAAAAAAATATATAAATAACTGTAATATGAGCCTCAACGCATATACAAAAAAAACAATAAAATTCCGTGTTCTGTGAAATTTTAAGAAAAAAAAAATGAACACGTTCATAAATAATGACTTCGTCGTCGACGAAGGAATAACTAGACCCACGACCAAGGGCGGATCCAGGGGGGGGGGGGCGAACGGGGCCATAACCCCCCCCCCCCCCCAAGCCTGTTTAAGGGGGGGGGGCAAACTATGTTTTGCCCCCCCCCAAGACGTGAAATTTAATGCATCCTATATTTGCGTTTTTAGAACGGTACTGGGCATCCCAAAATTGCAGCAGTCAAAATCAAGCTAGCCTCAGTCAAAAACTGAAACATTTCGCGACGCTTCGCGGCATGACAAGTTTCGCAATTGCATATACAAATTTGGAAAATTAATTCCATTAAGTGTCTTGCAGAGGCTCTCCTTAGCGGTAATTGCTGGCCCCAGGGCCAACTCTCTTCATACAATATTATCTTTAAAGCGGGCTACATGTTTAGCTTGTCTGCCGAGTTCCGAAAAAGGCGACGCGAACGCAAAGACGCGGACTTCGGCAACCGGAAGCTGTTCCAGCGGTGCCCAACTTGTTGGCCCGAAGAGCTAATAGTGGGGACCAGGTCAGGACTATCTCCCCAAGCCATCTCTCCCAGGCTCCTTCAGATCCACAGGGACCATTTATGCGCGGAAATGTCGGTCTGCCTCTTGCTACTTTGAAACCATTTGCACCGTTACCAGTTGTTTGTTACAGTTCGGTACATAGGTATGTATACAGACTACAGTTATTATTATCATATGTACTATTGAGCGCAGACTGCCACCGGCCATCGTGATTTACTATCCGAGGCTACTATACTATACGATCCGAGTATATGAAAAACTACCTTCATTTCAACATTTTGCATCATACTGAGATGTGCAACCAGGAAAAGGGGTTACCTGAGGCTTGGCTCCACTCACGGTCTGGTTCCAATATTAAAAATGGGTTTTCCACGACCTAAAATTAAAATGTTCACGCCGCTTCGCGGCGTCACATCAGTGGCCATCGTCATAACGAAGCCATCGTCATCGTCTTCGTTTCGTCGTAACGCTGAATTGAATGAATAACATTTTTAGCTTATTATCCTCTACAAGGCTAAGAAGCTAAAAATGCCTATGTTTCTGGGTTTTATCAGGCAAACCCGAGCAAAAAAAAAATCGCGCCGCTTCGCGGCGCTAGATAACAAGTACCTACTATAACATGCAAATCCACATTAGAAATGTTGCAAAGGCTTAAATACGCGCATAACAAATTGGGGTAAATTTTTTTATCGTCATTTCAGCCGACCCCCCCCCCCCCCCCCCACTCAAAAATTATCGGCGACGCCCCTGGGTACAGCTGACAATTGACATAGTTTTATCAGTGTAAGGCAATGTCGGAACAATATAAACTGCAAGCTGACATCTTTCCTTTTTCGATATCCCAAAAGGTCGAAAACCTAAAAAAAAAATGGGGAAAAAAATCGAAATCGTGTGGTTGCAAAATAAAGTGGCCCAAATCCGGGAAGAAATTCGAAATTGGAGGTAGGTAAGGTCCGCTAAAAAAACGGTTTGCCCCCCCCCCCCCCCCCCAACGGCCGGCTGGATCCGCCCTTGCTTTTTTGTATCTCAGGAACTACTTGCCCGATCGAGTTGAAATTAATCGTACATTTATTTCGCGTTCGCTCGTTCATCACCAATTACGGCGTCTTACTGGTTTTAGCTCAGTTGTGATGTCACAACTACAAGGACCTGAGCTTAATTGTTTTAGTTTTTAATCATTTCTGAGTTCATTTCATATTTGTATTCCTTTTTGTTTAAATTTACATTATGCAAAATTCGCCTGTTTTATGAGCCCAACATATTGGTACCTTACAAATAGGTGCCAACCCCATTGTATTTTGGGGCATAGGCGGTCACAGGTATGCAATTAGGGGAAAATTGTGGACCCATGGCGTGACACTACATATCAAAATATATCAATAAGCAAAGATAAAGATAACAAAAGACAAAGCTCAATTCCCTTCCCCTTCCCCTCCTGAGCGAGCACGCCACTGTACAAATAAAAAACTGCCATAATCTACATTCTCATGCATACACATATAATTATAAGCATCTAAAACAGAAATCAAAGCGGTAACAAATATTAGTGACAACTTTAGATATGCTCCTTTGGCATTGCCGGAGGACGCCATTGGGATAATTTCCCCAAACTTTAAAAAGGAGTATATGTTAGAGCATACAATTAGGTGGCGAAATCCAACAACATGACAAAATTCCATTCAAACAACGCCCAGGGCAAGAATCTAAAAATGCATGTTTCCCCCATTTTTTGTTTGCTACCTGTATCCGCCCATGACAACATTTTGCATATTTATGAATACAGGAATGTAGTTCATGCTCCAAGGAATCGAATGTCGCTTTCCCAGAGAGAATCGGTCCAGCGGTTTCCAAGATACAAAGGGGGGATGGCGAATAGGCCCCCCCAACATTTTTTTTTTTAATATCCCAACAGTAATATGGTTAAAAGGACCCAAAGGGTTAAGGTCAACACATTTTAAGTAAGTAGCCTGTTGATTGAACCTGCTGAGTCTGTACACAACCACAACTGGAAAAACCTAAACAAATATGCCAGACGCCTCAGCGACACTCCCTGCACCACAATTTGATGCAACCAATTTGGCCCGGAAAATTATGGGTGTTTGTGCCAAAATTAACAGACTTTTGTGTGGTTACCATCAGCAAGAAGTGTTGAGCTGGGGGAGCATCAGCAATAAGTTGTTGTTGAGCAAGGGAGCATGTCAGGCAAGAAAGTTGTTGAGCAGGATGCAGGGAGTAAAACAAATGAGCTGAATGTTGCTCTGAAATTTCAGCACAATCGGCCCATTACAGTTGGGGACACAGTAACTGTACATATGTGTGGTCCCCCCTTAGTTATTAGTAAATCCCTATAATATACCTACCCATCGATAGAGAATACCACGTTTAGTAACTATGGATGTCTTCCCCAACACATTTTGCACTATAACTAATTATAACTTCAATAATTAATATCTCACCGCTTCCATCGCCTGCAAAACTTTGCTTACATGCCAGCTGATGACGACCGACCTTGATACAAGTATAGACAGCGCTCACAGCGGCCCGGCTATGACGTCACATAACTTATTTATGTTGTATGGCTAGGTTACAGTCATTGTTCCAATGACGTTATGGACGATCCTTATTTTTCCTGTGCATCTTCCTGTGTCAATATTTCTGCTGCATAGACATGGCGACGATCATAGTGGATAATCAGTTGTTACACCTTCCCAATTTGTTTTTCTTCTCAACATTGTTAGGTAAGATACATTCTAAATAATATAACAAATACAGAATAGTGTCTGCAAAGATGCATAGCGACTAAATAGTACAGTTTTGAAACATCTAAAACGTTAGGAACATCGTGTATGTATGACCCACAGTAGGGAAATACTCTTAAAGCCCAGGCTACACTATGCATGATTGTCAAGGAAATCATGCGCATGTTCTGTGTTTGCAGAACTTCCTTTGACGTCCGGTATCTGCCAGTCAAGCGAATCATGCAAGGAAAATAGATAAACCACTGCATTTTTTTTAATCAATAAACCACTGCATAAACATCTACTAGCTTCACCACAAGTTTTAACACTCACAATTTGTTCAAACGCTTCTTCATTCATCTTCCGCCACGATACTCAGCACAAATTATTCAAGTTTAAGTCTAGTAGACTACAAAACACGAAATCATGGGAAATGATAAAAACCCTGCAACACACAATCTCGGAAAACATGACAAGTTCAGAATTTTGAACTTTTCATTGTTCCGTCCTTGACGTTTCATCCGGGATCTGCATGTGCCAGTGTAGCTCACCCAATGCATTTACTATCAGCTGAACTTGCTCTGTCACGCAAATCCTGACAACACAGATCACACACACATTATTTTCAGGAAATCAGACATAGTGTAGCCTGGGCTTAAAAATAGAGTGCTCCAAAAATAGAGCTGGTTATGTCAGAGCCTACCATAGACATGCATGTAGATGATCTAAAATTAGAGCACCTTTATGAACACTTTTTACCAAAAACCACTTGCAATAAATTGTAGCAAAATGTCCGAAAACAAGGAAGCCATATAGGATACAAAAATGATCAATGATCATGTTTTTCCTGCGCAAGTCTTAACAAATCTAGATGCATATTGAAAATGTGTTTGGAATTGCAAACTTCCAAAAAGTGATGGGAACATTTTGACGTGCTTGGCCCAATCCACTCTAATTATTGAGTACACATGCTGGCCAGCACTCTAATTTTGGATTATCAGCTCTATTTATTGAGCGTTTCAGCACCAGACAACAGCAGGTAATCCAAAAATAGAGTAAGGATCTAGAACTGTTTCCTGCCAATGACATTCATAAATTGAATGTGACTGATCTTTAAGCAAAGTTTGAAGTTTTGTTTTCTAGACATACATGCCCTCTATGGGTCATCAACAGTCAAGTGGTTGCAGTGCTACGCAATAGCCGTTTAAAAAAGACCTTATTTTTGTGACAGATTACAATGCATAAAAATATAAAACTAGAGTGCTCTATATTTTTTTTTAGTATTTCCTTACTGTCTCCAACTGATTATGCTGAACATGTTGATGGAAACATGGACTTTTCCAGTTTAGCACACAACTCACCTTGCAATATCCTGAGACTGAAAAATCACAGTTATAATTTGAGAATCTGCTGGCTTACTCTCCACCACCACTTCTTGACATAGTCTTTTTCTGGCATGAACCGATTGTACGACACAATCTGAATCACTGTCATCGCCGTCGGCTTTCCTTTTTGAATTGTTGATCGAATCGGTGACAGATATCAATGAATCTGAAACTGTCTCGTCTAAAGTAATAAATTCATCCTTGTCCTCTTGTTCCATTGTCAAATAGATTCAACAACAGCTCAGCCAATAAAACCAGTTTATGTTGAAACTCCTTCTTTTCAACACACCAACACAAAAATGACCTGGTATATATCGCCTTGCAAATGACCAACAACATTTTATCTACCGTGCTAACAATTGGGGTTCATAGTTCCCCCGTAGTATTCATTTTCTCCAATGACGTCAGGTCTCACAACCAATTAGAGGGCGTATCGAGAGGCGTCGCGCCAACCATGCATCTGCATCTCACGCATTGACATGGCAAAACAATACAAAATTATAATTCATAAACATGAAAAACAAGGCCCACTGTACCAATTACAGATACCACTTCAAACTATCAATTGCCATCAATGCTTTTGCCTTAGAACGTAAGGTGTGAAAGCAGGCGCGTAACCACCACTGGGGTCATTGGGGATCAGTCCCCAGTACATTTTCGGATTTTAACATTACGCCTATGGGCGTTGCATGGGAAGAATCGACTTCAAAGTGAGTCCGTCCCCACCTATTTTCGGAAGGTGGTTACGCCTATGTGTGAAAGTGAAATGACACGACATTTTTGACAATTTGCACTTTGCAGCCAGAAGCCGATTGTACCTATGACGTAACAACATTTGCTGCACAGTCCAGACGCTTTTCTTGCATTGTTAGGCGAAACAGCAACCTTCAGCACCAAACTCTACAAACATTTGAAACTAAAAAGCCGAAATTGTCGGCCAATGTTAGTGATGACAAAAGATATGTTCGATAGGTATGAGACGATTTGCCACAAGCTATGCTTTGGGGTAAACTCCTGTGTTGTATTTACTGAAAATATACATTTGTCTTTCTCATTTTGAAGAAGATAAAATTAAACGTAAACCAAAGGTCAAGGGACGGGATGGTAACCATAACAACGCGAATAAAGGTGGTGGTAAATTATTTGCGCTGCAATCAACGTTACATTATCTTTTGAGTCTGCTTTCCAAATGGATACAATAACAAAATCTTCCTTCCTTGAAATACCAAATGACAAAAAAGCTATGAAAAATGGACCCAGAGGAAAAATATTCCTTTATAACGGAACTTACAAGGGTGACTGGGTTAATGATCTAAAGCACGGTAAGTACATCGATCGCTCATGCCAGCTTCAAATAAGTAAAACTATTCTTATTAATACTATGTGTTGCGACTTTTCTTAGTGATTCATCTTCACACAAAGTACGGAGCCACGCATTGATGGTCTCTATCGCCTTGGCATTGATGTGGCGTCAATGTCATCGATTCGCATTTATTCGTTTCCATAGCGACCAGCGCCTCAGTTTGTAAACAAACCAAATTCCTCGGCCGCTGCGCCGCACAAGCAAGCAGACGGGCCAACGGATAGGTTTAAGTGCAATTAGGTGTGGAAGGTGACTAGCAGTGAGTGTCTTGTTTTGGATAACCAAGAAAGAAGAGGTAAGATCGTTTTGCTAAATCTGTCAGCTATCTTCCAAATGGGCAAAAGCGTGGATACGTGAATTTGCACCCTGAAAAGATTATTAAGACATCAACATTATAATCATCTCAATATCTGGTCATGGTGTGCAGGGTCATGTTCCTCTCAACTGAAAAGAAGTAGCGATCAGCTTCGTGAAAATGAGTAACGACAGCAGAAAGAAGTTCATCCTCACAACTGTTGCAAACTACTTCGGGTTGAATCCCACAGATAAAGAAATAGAAGCGTTGAGCAACACTTCGCAGTTGAACACGTTTCTTGATGACGGAAACTGCTTCGTCTTGATAGCATGTGGAGAAAGCAAAGATGGAAAAAGTGTAGTTCACTTGAGCAACAAAATAGATCTTGGCAAAAAAGATGACAGGGTGCTGGTCTTCTTTAAGATTAAACCAGAACCCATTACTCCAGACAATCTGCACACTAATGTATTTATGTCATCCATGCTGGACTCGCCAATCAGTGCTCTCTTTTACACCCTTCAAAAGGTGTATTCACCAGCACTGCTACAAAACGAAAAATGGAGTGGAAAAGTTGACCCAAAGCTACAGGATCTCATCTCCAATCTGCAGTCTGGACTCGGGAGCATAATACGACGTTCTGATTCCAAACAGAGCAAGGGCACTGACGATTCCATGAGTACCATTTTCACGCCATCCGACGAGTACGAATATTGGCTAGAGATGTCCAACTCTGGGAACCGATCTGGGTCAGTGTTTGCCAGCTTACTGAGGCCTCTCGACCTGGCGTTCAAAAAGCTGGAATCAATGAGCATAGGCGAAAGTGAAGACGTCGTAGAAGAGGCGTTCAACGCCTTGGATGATCTGTGGAAGGCGGATGAAGCGGAATACCACGAGGCGCGGATGAAGTTGATGATGGACGTGATCAGCAACACCTTATGCCGATTCATCCAGACGCGGCTGGCTGACGTAGACCTGTGGCGAGGTACGTACAACCAAGTGGAAGAGCGACTAAACCAGGCTGTAACCGTTCTCGAGCAGTGGATTGACAACTGCAACCGTCTCACCACTGTGTTCTGGCCAAACTATTCAGCACACAAGTGGAAGAGCTCTGCCTTCGTACCGGAACATACCAGAAGTATGGTGCAGCGTCTCAACGAAGTGATGAACCTGAGAATGCTGCACAAACAGCTGACTAAGCTACTCTCGACTGCTGAGCAGGATGAATTGAAAACAAAGGATGCCTTTGCGCCCTTTGCAGGGCTCAACCCTCTGCAGTATAATCCATACACAGAACCACTATGGAAATCAGCTGTGCAGCAGTTTCAGAACTTGCTTAAGCCAGCAGAGCAAAAGATCGCTGGAAAACTACGCATGCAGCTGCGCAACATGCAAGGGAACGCTTTGCAGCTCATGCAAGAATTCAAACGGTATCGTGAACTTATCAAGGAGGACAGCATTCGCAAGGAGCTGATAGCGGAGCGCGAGATGCTGTTGGGTCAGCTGCTCGAGTACGTGAAAACGACGCAGCAAAACTTTCGCAGTCAGCAGGGAACGGGCCCACGCGGGATACTTGACGTGCCGCAAGTCGTTAATAACATCTACTGGGCTCGGCACATAGAGTCAAAAGCCAAAGACATCGAGAAGACCGGCGAAGCCATTCTGTCCGATTTAGATGGATACAGTGGCCTAAAAAAGGATACTAGCCACCTCTTGGATGAGCTACAGGAGTACCACCGAGAACAGTTTGACTCCTGGAGCAAAGATACTGTGGAAATGATCAAAGACAAGACTCTCAGCCTTGCAACTGAAGAGCAAGTCGTTGAGTTTGAGAAGGGCAAACATATGAGGGTGAACTACAACCGTCGACTGGTAGGACTCATCCGAGAGGTAAGGCAACTCATTGTTCTTGGATATACAATTCCATCGAGAATCATGGAAGCTACCACCCTAGCCAAGAAATTCATGACTCAAGCCAAGGCTCTGGAGCAGGTAGCAAATTTCCACAACACCATTGGAGATCGCATCATCAAGTCACAGCGGCCCATGATGCTTGAGGCGGCCATGTCCTTCGCTCAGCTGGTACAGAAGCAGCAGGGCATCACGTGGAATAACACGCAGGCTGTGGACGAATACATCGTCAGACTGCAGACTGCTGTTGAAAGACTGTCAAGGGACAACAACCGACTCGTCACGTCCCACAATCAAATCAAGGACAAGGTGTTGCTGATGATGGACACGGACCTGCTAAGGCAACAACAAAAATGGAAGGACTTGCTCAGAGAAATCAGAAACATCTTTCAGCAACTTGAGTCAGCTGGGTTCAGAGATCAAAAAACTTGGCGGGCGCACTGGGACAGGCAGATATATAAAGCCCTGGAACATCAGTACCAACATGGCCTGGAAGTGGTGAACCAACATCTTCCCGAGCTTAAAGTTGAACTCGTGTACAGAAACAGAAAACTACAGTTTTCACCACCTATCGAAGAGATTCGCCTGAAGTACTACAGTCAGCTGAAACGCTTCCTCAACATTCCAAACAACTTCCGAGGAGTTGGAGAGGGCGGATCAGATGCCAGCATCTATCCTATCATCATCGAGAGGAACGCGTTCCGATACAACAAGTTGTTCCAAGCCGCAGAGGAACTCTTCCAGCGTCTGGAGTCCGTAAAGGACAAGTTTGAAGACTGGGTCGCGCTGGGTTCCGTGGACATGGACGAACTCATTCAGAAAAGGTGCAAAACGTCCGAAGACTATGACAAAAACTTCAGGGCGTCAAAAAGCAAGGGGCAGGAGATTGGTAGACTTCCCAGTACCGAGGAAAAAATAGACTGCATCACAATCAGTTTCTCGGCCATCAGATCTGAGATCGAAATTATCAACAGGCGGTACTGGGATGCACTAGTCTCACTGCTTCAACACAGCATCATCAAAGACTGTCATGCTCTAAATAGGTTCGCGACTGAATCTTCCGAAGGCCTAAAGAGGCAACCACAGACGATCGAGGAAGTAGGAGAATCGGCAGCCAGAAGGAATGAAGTCATGGCCGAGATGCCAGAGTACGATGCGCTAATGAAAGACGTTGAAAAGAGGAACAAGATGTTGGCGAACTGGACGAAAGACAAGGTGGATCAAGTAGCCAAGGTCACGTCAAAATGGGACAATTTTCAGAGCCTGGTTTCGAACTATGACGCACTGATGTCAAAACAGATTGAAGGTCTGAAGTCAAGTATGAAGTCACAGGTGAAAAACCACCTCAAAGATGTGGAGAGGTTTGCAGCCAAGTGGTACCAATTCAAGCCGAAAGATGACATATTCGATCATGAGACAGACGAGATTCTGAAGGGTCTTGCGATCGTCAAAGAAAAGAAGCGTGAGTGGGATGTTCTGGCCGAGGAACGGGAGAAACTCATGGCAGGTTTCGATCAGTTTGGGATGGAGAAACCTAACATGAGCGACGTCGAGAAGGTGGAAAAGGACTTACTCGAAACAGAAGCATCATTTTCTCTTTTCGAGGAGTACCATAATGGCATGAACGACATGCTGAAGGAAGAGTGGATCGTGTTCAGGAGCAAACTGTACCGGTTCGAGGAGTATTTAGGCCAGTGGAATGACAGACTTCAAGAAGAGCAGAAAAATCCGTTGGCTGTGAAGCTCCTCAAGGAGATTGAAAAGGATTACGACCTGGTCCCAGCAATGAAATTTGTCCGAGGCGATGCTTTCAGTGAGAAGCACTGGAGCGAAATGTACAACATTCTGGGAATTCCCACGTCCCTTGGCATTGACAAGTTAACATTCGGTGATCTCATGCGAGTAAAGTCCAAAATCCTTGACAACAAGGAAGCCCTAAAGGAGCTCAACAGCAGGGCATCGGGAGAAGTAGCAATACGACAAGCTCTGCAGGAGCTGGATGCGTGGGAGATCGAAGCGAAATTTAGTTTGGTAGAACAAAATGACTCTGGGAACAGACCTATCAAACTGATCAAAGACTGGAAAGAGCTCCTGAATAAGGTTGGTGACCTTCAGTGTCTTCTTCAGTCACTGAAAGATTCACCGTACTACCAAGCGTTTTTGGATCGTGCAGGAATCTGGGAGCGTCGACTGGCTGATTTGGACGAATATTTGGCCAACCTAAATCAGATTCAGAGGAAATGGGTATACCTCGAGCCCATTTTTGGAAGAGGCGCCTTGCCCAACGAACAATCGCGTTTCAAACGCATCAACGATGACTTCAGAGCAATTATGGGAGACTTGGAGAAAGACACAAGGGTTGTTTCTCTCTGCAAGATATCAGGACTCCGAGATATGTTGGTTACTATGATGGACCAGCTGAGTAGGTGCCAAAAGAGTCTCAGCGAATTCTTGGAGGAGAAACGGTCTCAGTTCCCTCGCTTTTACTTCATCGGCGACGACGACCTTCTGGAGATTTTGGGGCAAGCGACAAATCCTACTATCATTCAGTCCCATCTTAAGAAGCTGTTCGCTGGTATATACAGAGTAGACTTCGACGACAGCAACTCCAAAATCATCGCAATGAAGTCTCTTCAGGGTGAGACAGTTAAGCTCAAGAAACCAGTCCAAATCACTAAGAATGTGGAAGGATGGCTACAAGAACTGGCCAATGAAATGAAGAGCACCCTGAAGGCCCTGCTTGTGGAGTGCATACAAGAAGCGCACGGGAAAGGACCAGATCCACTGGCATATCCAAGTCAGATTCTTTGCTTATCGGAAAGCATCATGTTCACAGAAAAATGTGAAAAAGCCATCGAAAAGGGCACGCTGAAGGATGCACTAGGGGAGCTGAAAGCCCAGTTAGAGAGCTACACAAGTCAGGATATCGACACCAGCGATGACGAAGGAAAGGTGCTCCAGCTCAAGCTGAAATCCCTGATACTGGACACTATCCATAGCGTCGCGGTGGTGGAGGAGCTTATCGCGTCATCCGCCAAAGCACTCGACCACTGGATGTGGCAAAAGCAACTGAGGTACTACATGCGGAAGGATAGTGTCGCTATCATGCGAATGGTGGATGCCGAGTTTGAGTATACTTATGAGTACCAAGGCAACGCGCCAAAACTCGTGCACACACCTCTTACCGACAAATGCTACCTGACACTCACCCAGGCCATGCACATGGGTATGGGAGGAAATCCTTATGGTCCAGCCGGTACAGGGAAGACAGAATCGGTCAAAGCTCTTGGGAACATGTTTGGGCGACAGGTCCTAGTGTTCAACTGCGACGAAGGCATCGATGTACAGTCAATGGGCCGTATCTTCATAGGCCTGGTGAAGTGCGGAGCCTGGGGCTGCTTTGACGAGTTCAACCGTCTGGACGAGGCTGTGCTGTCTGCCGTCTCCATGCAGATCCAGGTGATTCAGGCTGCCCTGAAAAACAAAGAACCCCAAATCAAGCTTCTGGGAAACGACCTCAGCATTGACTACAACTCAGGCATTTTCATCACGATGAATCCTGCGGGCAAAGGATACGGAGGACGCTCCAAATTGCCCGACAATCTGAAGCAGCTGTTCCGACCAGTGGCAATGACTACTCCCAACAACGAGCTCATAACAGAAACAATTTTGTACTCTGAGGGCTTCAAACACGCCAAAACCCTGGGCAAGAAGCTCACTGCTGTGTTCAATCTATCACGACAGCTCCTGTCTGCGCAACAACACTACGACTGGGGCCTACGAGCGTTGAAAACTGTTCTTGGGGGCTGTGGGAACCTCCTGTCCCTGCACAAGGCGTCCCTATCCGAAAGTGCCCAAGTGGACGAAAAAACTGAGGCAAAGCTGATCGTGCAAGCTGCACGATTTAACACCATGTCCAAGCTGACCTTTGCAGACACAAACAGGTTTGACTCTCTTATTAACGACGTCTTCATCGGAGTCACAGTTGACGATGTAAGCTACGAAGAGCTAGTGAATGCCATCAAGGAAACACTGAAAGAACTGGGTCTGATGGAGAGCCAAACTCAAATCAAGAAAGCGATTGAGCTCTACGAACAGCTGAACCAAAGGATGGGATGTGTTGTTGTGGGTCCAAGTGGCTGCGGAAAGAGCACGTTGTGGAAAGTGCTTCGACTGGCTATGATCAAAACTGGTCGTACAGTAAAAATACACACGATGAATCCTAAGGCGATGCCCCGTACGCAACTGCTCGGCCACATCGACATGGACACCCGAGAATGGTTTGATGGCGTCCTGACGAACAGCGCCCGTCAGGTTGTGAAGGAGCCGAAAGAAGTTCAGTCTTGGATCATTTGCGACGGCGATATAGACCCCGAATGGATTGAGTCACTCAACTCTGTGCTTGACGACAACCGTCTGCTCACAATGCCGTCAGGAGAGCGCATTCAGTTTGGTCCAAACGTCAACTTTTTGTTTGAGACACACGACCTCAGCTGCGCTTCACCTGCAACTATATCTCGGATGGGCATGATCTTCCTGAGCGACGAGAACACTGATGTGGATGCTGTCGTTTCGGCATGGGTGGCGCGGCAGCCGGAGGAGCGTCGGAAAGTGGTAGAACAGCTCGTAGAAGACCACTTCCACAACGCGGTAGAGTGGGTTTTGGACGCCGACGCGTTCGAAACTGATACGACGCTGATAGGCACTGTGATGAATGGGCTGTCACACTTGTCGAATGCCAAAAGCAAAACTGGGTTTGCTGTGGCTCTCGTCTACGGCTTAGGCGGAAACCTAAAAAAGGAAGCTCGAGCCAAGTTTGCCACTGAGGTGTTCGGGTGGCTAGGTGAGTCTCCACCTGACCCACACAATCCCCTGAATTTCCACTACAATGAGCGAAGGGACAGGATGGAGGCCTATGGCATGGGCGAACAAGCTAACGTGACAGTTGAGGCCCTGTTCTCAGCCAGTCCGCCGCTGATCCTGTCACCCGATGTCCAGAGATCACTGGACTACTTCCGACCATGGCTGCAGGGAGAGCAGCGGGAACCTTTCCTCATGGTAGGACCAGAAGGAAGTGGAAAGACGCAAATGCTGTACGAGTGCTTCAAGAAAATGAAATCTACGCAAGTGGCCACCGTTCACTGCAGTGCACAGACAACGCCACAACATGTCCTGCAAAAGCTGTCGCAGATGTGCATACAGATCACTACCAACACTGGAAGGGTCTACCGACCGAAAGAAACCGAGTGGCTTGTGCTCTATCTGAAGGACATCAATCTACCCAAGCCAGACAAATGGGGAACATGCCAACTGATCGCTTTTCTTCAGCAGGTCGTCACGTACAAAGGGTTTTGGGATCGAACTCTTGAGTGGGTTGGACTTGAGAACGTCCAGATCGTCGGCAGTATGATCGGCGGCAAGGCCTTGGGGAAGCACGAGCTGTCAACCCGATTAACGTCAATCATCCGTCTTCTCTCAGTGGACTATCCAGACATGGATCAGATGCAGAGCATATACGCCGAGTACCTAAAGCCCATCCTACAAGGCATGTCGGGTGGCGTCGGCGAGGCACTCTCAGCCAAGACAGGACAGTTGGCTGAATCCACACTCAAGGTATTCCAGCAGCTACAGTCCTCATTCAGCGCAGATGATCATGGCCACTACGTCTTTTCCATGCGCAACATCACAGACTGGCTCCTGGGCCTGATTCGGTACGACATCGACGACGGAAATGCGGTTGAAGAGATGCTGGAAGTGTGGGCATACGAAGCCTGCCGCATGTTTAGGGACCGTCTCGTCACCGATGTGGACCAGTCGAAGTTCGACAAAATCCTTTACGATGTCATTTCGACAGACTGGGGCATCAACCTGCATGGACATCTAGACGGCAAGTTCTTCGTTACTCCGGGAGCACGATCCACATCTCAAACAGGGGTCGGTCGAGCCCTTCCCATCACAGGCAAACACTTGGGAAGCCTGGAGCCGGACGACTGGCAGGCATGCATCGCGAAGGGTGCCAACCAGTTTGTAGCTGAGCACCACGATCTTGATATGTTTGTCTTCCGTGAAGTGCTAGAAAACATCGCCAGGGTTGAGCGTGTACTCTCCTTCCCAGGAGGGTCCTTGCTGATGGCAGGTCGATCAGGAGTTGGACGAAGAACATCCGTCGGCATTGCCGCCTGTATGTTGGGCGCAACTTTGGTGTCGCCAAAGATGGGCAAAGGGTACGGCGTGAAACAGTTCCGGACCGATCTCAAGGCGTACATGCAAATGGCCGCCATCGAAAACCAGCAGGTGGTCTTCATTCTAGAGGATCATCAGGTGACAGACTCATCATTCCTGGAGATGGTGAACTCTTTGCTGAGTGCAGGTGAGGTACCAGGACTCTTTGCACCGGAGGAGATCGAACCGATGGTCGCCCCGCTCCGCGACGACGCATCACAAGAGGGATTCAGGGGTCCTCTATTTTCATTTTTCTCATCGCGTGTGAAGAAGAACCTCCATTTGGCCGTGATCATGGACTACACTAACCCTACGTTCACCGTGAACTGCCAGAGCAACCCTGCCCTGATCAAGCAGTGCAACGTCATGTGGATGAGCAAGTGGAGTAAGGAGAGCATGTGCTCCCTGCCAATGATGATCATCACCAAGAGCAAGGACTCGGGGGATGCAGCCGGTGTTTTCACTCAAGAGAAGAAGAAGAAGAAAGACAAGAGGGAAAGGCGTGTTTCCGGCGGAGACTCACTGCTGAATGGGTTCCTGTCCATCCACCAGTCTATGCCGAGCAATGCTGCAACACCCAGGAAGTACATGCAGTTGATGAAAACGTATCTGAAAGTATACAAGCACAAGAAGCAGATGATCCTGGATAGGCAGCAGCACTTGAAAGGTGGTGTCGACAAATTGAATGAAGCTACAACTGTTGTGGACAAGTTGAAGAAAGAGGCTGGCGAGCAGGAAGTAAAGCTGAACCAGAAACAGGGTGAAGCGAACAAAGCTCTGAAAATGATAACAAACACTATGAAGTCAGCCAGCAAACAAAAAGAAGAAATGAAAGTGATGAAAGACAAAGCAGAGAAAGAGAGTGTCAAAATGCAAAAACGTAAAGAAGGTATTGACAAAGAGATGGCCGAAGTGGAACCTGTTCTGGCAGAAGCAAGAAAAGCAGTGGGGAACATCAAATCTGAATCCCTGTCAGAGGTGAGGTCGCTTCGAGCACCTCCAGACGTCATTCGTGACATCCTCGAGGGTGTCATGGGGCTTTTGGGCATAGCTGATACCTCCTGGAACAGCATGAAAAGCTTCTTGGCCCAGAGAGGAATAAAAGAGGACATCATGAAGTTTGATGCTCACAGCATCTCTGTGCCGCAACGGAAGAAAGTAGAAAAACTACTCAAGGAAAGAGGAAGAAGCTACGAACCTGCAGCCGCAAAACGAGCGTCCATAGCAGCCGCACCACTTGCGTCATGGGTGAAGGCCAATGCCACATATGCGGTAATTTTGGAGAAAATCAAACCATTGGAAGATGAACAAAACGCGCTGCAGAAGAGTATCGACGAAGCGCAGGAGGCCATGGATCAACTTGGGGATGACCTCGGCAATGTGGAGAAGCACGTTCAGGGACTCACAGAGCAGTTGAATAAGTCAACGAAGGAAGCTGCTTCCATCGAAGTTGGCTTGACCAAGGCCACAGAAACGCTGACTGCGGCTGAAAATCTAGTCGGTCAACTATCTGGAGAATATAAAAGGTGGACAAAACAATTGGATGAGCTGCAGCACGAGCTGGAAACGCTGCCATTGAGGTCCCTTTTGGCCGCTGCTTTCATCAACTACCTTTCGGATGCATCCGAGGACGTGCGCGCCTCCAAGGCCAAACAATGGTGCGAGCTCGTAGGTCTCGAAGAGTTCGAATTCCGCGGTCACATGAGTACGGAGAGAGAAATGCTCACGTGGAAGGGCGAAGGTCTGCCATCTGATGACTTGAGTGTGGAGAACGGTGTTGTTGTCATGCACAGTGGAACAGTGACGTTCCTCATCGACCCATCATCGCGCGCCATCGAATGGCTAAAAACGCACCTAAAAGATTCAGGGGGAGTGGAGGTTGTTACACAACAAGAGGACAAGTTCTCTACGCAACTAGAAATGGCAGTGAGATTCGGGAAAACACTCATCATACAAGAAGTTGATCACTTCGAGCCAGTTTTGTTCCCACTGATGAGACAGAATGTGTCAACGCAAGGCACAAGACAGACCATTCAGGTCGGTGACAAGATGCTGGACTACAACGAAAACTTCAAACTGTTCCTAGCTACGAGAAATCCAGAACCCATCATTCCACCAGACTGCGCCAGTATCCTGACTACAGTCAACTTCATCACCACCAACGCTGGACTGACGGGTCAACTGTTGGCACTCACGCTGCAGTCCGAGAAACCCGAGTTGGAAGTCAAACGAAGAGAGCTCCTAAAACAAGAGGAGGACAACAAAATCAAGCTGTCGCAGCTGGAGGATAAGCTGTTGGTCGAATTAGCAAGTGCAAAAGGCAACATTCTTGAAAACAAAGAGCTCCTTGCTTCCCTGAATGAGTCCAAAACCTCCTCGTCGAAGATTGCGGCGTCCATCAAAGAAGGGCAGACAATTCAAGAATCCCTTGAGAAAGAACGGGACGCTTATCTTCCACTGGCGGAAAGCGGCTCCCAGCTGTACTTCATTGTCACAGATCTATGCAAGATAGATAACATGTATCATTTCTCTCTGGCTTCGTTCATGGACCTGTTTTCTCAGGCTCTGCAGGTGAAAAGTGAAGGGGTGGACACTACTATGCGGATCACTACCCTGAAACGGGCAGCCACTGATGCAGTGTACACCAATACATGCCGATCACTGTTTAAGGCCGATCGACTGATGTTCGCCCTGCACTGCGTGCATGGAATGAACCTGAAGATGTTCCAAGAGAATGAGTGGGAGGCGTTCACAGGCCAGCTTTTGTCCGACGTCAAGACAGACGCAGAAACATTGCGAAAGCAGATGCCGTCATGGGTGACGGAAGACCGAGCTCTAGCCGTGTCCCTGCTGAAATCGAGCCTTCCGAAACTGTGGGACGTCCTGAAACTAGATGACAGCAATGCGTGGACAGGCTTCGCTACTAGCCCCGAGTGCGAGCGCAACCTGCCAACACATTTGAAGGACAAGCTGACGCCATTCCAAAAGCTGCTCGTGGTGCAGGCCCTGCGGCCAGACAGACTGCAGACGGCCATGATTGAGTTCGCCTCCTCGGTGATGGGACACGACCTGTCACCACCTCCGCTCGACCTTCGGGAACTGCTGAAAGAGACCACCGCATCAACGCCGGTACTGATCCTCATCTCTCCTGGATCTGACCCCTCCGAGGAGTTGCAGGAGCTCGCTAAGAACAAAGTCGGGCTCGACAAGTTCTCTGAAGTGGCCATGGGTCAGGGACAAGCCGAGATCGCCCTCAGAAAACTTAAGTCATGCAGTGAGTCAGGTGAGTGGCTGTGCTTGAAAAACCTCCACTTGGTGACAGCATGGCTTCCCGTTCTGGAAAAGGAACTGCTGAAACTGACGCCCAAAGACACGTTCCGAATGTGGCTCACTGCTGAGGCTCACAGTAAGTTCACGCCAACCCTCCTACAAAGCACCATGAAGGTTACATACGAGGCTCCTCCGGGCGTGAAGAAGAACCTTCTGCGTTCTTACACGATGTGGGGACCGGAGTACATAGCAGCTGATGGTGGTAACGCTCAGCGAGCGCAGGCGCTGTTTGCTTTGGCTTGGTTCCACGCTGTCGTCCAAGAACGGCGGACGTTCATACCACAAGGCTGGACGAAGTTCTACGAGTTCAACTTCGCTGACCTCAAGGCTGGTGCCGATATCCTGGACCGTTTGGTGGCCATGGGTACCCTGCGCTGGGACTACGTGCACGGTCTGATGGAAAACGCCATATATGGCGGCCGCGTGGACAACACATTTGATCTACGTGTCCTGGTATCCTACCTGAAAGAGTTCTTCAACGGGGAAGTCATCTCGGGGTCATCGAAAGCTCACCGTCCTCTGGGCCCGAACATCAACTTACCGACGTCAGCTGACTTCAAGGAGTACATGCGCATCATCAAATCATTCAGCGAGACCGATAAACCCATCTACTTCGGTCTGCCTGCTAACATCGACCGCTCCGCTCAGCGCATGATCAGCGCGAACGTCATCAGTCAGCTGAAGGTGCTGATGAGATCACTGCAGGCAACGGACAAGTTCGATCGCGACAAGTGGCAAAAGGAACTGTCACCGGTGCTGAACCTCTGGAAAAAGCTCAACTCTGACGTCAACCTGACTAAGCAAATCACGCGCCAGTCAGCGCACCGCATGTCCATCAGCAGCGTTAAGGAGCCGATCACATCTTTCATCCAGCTAGAGCAGTTCAACGCGCTGCGACTGGCACAGGATGTGCACCGCAGCCTGGCCAACGTCAGCAAAGTGATCCGTGGCACCATGCTGCTCTCGCCCGAAGTCAAGAACGTGGCCGATAGCCTAATGCGCAACGAGACACCCGGCGCCTGGCAGGCGGTGTGGGAGGGACCTGAGGATCCGTTCCAGTACCTGCGTTCACTCGTTAGCCGCACGCTCGCCTGCAAGCGCTGGGTGCAGAAAGCTGAGTCGGGCTCGCTCCTCAACGAGCCACTCGACCTATCTGAGATCTTCCACCCGGACACGTTCCTGAACGCGCTGCGCCAGCAGACGGCACGCATGCACAAAACGGCCATGGACGGGCTGGTGTTCGTCTCGTCTTGGGCCAAGATCGGAGTCGACTCGAAGATGCTGGTGAAGCTGACGGGTCTGCAGCTGGAGGGCTGCGCGTTCGACGGCACGCGACTGACCGACAGTCGCGCTGATTCACCGAGTGTCACCACCGTGCCAGTCTGCACGGTGGCCTGGGTGCCGCGTGCCGACGCCGAAGCCAAGGTGCCGACTGACGTCATATCGATGCCGCTCTACATGACCCAGGAGCGTGAGAAGGTCGTCGTGTGCCTGGACGTACCCTGCTCGGGTGAAGCCAGCCGCTGGATCCAATCCGGCGCTGCCATGTTCCTCAAGGACTAGTTGGCAGTAGTGCGTGACTGCGCCTGCCGTGTTGCGGCAATGAGTAGCATGTTTTGTGTGGTAGTGCAATGGTTTTTAGTGCCTATGTGACTGTCTGGGCACAAGAAAAAGCTTAGTCGACCGTGGCTAGGGATGGTAGTTTTATCGCGACATTCACACATGTTCGAGAGACTGCAGTCATGGTTACTCAGGCCGCGCGCTGTGATGCTTCGGGCGTGATTTACTGTGATAAACTCCTCTACTATGGACAAGTATCTTCGTCCGTGCCTGGTGAATTTTGCAATGTTCAGATGCAAATGCATTCGCCATGTTCGTTTCTGTTCTGGAGGTTATGAATGCTGCGTGAATGAAAGTGTAGTATGATGATGAACGATCAGTTGCACAGAAACATTCAGAGTTTAGTCATGCAACGAACAAGTGACACAGCTGCTCCGGGATTTCACAATGGATGCTTGTGAAATATCACCAAATAAATTGAATGATTAAGCGCCGGCCTGTATATTTTATGAAATCGGACTCAACATCTGAGTAACAAGTAGGCATTAAAAGGCTAATAGAAAGTTTGAAGTATATCGTAATCCGTTGCACCGATTTCTGTGCGCCACGCTGCTTCGGTACTAACCATTGACGGGCTCTGAATGTTGCCGGGCCATGCGATGCGTCCTCGTTTCGGCAGGAAAGGGCATTTTCGAGTGGTCCAGCGGTGCCATCTACAGCGGTGACTGGGCCTGGAACCGACGGCACGGTCACGGCGTATACACCGAGCTCTGTCCCAGAACCTGTCAGCTGATCCAGTATAACGGACAGTGGTGCTGCGATAAGAGACAGGTCAGAACAGCTCTCACCACAGACACATTCAGATGGCATGAAGTAAAAATCAATTTGTCTTTCAGTGGCCATCCTGAAGTGATTATCCATGACAGGCCACTTTCAGCAACAACGTGACATGTTTGCAACATATGATTATCCGTGAAACATGCCACTTACAGCAACAGCGTGACATAAATAAAGACATAAAGACATAAAAGAAAAGTGCAACAAAGAGCCTCTTGGGCCCATCCGAGGTTGCACCCCCCCCCCCCCCCCCACACCCCATCCCCCCCCCCCCCTCCACCAGTCTCGCCCCTTCAAATCACCTTACTCTACCTGCATAAAAGAAGGCTAATCCCACGAGTATTTGTGAACTAATCCCTTCTCTGTAAAGTATTTATCTAATCTAATTTTAAAGGAAGCAAGTGTCACTGCATCAGCGACATCCCCTGGTAGCATATTCCAATGTCCTACAACCCTTCTACTGAAAAATGACTGTCGTAGCCTAGTCCTACTTTGTTTCATAATGAGTTTATGCTGATGACCTCTACCTCGATTTTCCCTATTGAACATACCCTTTAAATATCCAGAATGCTGACTATTTACAAATTTGAAGACTTCAATTAGATCTCCTCTTAGCCTTCTATATCTAAGTGAAAACATACCGAATTTCCTTAATCTATCTTCATAAGGTAAACTACCAAGACAATTAATCATTTTTATTGCCCTTTTTTTAACTCTTTCTAACAACCAGCAATCTTTCTCATATGTTGGAGACCAGGCTTGTACACAATACTCCAAATGTGGTCTAACGTATGCACAATACAGTTTTGTTATTACCTTTTCACTCTTGTAGGAAACATTTCTGTTAATGGCCCCTAGCATTCTAAGTGCCTTTTTCCTAGTTTCTACAACCTGGTCTGACGCTGATAGTCTATTGTTTACCACGACACCTAAATCTCTTTCCTTTTCAATCTGCTCCATTTTCTGCCCACCCATTTCATACCTATGTTTACTGCTAACCCGTCCAGCGTGCATAATCTTACATTTACTCAAATTGAATTTCATCTGCCATGCTTCAGACCACTCAACTAGCTTGTCCAGATCTGATTGAAACACATCCTGATCATGTTTTCCTCTAATAATCCTGACAACTTTTAGATCGTCTGCAAATTTCAAGACTTTGCTGTCTATACTGTTCTCAATTGCATTCACAAATATTATAAAAAGCAATGGGCCCAGGACTGAGCCCTGTGGAACCCCACTGAGAACCTCCTTCCATTGTGATTGGCACCCATTCAATATAACCCTTTGCTGGCGTCCTGAAAGCCACGTTTCTATCCAATCCAGAATCTTGCCCCTGATCCCATGAATTTTAAGTTGCAACCCCAGTCTTGTATGGGGGACTTTGTCAAATGCTTTACTGAAATCAAGAAAAGCTACATCTAGCTGTTTACCCTGATCAACGCTATCTGTTGCAACATCCAAAAACTCCAGAAGATTAGTTAAACAAGAACGGCCCTTCCTAAAGCCATGCTGTGTATCCTTGATGAGTTCATTTTGCTCCAAGAATTCAACAATCTTATCTTTGATGATTGATTCAAGCACCTTGCAGACTAATGAGGTCAGACTAACTGGTCTATAGTTTTCCTCTTTACTTCTATCTCCCTTTTTATGAATAGGAACAACATTTGCTCTTTTCCAATCAAGTGGAATTTTACTATCTGCAAGTGATTTAGAAAATATTATGGCTAATGGAACCGACAACTCCCTTTCAGATTCTCTTAAAAGTCTAGCATGGATTTCATCAGGTCCTTCTGCCTTGTTAGGCCTTACTTTCTTTAGATATTCTAGAACAAGTTCACTACTTATGCCACCTAGCTCTCCTATAGTCTCCTCTGTCTCTAGCTCAGGCTGAAGTGCTGCAATACTACTCTGGTCCTCGATAGTAAAGACAGATTGAAACTGATCATTAAGCACTTCAACCATTTCACTGTCCTTGCTAACTAACACATCATCTACCTTAAATGGACCTATATTTTTGGAAACTGTACTTAACTTATAAAAACTGAAGAACTTCTTACTATCTGCATTACAATGTCTAGCTAAATCAAGTTCCTTTGCCCTTTTAGCTGCTCTGACCTTTTTCTTAACTGAATTTCTTGCATTCTGGTAGGCCTTCTGATTTATATCTAGTGAAGATCCCTTCAAAATGCCAAATGCACTTCTTTTAGCTTGTATAGCACTCCTTACTTCTGGGGTAAGCCAAACTGGATTGCCCTTGGTTCTGTTACGTTTGTGCCTGAGGGGTATATGCCGATTTTGAATTTGGCTTAATCTAGCTTTGAAAACATTCCAGGCCTCACATGCATCTAAACCTGCCAACTCAACGTTCCATTTTATCTGTGCGAGGTCATTTCTAATACCATCAAAATCAGCCCGGCTGAAGTTTGGAACCATAATAAGGTTATCTTTGGGCCTCATTTCTGATGAGATATTGAATTTAACCATATTGTGATCACTGGTTCCTAGACCTGCACAAATACTTATGTCACTAACTAGATCACTGTTGTCTGAGAATACAAGGTCTAGAATGGAGCAATGTCTGGTTGGCTCTGTTACAAACTGATGCATGAAAAGCTCCTCTTCAAAGATTTGCCTATACAACCTACACTCATTTGTTTCCTCTGCTATACTTTCGTATCCTCTTAAGTTAAAATCTCCCATAATAAGACACTGAGCCCGAAAGTTCCTACGTATTTCCTCACAAATATCTTGGTCTGTTTCAGCTTGGGAGTTCCTTGGAAGATTCCCTGGTCTGTAAAATGCACCTATCCTCAACCTTCCTCTGTTTCCTGTACCAATTTTAATGTCAAGCCAGATTGATTCTACTTCTTTTACTTTACTAGAATCATCAACTCTAGTAGTGCAGTACAAGCTATTTACATATACAAACACTCCGCCTCCCTGCCGTGATTCTCTGCAGTATGAGAACATGTTATACCCTTGTAACTCGAAATCCTGTAGCCTATCCCTATTATACCCCTCACTAACCCATGTCTCACAAATGATATCAGGCTTTTCAAGGGCAACATAACACTCAAACTCATCGAATTTAGACCTAATACTTTGGGCATTCAGCAACGCACATGTGATCTTATACTTTGAGCTGACTCTACTAATTCTGAGGGAATTATGATCTACTGTCCTATTCTGACATGAACTTCTACCAATGCTTACTTCCTGATGCCCTAGTACTAGCGTCCCTGAACCCCCCCCCCCCCCCCTCCTACCTAGTTTCCCTGAATGACACTTCTGTAGGCATCTCCCAAAGCCCTTGCCCCCTCATCCGATAAGTGAAGCCCATCCTTCATATAGTACCTATGCCACTCATAGAACTGATCCCATAAGTCTACATAACTAAGCCCCATAGCTGAACATAAGTTCTGAACTGAGCTGTTCACAGACAGAGCTCTCGAGTACCACTCCTCACTGGCTCCACAGCGAGGGAGGATGCCAGTCACAATGACTGGTTTCCTGGACTCCTTCAACCTCTGCAGCAGGCTCCGGTACTCCGCTACTATTCTCACACTCTGCCTAGGTCCTATGTTGTTCACCCCCACCTGTATTATAACTGTCTCCGGGCTACTCCTACCAAGTTCTGCCTCAATGACAGGGCCCATATCAACTACTTTTGCCCCCGGTTTGACTATACATTTGTCTCTCTTCCCACAGAATGTTCGCCTTAAGGGCCTTACCCTTGAGTCCCCAACCACTAAATGCTGAATCTGTCGCATAGACGCATGCCACTCACAGCAACAGCGTGACACATGCAACATTTGATTATCCGTGAGCGTGACAAATGTATAGAGCCACGTGAGCCGAACCTTGCTAGTCAAGCAACTTTTTTGAAAATCTTGGTCCAGGTTTATCCCAGGTACCTTACATTCAAACATTCCTTGAGCCTTTCTCACTTTCTATTTCATTTAGTGCCCATATCAAGTTTCACTTCCATCGGTCTCCACGATCGACATTGACCGCGCCACATCCCCAGTGAGCCATTTTGACCGAGCTGTATGGCAGGGTCATGGTGTGCAGTTCTACGCCGATGGCGAGAGCTATGAGGGCGAGTGGCACAACAATAAGCGACACGGCTGGGGCCGGATGTTCTACAAGGACGGCAGTCTCTACGAAGGAGAATGGAAGGACGACATTCGCGGGGGGAGAGGGCTCCTAATAAAAGGTACAGTGCTTAGTGTTATCGTTACGTTGGAGGGGTGAACTGTCTCATAATGAAACTAGACCCAGTAAACAGCAGAGACGCATTGGTTCAAAACGGAAATTAACGTATTACACTTAATTATTGTGGAAAAGCGGACATAGCCCATTCAGCACACTGGATGAGTGAATGGATGAGTGAATATTCCTGACATGTGACGGTGCCGGCTGCCGACCATAGCGGATGGCAACATGTACGAGGGCACATGGCACCGGGGCACCAAGCACGGCCCCGGCCTCTACCAACACAAGCGGACCGGCCAGATGCAGGAGGGCATCTGGGTGGACGGCATGGTCAAGTGCAGCGCCGTGGAGGACAAGAACCGGCTGTTTGCCATTGAGCCCACGCCATATCCCATACCGCCGGTTAGTGTCGTACCACAGCAAAAGCCGGCACCACAGCTATACAAACATAGGCGCGGTTACCCAAAACAAAGCGAGATTTGATTACTTGGAGCTGGATCCTGGACCGGTGATGATGATGATTATGATTGAGATTTAAGGGCGCCGCAATGGATACTGGACCGACTGCGATCTAGAAACCATTATAATGTTTATGTAGGGATCCACTTTAATTTTGAGTCTTTTATCAAGGTTTTTGTGAAGGGTTCTAACTGAGATCCCGGGTATTTACTAAATTTCATCGAGTACATTACACAAATAATGATCAACTACTTCTCATCCCATAGTTTGGGAACATCTTAGTATTTCTTTAAATGAAAATGCTTTAATTTTGTTTGTTAACTGATGAAAAATTATCCCCTCTCTTAAAAAATGATTAAATACTCCGATTTTTTTACGGGATACTGTGGGGTCCAGGATCCGTTAGTAGATTTCACCGAGAAGCCCACTGGGATCCAAAACCCATTATTGCGTTTTGTTGTGAAATGTTGCAAGATCCCTAACCCGTTGTTTGGTTTTGCGGAGAGATTTTGGACACGGGGTCCGTTTCTGGATCTACGCACATGACTGGCGACAACTACCGGTTACTACCACATACCAGTGAGCCCAACACGGCGACACCATGGCATCAGTTCGCATCACAGTGACACATCACCGACCGAACAGTACTGCTCGCGTATTTCAGTTTCCCGCTATGGAACTAATTGCCAAAAGCAAGTAGGAAACTGCATTGAGTTACCAAAAACCAGCGATTTGACGATCCCCATGGACCAGTTGTCTACAAGATGATCTGGGGGTCCGGGGGGGGGGGTGACAGCCCCCCGGTAGGTTCCGCAGCGCAGCGAGCGAATGCGAGCGGAGCGTTCTAAACGTGGGTCCCTGCGACCGCAATTGCTGTAAAGGTTAGGTCAGGTTCCATTGTGTTATTACAATATTGTTTCCTGCCGCACCCTGGTCCATGGGGATCGTCAAATCGCTGTTTTTGGTAACGCACCGCAGTTTCCTACTTGCATTTGGCAATTACATAGCGGGAGACTGAAATACGCGTACTGCTCTGCAAAACCTATCCGATCCTTAAATCTGGATCATGGACTCTGGATGAATTCCTGTATCCGTAATTTTGAATGGACCGGCTGGGATCATATGCATGTTAAATTATGCTTAAAGGAACTATCCCACATTAAATTTGAGTTGAGCTAGCCATTTTGATGGCTTTGCATTGAAATTAAGTATGGTAGCAGTTAAAACAACCACAATGATCTAATCAAAAAGATATTCGAGTTTGATTTTGACATCTGTAAAAACTAAGGCCCATGTGTATTTGAATAGGGCCTCTAAACCGACAGCGTCGTCTCTTTACCCAACTGGTAATGATAGTCGACTTGTTTTAAGGTCAGCCTTGGAATATTTTCGTCTTTCATTTCTCGATCCGCGGTTGGTTCGCAATCCAGAGGCTAGCACTATCAGCTGGAGTTGATGCAGCAGTTGGCCGCCAGGGACCGCTAATGAGCCAGGATGTTGTGATGTCGCAAGCAAATGGTACCAGTTAAATATTTAACGCTAAATATGTATTTATTTATTTATAAATAAATACATATTTAGTGGTACCATTTGCTTGCGACGTCATGACACCCTGGCTCACTAGCGGTCCCTGGCGGCCAACTGCTGCAACAAATCCAGCTGATAGTGCTAGCCAATCTAGACACCGGGTGGTTCGCTGTTTTTCTGCGCAATAGATGTCGACAAAAAAGTGTGCCATACCTTTGGCAGCCCAAAGGATTTCCCTGTCATTAAAAAAACATATGACGTCACCAACCCAACTTTCCGCTTAAAACTAGAAGTTGAATATCTTCCAAGATAACATTTTTTTTCGGAAAAAAAGTTCACGAACATGTTCAGCTGACCTCGTCTGACATGTACACATACAATTAAGTGTGATTCGACAACTTTCAAAAAGGTGGGACACTCCCTTTAACCCGCGCACTGCAGGGGCTTTGTGCCGAACACGAACTGCAGGGCGGGGGGGTTGATTTCCGCCGCCGTGAGATCTCGGAAACTAAGCTACGTAGCGACAAGCGGAAAACGTCATTTGATAACTTGATACAAGTTCTATCGAAAGTATTTCAGTATTGTTTAAGGTCAGGTCAAAATTGAGGTCACCAGAGGTCATCAAAGGTCAAATTTCCCAGTTCCTGTTTTAGGACATCGCTCCAGAAATTCCCATATATCTCGGAAACTATGCTAGTTCGAAACAAACAGAAAAAGCAAACGCCAGTCAGTGAAATTTGCAATCGATAAAGTGTCCTCAAAATTGATCTCAGGTCAATATTTGAGGCTCCAGAGGTCAAAACAGAAAGAAAAAACTTTTTCTTTTGCAAAATCGGTTTTCGCTATTACCTTTTTACTTAATCAAAATAACGGAAAACTGTTCACTCCATTGTGTTTATCTCGTCCAGGTGCTTCGAATGATATACATGGTGACCTTTTTAAGTCAACATAAAAAATTGACCTCAAGGTCAAGTGGTGACCCAAGTAGGGCATGTTGCATGTGGGAAGACGTGTCTCGACGAGACAAACACATTGCTGTCTGTTTTATTTCTCTATCTGCATTATGCCGGGAGTTATTGACAAAAAAAGTGATGGTGACCTTGCATGACCTCAAATGACCCCATAGGGGTCACTGAACAAACATTACACTTGGATCATCAAGAATATCCTATAATAACATGATCCAGAAGTAATTGGACCAATATCATGCATATCCTTGAAATAGGAAGCATTTGTATATTTCCCCATTGACTTATTATCCCGCGCACTGCAGGGGGGTTGATTTCCGCCCCCCCCCCCCCCCCCCCCCCCATCAGGTTTTTCAAAGATAGCGAAAAAACGGCGGCGCGCAGCGCCGCCGGGTTTTCGCAAACCTGTCAGGACATCAATTGCGCCCACTTTGAAGAAGAAAAATATCCTAGGGTCATCTCAGGTCAGGTCACCAGACCAGGTCAAGTGACCCCACCACCAAAAATGTTTGCAGTTGTGCCAAAGCCAGAGTTTTTACCGATCAGTTTGAAACTTACAGGATATCATGAGGGCATACGTACTTACAATTCGTATATCTCGGAATTTTGATATCGGTGACCTAAGGTCAGGTCAATTTCGCAACCTCCCCATAATAAGTCAATGGGGAAATATACAAATGCTAAGGATATGCATGATATTAGTCCAATTACTTCTGGATCATGTTATTATAGGATATTCTTGATGATCCAAGTGTAAGTTTTGTTCAGTGACCCCTATTGGGTCATTTAAGGTCATGCGAGGTCACCATCACTTTTTTGTCAATGACTCCCGACATAATGAAGATAGAGAAGTAAAACAGACATCAATGTGTTTGTCTCGTCAAGACACGTCTTCCCATATGCAACATTCCCTACTTGGGTCACCACTTGACCTTGCCCTGAGGTAAAATGTTAAAGTTAACTTAACAAGATCACCATGTATATCATTCAAAGCGCCTTGACAAGATAAACACAATGACGTAAACAGTTTTCCGTTATCTTTATTACATAAAAAGTTAATAGCGAAAAACTATTTAGCAAAAAAAGTCATTTTTTATTGACCTCTGGAGCCTCAAATGTTGACCTTGGATCAGATTTGAGGACACCTTAGCGATTGCAAATTTCACTGGCTGGCGTTTGCTTTTTTCCGTTTGTTTCTACCTATCATAGTTTCTGAGATATATGGGAATTTCTGGAGCGATGTCCTAAAACAGGAAAAAATGGAAAATTTGACCTTTGATGACCTCTGGTGACCTCAATTTTGACCTGACCTAAAACAATACTGAAATACTTTCGATAGAACATGTATCAAGCTATCAAATGCCGTTTTCCACTTCTCGCTACGTAGCGTAGTTTTCGAGATCTCAGGGGGGGGGGGGCGGAAATCACCCCCCTGCAGTTGGTGTTCGGCGCAAAGCCCCTGAAGTGCGCGGGTTATGGGGAGGTTACGAAATTGACCTGACCTTAGGTCACCGATATCAAAATTCCGAGATAAACGAATTGTAAGTACTGATGCCCTCATGACATCCTGTAAGTTTCAAACTGATCGGTAAGAAACTCTGGCTTTGGCACAACTGCAAACATTTTTGGAGGTGGGGTCACGACCTAGTCTGGTGACCTGACCTGAGATGACCCGAGGTTATTTTTTTGCAAAGTGTGCGCAATTGATGTCCTAACAGGTGTGCCAAACCCCAGTGTAAATTACCAGTGTACTTGAATCGTTAAAGGGAAATCATGACCTTTTGATTCTTAGGCTACCGTTACGGTTTTAAAATTATTTTATTTAAATTTAAGAATTAAATAAAATTATTCCCAAATTCAAAGTTGTAAGTTTGGAAAAAATACAAAACAAGTACCTTGAGTACTTCATGAAGGTCATTGACAAATTCGTCCTTCCCTACCATTGTTTACATCGAGTGCTGCATTTTTGGAGGCTCTGTGACGTTTCCGATCAAACTGAGCGCTGCTCGGACACACGCTAGTAGCGCTAGTAGCGCTTTCGTTCTCCATGGCAACCAGGCGTCAGCCAATCAAAAGCCAGAAAGGGAATACGTTCTGGCTTTTCATTGGCTCACGCCTGGTTGCCATGGAGAACGAAAGCGCTACTAACGTGAGTTCGAGCAGCGCTCTGATCCGTGAAGCAATCCGTGAAGCATCCGTGATGCATGACTGACTCAGTATAAGTCATGAATAACAACAACATGCAAACTATACCAACTCGAACAAAATAAAGGCGGAATGAATTGAACCCCAGGCAAGCTAGTATTCGCAAAGCACTCGGCACTGCGCCACAATAGCAAAAGGTGAGGGAAATGCATATTGGATACAATATTATTGCGTCACAAGTTTCTGAAGTGTCAACTACTATGAAATACAGTGATAAAATACCTTTAATAATGATTAACAAGAAAATTCAAACTTAAAAACAATAATTTGAATAAGTCTTTAATTAGCTTTCAACTCAAAATCAGATATATTTTTGCAATGCTACACAAGAATGGCACCAGTGACGTCATTAACAAAGCGTGTTACGGGACTTGGGTATACTAATCAGGAACAACTCGCCACAATGGTTAAGTGCGCCGAGAAGCATGACAATGACTTTGTAAACAAATCGCCGACGCTAAATAGGTCGCCGTCGATGTGCATCGATGAGCTTCCGATTTCATTGCCAGTTTTGTGTTATTGTTTGTTAGTTTTTTGGGGGGGAAAATTATTATTTTGCATGATAATATAAAGCATAGTGTTATATACAGTCACAGACAAATTATACAATACTCCTAATGTTGAAAACAAATGAATGGATTTGCAAAAATTGAGGGTCGCAACCACTAACTATGCCGCCGTTGATGTGCATCGATGAGCTTCCGATTTTATTGCCACTTTTTCCAATCGCTGTTAGTTTTAGAAGATCGCCGGGCATATAATCACAAGCAGAACGCACAATATATTTTCCACTCCATTGCGTACAAAAACAATACGGGAAAGGCCCGCAGTTTGATGAGGACCAAAAGTACTTGCAAGTACCGGTCGTTAAAAGTGTGGAACGCTTATCAACTTTAACTTGAAATATCTTTCGGTAGGAAAGTTTGCATGCAAAATGTGATGAATTTACAATATATTTTGGTCTCGTCTGGCGATTTCAAGTGCTAACTCCATTTTTGTGGAAAAAGGTCATTATTTCCCTTTAAGAATCATTAAATATTTTGATTCAATCGGCCTTGATTTCATGCGGGTTTTGATTAAATCACGATTCATGAATAAAAAGATCTGGTGGTGAATCATTTATTTTTTATTCAAGGAACTTTGATTGGACGATTCCAATCGATTCAATCAGTGTCGAATCAATAACCAGTCTGCTTGGGAGCATAGCTCTTCTTTGAAGTTTTATCACGGGATCCTGCCAGATCTTATATTTGTGGCTCACTTCAATCGAGAGATCCACTTGAATTCCAGATCCACTATTGTGTTTCTTCGTGAGGTCAAGTGAGATCCTAGATCCGTTTCTGGGAGCCATGCAAATGCATTAACTCATTAACTGAGCTCATTAACTTGTTCCCTCGACCACCGAGACAGCGCGAAGTATGAGATGTCATACATTTAACATTGGAAGGAAAATCACGTCACTTGATAAGAATGCACGTAATTTGGTATTTAATTTCTGGAAACAAGAAAACACATTGGTAATGCGATTCAAGTATGAACTTTATATTTAAATCTGCAACTAAAACTGAGCAGCACGCGAACTTCAAAAAGGAAATAAGCACAGTTGAGTGAAAAGATAGATGCGTAACGAACAGATATTTTTGCGTTCTTTTAGTTGGCAAATGTTTCCTTTTCTTATCAAAGAGTTTCAACTAATATGACTTTGTTGCTTTGCTTCATGGTTTTGTGTGACTTAATGGGTATTCCCTATTTTTAATTGATTTTCGATAAGAGTTCTGATCCCTGGTTTTAGCATCGTTTTGGTACACATGCACGCATTGAGTGATACTTCTCAGAACCACAGACGACAGCGGCAGAATTCGATGGCGTAACAGTGCACCACCGACAGGCAACAACATATCGAGCTGTTCCAGGAACGGCTCGTAGGCCAGTCACTGCCGCCATTACCACCCGGCCATGTTGGCGTGCTGTTGCCATGTTGCCCGATCAATACGGCCCGTCATCAGCAGTTTGCCAGCACGGTTGGCACGCTGCTGACGGTGCCACCCGCCCCAGAACCAGACTGGTTATTGATTCAACTCTGATTGAATCGATTGGAATCGTGCAATCAAAATTCCTTGAATAAAAAAATAATTGATTCCCCAGTCACCACCAGATCTTTTGATGCATGAATCGTGATTGAATCAAAACCTGCATGGAATCAAGGCTGATTGAATCAAAAGACTGAACGATTCAAGTGCACATGGTAAATTGTGCAAATACAATGCAGTCCCAGTGGCTACATTCATTCATACTGAAATATTATTGCTGTAACAATGTTTTAATGATCATATATATCACTGATGTGTTTCCATTTGTATTGATTTAACATAAATTCACCACATATATTTGCATGGTGAGTCAACCGTGAATCGATTATTTTTTATTCTTTGAATCGGAATCAATTCTCAAATTTGTCTCCATGAATCGAACGGTGATTGAATCATTCAGGTTCCAAAATGAATCGTGATTGAGTCGTTCCCAAAAAAGTTGGAATCAATAACCAGTCTGCCCAGAACACAGCGCTGTCGCCATACCTGGCCGGGCGTGCAGGGGATGGTGGCGGCCGGATGTCCCGCTGTCGCCATACCTGGCCGGACGTGCAGGGGATGGCGGCGGCCGGATGTCCCGCTGTCGCCATACCTGGCCGGACGTGCAGGGGATGGTGGCGGCCGGATGTCCCGCTGTCGCCATACCTGGCTGGACGTGCAGGGGATGGCGGCGGCCGGATGTCCCGCTGTCGCCATACCTGGCCGGACGTGCAGGGGATGGCGGCGGCCGGATGTCCCGCTGTCGCCATACCTGGCCGGGCGTGCAGGGGATGGTGGCGGCCGGATGTCCCGCTGTCGCCATACCTGGCCGGACGTGCAGGGGATGGCGGCGGCCGGATGTCCCGCTGTCGCCATACCTGGCCGGGCGTGCAGGGGATGGTGGCGGCCGGATGTCCCGCTGTCGCCATACCTGGCCGGACGTGCAGGGGATGGCGGCGGCCGGATGTCCCGCTGTCGCCATACCTGGCCGGGCGTGCAGGGGATGGCGGCGGCCGGATGTCCCGCTGTCGCCATACCTGGCCGGACGTGCAGGGGATGGCGGCGGCCGGATGTCCCGCTGTCGCCATACCGGGCCGGGCGTGCAGGGGATGGCGGCGGCCGGATGTCCCGCTGCCGCCATACCTGGCCGGGCGTGCAGGGGATGGCGGCGGCCGGGTGTCCGACTCCCAGCTGACAGCTGACGGTCGCCCGCCGTCTATGTGTGTCCAGCTGGAGCTGTCCGAGCCGGTGGCGGTGCTGCGGGAGGCGGCTGCCGAGTTCGTGCCGCTCATCCCCGAACAGTACCGACTGGTGCCCGACACGGCATCCTGCTCCGCCTCCTCTGTCGCTTCCGCCCCCGCCTCCAGCCTCCTCGAGACCAGCTCCGACGCGTCCGGCGCACAGCGCTGCCAACATAGGTACTCTTTAGAACGATGCTGATAACGTTTCAATGTGAATCGAAATTGCGCGGAAACAGATTCAAATCATGGCTGCAAACATGGTGCTCAACGATGCGATGAATACATTTGAGTGGAACTCACCCGCAGCACACTGGATGGGCTTCTTGTAAACATAGACGTGAATGGTGTGCAGTGAACGGATACAACTCGAGGAGATGGTACCATTGACGATGTATTGTCAAATAAACGAGCACAAACATTTCGTAATAAAACCGAGGCTTTGAAGCATAGACAGCTATATTTCTAGCAACGGTTAGCACTGTCACATCGGCACAATAGGTACTTTGTAAAGCTTGCAATCGGACATAGAGCAGATGGCATGATTGTGACACATAATGACTCCATATAGAGATATATATATATATATATATATATATATATATATATATATATATATATATATATATATATATATATATATATATATATATATATATATATATATATATATATATATATATATATATATATATATATATATATATATATATATATATATATATATATATATATATATATATATATATATATATATATATATATATATATATATATATATATATATATATATATATATATATATATATATATATATATATATATATATATATATATATATATATATATATATATATATATATATATATATATATACATATATCATAAATACCTAACTATACACCGAAGACACGAATGCAAATAAAACTGAGGCAGCGCACACGAACTCGAAACCCTATTGGATCATTGAACAGCAATATCCGCAGATCATCTGCCTCAGGCGCTCGCAATAGGCCTATCACATAATCAGCGGGAAGCCATGCGCACACTGCCTCAGCCAGTTCACCTCTCCATTCCAGCATTGCAACATCCAAGTGGCAGTGCCCTCCGCCCGAGCGCTCCACTGTCGCAGCATACAGCACTCATCACCCGCCGTGGTCACCGAACACTTCACCTTCCCAAAAAGACAAGGTCACTGGACAAGTCACTCATACAGCGCACGCCGCCCGCCTCACACGATATGATCACTGGGTGCGTACGTGCTCTCCGTGTTGCCGGCCTGCACGGGCTGGTCCAGCTGTCCCTTGAGCTTCTCCAACTCCCGGATACCGGACTCGGTGATCTCGTACTTGTGCGACACCAGCTTACGGTAAAAATGCAGCGCGAACAGCGCGAAAATGCAGACGATAGGCACCAGCAGCGCCGTGGACGCCCAGGCCGCCTCCTGCGACACGTCGAAGAACTTGACCCAGCAGAGCAGTGCGATCTCCACCATGAAGAGCATCAGGCCCACCACAGTGGAGAACACCCAGGCCATCTCGATGTAGATGTGCATCTTGGCGTGCGGTGATTCGGTGACGGCCGACATGGTGTGCATGCTGCTGACGGCCTCCACGTGCGGCAGGATGCAGGTGGAGATCATCAGCGCCAGCATGTGGATGGCCACCAGCAGGGTAGTGCACATGGCGAACGCCACCAGCAGGCCAGTCGGGATGTTCTTGCTCAGCTGCACCTCCACCATCGCCACCTGGAATGGACGCGCCAAGAGAGGCAACAGAGAGGCAGTCAGTGTCGAGACGGACCGACCAATTGCGCACAGGTGGCGTCACGGACGGAATGTGACGCTCAGAAGGCGACCAGAGAAAAATAGGACTATCTGGCGCTAGGGAGATTATGACGTTTTGACAACTGCCTTAACAAATATTTTGAGTACATGCCTTGGAAATTAAAATGACTTATATTTTCCCGAAATTTGCAGTACAGAACGTCAGTAGTCAACTCTGTACTACGATATTGTGCTGAGACCAGATTGGTAACATACCATAGCGAAACCGGACAGCAGAGCTGATGTACGACTGGAGGCCTTCAGTTTGGCGCGGCTGAGGTGAAGATTGCGCCATGCCAGGAAGTAAGTGTGGCTAGAGCTGTCGCCGGCCATCTTTAACGACTGACTCTGGAGAACAGCACCAAGTAAGGTCAGAATGCAACGGAAGCCATGGTGATGAGTGGTTTGGCATTGAGATGATTGTTTGCAGTGCAACGAGCCAAGAGCAGTAGAAAGAAAATGCCTAGAAACAACTGTTCACAGAGACGTGGATCGACGAATTGTCAACTTGTGTTATCTATGAAGTTGTTATGTAGTTGGGCTGTGCAATGTTCATTTATATAAATGTCATAAAGCCCCTACAAGTAAAAGATGTTAAATGTGCAAAATCGAGGTGCATTAAGCTTTTGATACAGCGTGTTAGTACAAGCGGCAAGCTTCTAACCAGTTACCAAACAATGCATGCTTTCCTTGTAACGTGCTGCAAACAAAAGTACTCCACGCATCATGCAAGTGGAGGATTGTTTTCAAATGAGTGAGGTAGCGGGAAACAGAGAAAAAGCACTATGCAGCATGTCACTTCCTCTGCTTTGCTGACATCACATGTCATCAATGTTCACTGGATGTGCATTATGCAAGTTACAAGCCACCAATATATACATCGCTATTTACTGCGACCAAGTCTTGCAACTGAAGAAGATGGCCAATGGAGCAACGTCGTCTGCGAAATAAATGATGCACGAAGCGTATATTACATACTCCACACGCCATGAATATATGAAGCAAACAAAGTATGGGAAAATTAACTAAAGCGCATTTTAAATACCGGATGCCAGCACGCCCGTTTTGCGCTGCTCAGCTGCATGACTGCCGATTAGATAGCATCCAGGCGAGTTAGCAGCGTCCGAGCCGATCCATACGTACTACGGCGTGATATGTGCTGGCTGTGCCGAGTGCCGGTCTTGTTAGTTCGTACCGAGCCGGCCCCGGTCCGCCGTAAGGGTTCAGGCCCGACACCAGACTGAGGTTCTCCGAGATGGCGTCGCTATACACCATGACTAGCCGGGTCCCCGGGCGCGGACGGGTGGGCAGTGTGGCACACCGCGCGAGCTGCTGCTCCAGCCACCATGGACGGTGGGCCAGTCAGTCGCTGCCGCTACGCAACGAGATCACCCAGCTGCCTTTCGGGACGAGCAATGTATTCAGTTATTGACCAGAAGCAAGCACTTGTCCGTCCGCCTGCAAATACAATGCAAACAAACTGACCACTTAAAGCAAGGAGTGTCTATGGAACAGGACGTGTCGTATATACATGTTTTGTTGCTGTTTCCCCTCAGAACAACAAATCGATACTGTTAATACATCAATGCAGCAGAATGAGGAGACAACATTCCAAAACATTGTCAAGATTTGAATCATGGAAAACATTGCAATGACCAAAATCAGTGCATCGTCAATTGAAAAAAGCACATGCCATCAGTCTTCTGTAAATCCATTATCCACTAGATCACTAGTCTCCAATCCACTAGCCTTCGTACTAATTGTAAAATAAATAAATGTTATGCAAACTCCAAGAATTGACAAGGAACATGCAGTAAAATAACTAACAAGTCATGACTTCCAAGAACATCAATATAACATTTAAAACATCTAGTAGCTACTTAGAAAGTTGTAGAAATGTGTTCGAAAGTGCCTTGACAAAATAGAAAAACAGCAGCTCCAAGCAAACTGCATGCAAACAAAACAAGAAAGTTAGCTAGGATAAATATTTAGCTCGTGGTTGCATGCAGGGACTAGTAGACATCTACAAGTAGGCTTGCAACAAAGCACACATACACAATATTCAACAATATAAGCACAGTCAGGCAGATACATCACACTGGTAAGGTGGGGCAAGACTATTAGATGCTTTTGCCGAAAATATAATTTCCTATTGGACGGAGGCAGAGAGTGTTAGAGTGCATTGTGACAGCTTGGAAATTTGCCTTGCATTCTGAATCACCTAATTCTACCTTTTCATTTAACATTTGTGTAGGCGACGATTTCCAAAAGGCCTGCAAAAGGGGCGTCTTGCGGCTCTTGCCCCCACCCACAGGGCATCCCTTTGAACTCGGCTCATATAGAGAGTAGGCGAAAAACAAAGATACCGTTCGATAGCTCGTCAGAGTCCATGTCGAAATTATTTCAGTCATTTTTTGGCTGAGGTCAATATTTAGGTCAACAGAGGTCATCAAAGGTCAAACACAGGAACTCCTAAAATCTGTCACAGATTTTCCCAAATATCTCTGGAACTATGATAGCTGAGAACAAACGGAAGAAAGCATTGGAAAGCCAATGGAAAGCTTTTGAAATATATATTCGCTGGACTAATGGCCATGTTTAGATCACATCAACAGTTTAGGCTCAAGAGGTTATCAAAAATCAGGCTGGCTATTGTCAGACAGTTTTTATTGCATAACCTTTTACCTGATGAAGATACGACAATAAATTTAACGTCATCGTGTTCGTCTCGGCAAGGCGTTTCGAACCATATTCATGATGGTCGGTTAAGGTCAACTTTGAGAGTTGCCTTCAGGTCAAGGTTATTCAAGGTCATGGATGACCCAGGTAGCAAGGGCGCCGCCACCTTCCGAAAATTGGGGGGGGGGGGGGGACGGAGGCATTCTGAAGTCGTTGCTTTCCATGCAACGCCCATAGGCGTAATGTTAATATCCCAAAATGTTGGGAGACATGTCCCCCCCGTCCCCAACTGTGACGGAGCCCCTGCCAGGTAGGTCATGTTGCATATCGTCGGACGCGTTTCGACGATACAAAGACAGGGGTGGCAATGTCATTCTCACATATCTATCTTCATTCTATCACGAGTTATTGGCAAAGACGTGCTTGCGACCTCGGACCGCTTCACAGTGGGGATTTGTGCGATTTAGCCTGAATTAATTGTTGACATTCATGTATATGCCGATTTCACATAATCAGGTCGTTCCACTGTGACAGGGTTATTCCACGACCATCGAACAAGATCAGACAGTTGTCAAATCAACCTAAATACGACTAAAAAAGAAGACAAAAAGTTACACAAATATTTACAATGGACGAATCATGCAAGTAGCAAGTCACGAATCTTGGTCTTGAACGGTGGCATAGCCAGGCCAGAGTGCCCATTGGCGATCACGAATCGGTTATACAGCTCAGCAGCTCGGTACACAAATCGTCGTTTCCCATGATTGTTTCTGACACGGGGCAAGCTTAGATGGTGAGACTGCCTAGTATCACGGCGCACATGCTCGCGGTTGTATGTAATGCACGAACGCAACAAGTCAGGTTTTTCGTAAGTGAGTATACCGTGCAGCAGACAAAGATCAAAATACGACACCATGTCAGACGTACCCAACCATCTGAGATCACCGATGACATCGGAAATATGGTCATACTTTCGCCTCCCGGAAATGACCCTGGCTGAGAAGTTAAACACTTTCTGCAACTTGGTAATGTTCGTGGGGTTAGCGCTCCCGTAGACTTGTACACAATATCGTACATGGGAAAGGACCAGGGCGTCAACTATCCTCGGTAGTACACTCAATGGAATGATGTGTCTGATGTGCATGAGTCCGATAAGGATACCGAAACAGCGGTTGATGATGTGGTCTATGTGCGCCGCCCAAGAGAGTTCAGAGTCCATGACTACCCCTAGGTTTTTCACGGACTTGGAGAAAGGCAGGAGCTGGCCCATGAACTTGATCTGTGGGGGATCCCTGATCTGGACCAGCTGGCGACGGTCGCCGCACAGGAGGAGCTCTGTCTTGCTGGCGTTCACCATCATACCATGCTGGAGGAACCAGGTGCACAGCATATCTAGAATATTCTCCAGCGCCAGCTTCAGCTCCGGTAGCCTGCTGCGGGGGCCAATGATTGCCACCTGGGAATCATCGGCATAGCGGACCAAGGAGGTGCGGAAGCCGCTGATGCTGGAGGGGATGTAGCAGCTGATGTTGTTGCTAATGACGTTGAACAGCAGTGGCCCCAGGCAGCTGCCCTGACATGTCCCGATGTTAATGGTAAGGGGCTCGGAGAGTGTCACCCACCCGCACGCGCTGTGTGTGACCTGCCAGGTAGCTCTTGATCCAACCTGTTGAAATCTGAAGCTGCTCAAGGCTGTTCAGCAGTGTCGCGTGGTCCACGACATCAAAGCAGCGACTGAGGTCAATTAACGTTAAAAGAGATATTTCTGATTGGTCCATACCCTGGAGGATCTGGTCGGTCATAGATAAAAGAGCAGTGGTGGTGGAGTGGCGCGACATAAAACCGTGCTGGTCCGAACTGAATAGACAGTGATGATGAAGGTAGGCGGTGATCTGCTGATGGACAAGTTTCTCAATGATTATGCAAATGGCCGGAACGTTGGTGATGGGTCGGAAATTAGATGCTTGGGAAGGGTCACCTCTTTTATGAAGAGGGATGACGACGGCACACTTCCAGCTGGCAGGGACTGATTCAGTGACTATGCTAGTGTTAATGATGCACAGTAAAAGATGTCCGATGTCATTAAAACAAAGCTTAACAATTTTGATGGGCACATCACCAGGCACACATGAGTCCTTGTTAGGCAGACCGAGAATGACTCTCTGAAGCTGGTCTCGTGACACGGGAAGGATGTTGAGAGCCCCGGTGTGGACACGTGGAAGCCTAGTGTTCAGGGGCAGGCGACCAGAGCGCTCGAACTCTGCCATCACAGCGTCCCGCGTCGATCTCCCTATGGAACAAAAATACTGGTTAAGGTCTGCCGCTGACAGGTTGACGGGAGACACTGAGGGACCACGCTTGGGAGCAATGACTGATTTCAGCTGTTTAAAAAGGCGCGAAGCAGGGGTGGATTGCACGCGCTCAGTGAGGTCGTCGCGCCTATCCTTCCTAATTGCGCGCTTAGTCAGTATGTTAAGACGGTGATAGGTGTCTCTTTCGGCGTTTCTCAGGGCCTCCCTGCGCTGACGATGAGGTCTAAGGTCTCGCGGCTGACGGGAGGAGGAGAGGGATTGTGGACCTTGAACCTGCGGATGGGAGCATGTTTGTCGAGCAGACGGTTCGTGACATCAGCAAATGCATTCCATTGGTGTTCACAGGGATCATCTCTACCGACTACTGAGTGCCAATCGATGTTACGAACATCATTTAGGAATGCCTGCTCGTTGAACGCACGCCAGTTACGCCCGGTGCGGTACAGAGGTACGGGTTTGACACGAGGAATGGATGAATGAACAATGACGCGGCGGTGATGGGTGACAAAATGACAAATCTCAACAGTGCACACAAATGGAGTAGCGACATCACACAGTTCACGAGACAGCAGCACAACATCGAGAATGGACTGAGTGTCACCACGGTAGAAGGTGGGCTGGTTCACGACGTTGATTAGTCCATAACGCTCGCCAAGCTCGATGAGGCGACGGTGGGCAGCGGGGCTCGTCTGCGAATCAGAGTTTAGATCTCCGGTCAGCCCGATCCTCTGAGCCGGGTGGGCGGCTGCTGATCGATGTCATCGAAGTCGGCGTCCGCCTGCGATGAACTCGATGAGGGAGGTCGGTAGATGCAGCCGATAGTGGTGGCGCGCTTCTGGTTGAACTTGACACTGAGCCAAATTGACTCAGCATATGACGGCCCAGATGGCGCTGGTGTGACGATCCGGGTGGCTAGGAGAGAGTCGCGGACGTAGATGGCGACACCGCCTCCTTGCCTTCTTGCGACCTAGCTTCCTGTCCTGCCGGAACAGACGGTACCCAGGCAGCTTAATGAGGCGGTCAGGCGTGCTGGACTTCAGGTTCGTCTCCGTGATGCATAGAACATCGGCGGCTCTCTGCTGCAGCTCAGCTACGATGTCTGGGAGCTTCGGTAGGAGCGATTGCACGTTCAGCAGCTCGATGATGATGTTGGAGGGGTTGCTGGCAGTTGCGGCGGCAGCAGGAGCGGTGTGAGTCGGCGCCACACGTTCAGTCTGTAGAAGAGACATGCGCTGCGGGCGCACCAGACAGCGCTGCTCACTGTCAACCAGCCCCTGAGTCCGGCGGGAATCTTGTGCTGTAGCAGGCCGAGAAGTGATGCATACGGGGATAGGCGGAGAAGGTGAAAGTAAAGGGTGACGTTCTACACGGTGAGGCCATAAGGCTTCAACGCTTTCCTGCCGGCTGTTGTCAGCCGTGTCCGGCCGTAGTGCATTCACGCTTAACATGTCAGCATCAGGCAAGTCATTTTGACATTTTGAGGGCAAAAAAGTTTCAGAACGGTCACAGAGACATGACGTCTTTTGAGGTCTGCACCGTTGCAATGTTGCATGCTCAACGGGATGTACTTGCCTGTTGTTGTCAGCCGTGTCCGGCTCATATGAAGTAGCAATCGTCAGTTTCGACTTATGAATTATTGCCAATAAGGTTACCAACTCACTGGGGAAGGTCATACTAGGTCACCGAAGGTCCGTTTGTCCTCGTGACCTAGCCTGACTTGAAGTTTAAGACGGCATTTACCGCCATTTGCTCCCGAATATCGACCGAAACAATACAGCATCATCGTGACAATCATCTATTACAAGGCCTGCGAAATTTTCAAGCCTGACCTAAGCTGACCTTATTTGACCTGATGTGACCTTTCTGTGACATTGACCTGACTTTGACCGAAGTATGGCTTGTGACCACTCATTTCACGTGAAAAGACAAGACTTATCAATTGCTGACCATTCCGACCTAATTAGAGTAAACGTTACACTTGTTGTGTTCACAGAAGATCAACGAGGAAGGTCACTGGTGTCAAAGGTCACCGAAGAAGATCAAACCGGGGTGCTTTGGAATCGGAGAGATGTCGAATGTCGTTGGAATCATTACGATCTGGGTATTGATTCCCGAGAAACCTCCGTCCTTATGGATTCAACCTCGTTTGACCTGCCAGTGATGTTACAGATATTTTGATACACAAGAAACAGCATGTTTTGAGCTGTATAAGTCCTCGAGAATCAACAATATGCAACTGCATACAGCAGGGTCATGCACATAAATATGTGGGGAGCCGAATGGTGTAGGAATCGTAGTATCAACTCGTGCCGTACATTGCTATTTCTCTTGTTTCCCCCCAAAAATAGTCATTTGTTTTGCCATTTGAACCATTCTTCAATCGAAGATAGTGGGTACTCAAATGTAATATAATTGTAATGTATGCACGTTGCTGTATTCCCAATGAAAGTGGCTATCCAACCATGTATTAGTTTTTGGCTCAGTCATTGCCTGTATCCAGTACTGATACATCTAAATGCAGGCATACATCAGCATTCTTCTGAACTGTACCTACGCACAAAATCACACAATAGTTGACTTCAGGTCAGTTTTCTTACCTGAAAGCATACATATAAAGTGAAATGAGTCCCATAACATGAAAATACGAACAATTTTGCATCATTCGAGTACGAAAGATTGCAAGAAATCGAGAGGAAAAAATATTTTGAATTAATTCAGGCTAAATCACACAAAAAAGCCACAGTGTGCTTGACCGGCCATTGCATGGGGCAAGACCAAGTTCTACCCATTGCGTGGTTTCGATGAAAAGTGGCCCGAAAACGAGCATGAACCCAGAAATGAGCAAGACACCATTTCCTACATTAGGTTATGACATTTATGTTGGCTTGCATTATCTGGAAGAAAATATTTAAGGGAAAAAATTATCCAGCTTAATTTTAGTACTGAAAATATAAAACACTCCAAAAACAGACTTATATTGCTGGGAAACGCCGCAGAAATTATAACGCGTTTTATGAGTTTACTGACCATATGCTGCTTGTTTTGTAGAGCATAACAATTTTCTTCATGTGCTCAGTTTTCCAACAGTTTAGATTCAGAGAACTTTGGGAGGGGCGTTTGACCCCGGCGGGCGTCTTGCCCCACATTATCCTGTATCAACGTTTTATAAAGGTAGTCTGAATGCTCTGATTGGATGGATTTCCAAGATCAAGAAGCACGCTAAGCTTTGCGCGTGCCCTGATCCCGCCATCCGATCGAGCAATTCCACGTCATCGGCAGAATTTAGTGGCGAAAGCTAAACGTCACCCTGACGACTGGGGACGGCCCAGGCCCGTTGGCTTCATCTGACCTTGAACGCGACCGCTGCTACCGTCCGCAGGTCATCCCCGCCAGGAGCAAATAGTGGGCGCCGCAGCGTATCGAACTCATCTTGCCAGGGTGGGTAAGATTCGTAGACCAGTGCTCCCCCGATTGAGCTACACGGACGGACAGCATTGGGATCAAAATTTACTTTCATAATTGCTTAAAGGGACACTCCCACCTTCCCAAAAGTTGTCAAACGTACGCCGCTTGCGGTGCAAAATATGAAGTAGTTGCTGCCGAACACGATTATGACATTTGTTTCTAGCAAACAGTGCTCAATTTCATAAAAAGTTAAGTTTTAATATTTGGGTTGATGACGTCATATTGAGCTCTAGAGCTATGCAGAAATCCTTTACGCTGCCAAAGTATGGCACAATTATTTCGAGACAATTCTGGTGCTTTTAATACAAAACAAACCAATTACCAAACCATTTGGAACACGCAAATATGTCCAGTCTAACCTTAAAACCAGTCGACTATCATCACCATTTGGAAAAGAGAGGTGACGTCATCGGCTTTAGACCCCTATTCAAATACACGTGGGGTTTATTCGTTACAATTGTCAACACCAAGCTCGAATTTCTTTTTGATTAGACCAATGTGGTTGTTTTAGCTGCTACCCTACTTAATTGCAATGCAAATCCAACAACATGACTATCTCAACTCAAAACTAATGTTAAGGTGGGAGTGTCCCTTTAACCCTATTTGTAACAGGCTCCTGGCTACCCCTATTTGTAACAGGGGGCGGATTCCGCCCCTCCCCTCCCCCCCCGGAGATCTCGAGATCTACCCGTCCGATTTTCAAAAATGAAACGGTGTTTGGTTCCCCTCAACACGATCTACATTTCTAAATAACAAAAAAATCTAAATTGTTGATAGGGGGGCAACAGTGGGGCAAAAACTACAAATTTTAGTGCTATTTTTGATCCAACATAGCTTTCATGTTTATCGACCGATTTTAACACAACCAATATGAATCAATAGAGATTGAATTGGAAATGTATATATAACGGTGACGTTTGAAAATTCAAAAATCATAGGCGTGTGCAGGTCACTCAATATGGGGGTGAAGTAAATGCGTAATAAAACCATTTTATGCTGTTTTTTAGATAAATGAAATGGTATGTGATTGTGACATTAGACAAAACAGTTATAATTCATATTTTTTGCCATAGGCGGTACCAGGTTAGTGAAAAAGGGAGGTCAAATTGGGAAAAAATATTAACCGCGGACAAGTTTCTACCCAGCACTATAAATATGTTACTGATCGTAGATAGTTCATTTTTGCATGTTGTACTTCATCATAGGCGTATCCAGGATCCAAACTGGGGCGGCGCAAGACCTTTTGATAAGTATATTATCTGCTATTATGATACTAACTAGTTAACAGTGACTATTTCACTTACAACTTCAATTAACATTGCTTACCCCCCTTTTACCCTACCTGGACTCGCCTATTATCTTATAATCGTTCGTAGAGTAGCCTGTGGTGAGTGTTTCATCCGAAAACTGCAGTATGTTATGTCATTGTACGCCCATGCCTCTTAGTTTCCTTGCAATAATATGACCCCCTTTTTTCCATTCCTGAGCGCGCCTCTGCAAAAAATGACTATCCCCTTTTCTGGCCTCATATGTGCATATATCATTATAAGCTAAACGTCTATTGCGCCGTTATCGCTGGCATATCGTCATCACCATGTCAGTCACCCCCCCCCCCTTTGCATGTGCCTGAACACGCCCCTGAAACTCTATATGTAATAAATTATGCAAATAATGGAAGCAGAAGCTATCTTTTACATCTTGATAGCTATAAATGTCCCTTACATCGCTCTATTGGCTTCCCACCAAGCATTGAATACTTCCTGGAACCCCCCCCCCCCCCCTTTCAAGCACCTGAAACCGCCTCTGCCATGCAATTTTTATATTTCAATAACATCAACTAATTTGCACTTGTTGCATCACCGTAAACCGATGTAACTCCTTCATACTTGAGGAAGTTAGGAAGAAACCGTGAAGATCGCATTTCCGTATTTTCGTCAAATGTCGCCTCCGAACCCACCCAAAACTGTGCCCTGGAACCGCCTCTGTTCAGGTTAAGAACTCAAAATTTTAACTCCAAATGCTGCATTCAATTCTATGAAAAGTCCCAAAATTTCATGGGCCTGCTCCCTGCCGTTCTGGAGATATCTGCGAAAAACATGAGGGGGGGGCAGAATCCGCCCCCCCCCCCCTGTTACAAATAGGGTTAAGTCCTACAAATTGGTGATGGCTGTGAGGATTCGTATTTTAGGATGTGGCGACTATCACTTAACCGCTATGATCCTCCAACGCCAGGGGAGACGAATGAGATTGTGAGCAGCGCTGTATTTTCCATTTCCTGACCTGAATGGCCTGATGTCATTCTCATTATTAAAAAAAATCGAGCTGTGACTGGATTTAAAAAAGAATGGCCTCAAGACCCGGCGCGGGAGATGTTTAGCGTCGAAACAGCGCCTCGAAAATGCAGCAGCAAAGCCAAATGATATTCAGGTATTTTACACACTGCCCAAACATAAACAATTCCAGTCCTGAGGCCATTCTTTAAAAAAAAAATCCAGTCACGGCTCGATTTTTTTTATAAGAATGGCCTCTGATCCCGGAGAGTACAAATCCATTGGCGGAGAGTATTATGGGGTATGTCAGTTGACAAGGATGTAGATGGCGCTGATGTACAATGTGACCCAAGCGGCGATCACCGCCATTGGCGACAATGCATTAAGTCACTGTTTGAGGGTGGCTCTAAAAATAGTTACGATGGAAAATGCTATAGGTTTGGTCTCATATGGTTTGCTGAAGCTTTCTGAGTTAAATGCTGCCATTTGTTGATGATATAAATAGTTGGGGTTGCACAACATCGCCCCGAAGTCAACTATGCGTGGCGAGCTGTCATAAGGGCGATCGGGCCGTCCGGCCTCAGCAGGCGATCGACCATGTCGTCTCGCCGCGGCCGGCCGTCGTCTTCGGTGGCGCGGGCTGCGGCACGGCTGAACGTCAGTATTTTAGTTTACCGTCATTATTTATATTTATCATACGATCGAGGTCACACAAGATGGTGATGGGAATGAGCGATGGTGCAGGCGGCGCAGAAAGAACAAGAGGAGCTGAAGGAGTGGCACTGAGCAGGGAATAAAGGATTGGTGCCCCGCCTCCCCATCCTCCTGGATTCAAGGGAGCACGGTGCCCGGTGCCGCCCCCCCCCCCCCCTAAAGCATTGGTGTCCCGACTTCCCATCCTCCTGGATTCAAGGGAGCACGGTGCCCGGTGCCCCCCCCCCCCCCTGTTCCACCGCCTATGGAAGCGGATCCCGACTCCCGAGGGTCCTCAGGGCCCGTCGAGTCCGATACGTTGTTGCCTCTGGTATAAAGGCACGTTGGTGCCCCTGCATAGCCCAAGTGACAGGAGGCATGACGATTTTTTTTTGGCATAATTTAGCAATTCTAATTTAGCATCATTTCGCGAGAAAAAAAAATCAGCGACTAATGCTTGTGATTTCATGGCGGCACCAGGCCATTATTTCCCCTCCTGGATTCAAGGAGGCACGGTGCCCCGGTGCCTCCCCTCGCCCCACAGTGCAGCCTACCGGCACGGTGGTTCCTCTGGTATACCGGCGCCGTCGTGGCCCTGGTACGCCGGCACGGTAGTGGCATTGGTACACTGGCGTGGTGGTGCCGCTAGTACACCGGCGTGGTGGTGCCGCTAGTGCACCGGCGCGGTGGTCCCCCTGGTACACCGGTGGTGCCACTGGTACACCGGCGCGGTGGTGCCCTTGGTTCAAAGAGCACTGGCAATGATGTGCGCCGCGTAGCGCCGCAGCATTTTTTGCTTTACTTGGGATTTTGTTGTTGAATTTTTTTGTTTTATTTTGGATTTTTTGCTTTATTTTGGATTTTTTGCTTCATTTTTGCTTTATTTTTTCTTTATTTTGGGGTGTTGGTGGTGCCCCACGGCGGTGGTGCCCCTTCACGGCCCAAGGGGGGGGGGTCATGACTCCCGTGACCCCCCTGGATCCGCCACTGATGGTGCTCGACTCACAGTTCGACATGGAGATGACTCAAATTAGGATCATTTTGTCCTCAGTCCATCGTGACCTGATACGATCAGCGCGGACTGCTGGGTATGAATGAATGAGATGATATTAATAAGAGTCAACACTCAACTGTCAAATCATGCAGCTCAGCACCTATTTAGAAATCGTGCACATTAACACACTGGACCTTCGCCACTCGTATGCACATTCCGTGAAAGATTTAATGGAAGACAGCCATAGGAAAGTGTAAACTCAATGTTGAGTTGGATCTTGAATCGATCTCAACCATGCAAAAGATTGATTAATTGCTGAATGGGATCAATGTAGATGTTTCGTCCAACAGTCAGGTGGGATGGTATCAGGTCGACCAAACTGCCAGTTGTGGGCGCAGATGCCAGATAGTATGACGGAAATAACTGTAGCCAGCCAGTTTGACTGTCCTGCCAAGTACAGAACAGGAAGTGGCAATGCAGCTGAGAAAGAAGGTTGGAGAGGGCAGCCTGTACAGGTAACAGTTCAAACTACAAATTGCTGGGTGAGCAACATGGCAGGGTACATTGAAAACAGATGCCAGAGAATAGGGCAAGAATGGGACAAGGTAGGATATCTGGCAGAAAATAAGATAAATCAGATGATAGCCAGGCAAACAAGTATCAAAGTATATTTTGTGGGGAGCTGACAAAATCCCTGTGGAATACACAGCCATGGTTAAGTGGTTAGTGATTCCAATTATATCAGCAACATGCAATGAATCAAAGGTTGCATTGCAACAGTACCTATCAGTTTGCTGGAATCCCTCTCATATGTTATCAATCTGCAGGAAGAAACTAACAAAAACATCACTGTCAAAACAATAACAAGTTTCACATAAACTTGTGACCAAGTGACCTCCAAATCAAATTGATAAAAAAATTAGGTAATAGTTCAGTAATTCACCTCCCAGTTTATGGTGTCTTGAGCTCCCTAATAGAATAAGAGTAGTCAGCTGACAGTATTATTATGACAGACTGAAAAGTGGTTTATCTTTGACTGTCTACAATATGGTCTGGGGGTCCAGGGGGTAGGTTCCGCAGTGCAGTGAGCAAAGCGTTCTAAATGTGGGTCTCTGTGACCGTAATTGCAGTAAAGGTTAGGTCAGGTTTGATTACGTATCGTTTTTAGTGAAGTTGTAGCTTTGGAATTACTGGTACACATTTCTGTCTGTTGTAATAATACACTCTTCTTCTATTAGGGACCTCAAGAACACCATTAACTGGGGAGATGAATTACTGAACCACAAATTACTGAATTACTGAACCACAACCACAAAACCCACAAATTTACTTCAAGTTCAATTGTACACCCTTGCACTACAGTAAACCACTGTAACCCTGGACACGTCCTAACCTCAGACTTTTCATGCTATCAGAATGTAAACAATTCAGACACTAAAGCACTGTGAGTCAGTATTGTCTGAGTCAGTACTAATTCTACATGTCTTATTTCATCAGAACTGCACTCAAAACAGGGACATTCTCAGTACTTACCTAACAATAATAATGTGTATCACCCATCAATCACCTCAGCTGACCGCCTGCAACAACTCCGCCATTACTACTGAAATGTAAACAATGTGGGCACAGAAATGCATCAGATACCAAGGCTGTCATATGATGTCATATGTATCTGGTCAACCACTAAACCCTATCACGCTCACTAAACCTCCATTCCTGGCGGAGCGCAGGACTTGTATTTGAGAGCGAAGGTCGGTCGTACAGCAGCCACCACACATGACCTTGCTGGATACATATCTGACGCATTTAACAAAACAAAAAACAGCCCACGTTGCTTACATTTCAATTGTAATGGCAGAGTCGTTGCGGACTGCGGTCGGCTGAAGCGATTGACAGGTGATCAAATATTATTGTTAGGTAAGTACTGAGAATGTCCCTGTTTGAGTGCAGTTCTAATGAAATGAGACATATAGAATTATGATAAAATATGCAATTTTCCTATAAAAAGGTGTGCAAAAGCGGAATATGACTGGGGCACCTCCAATAGCATGCTGTGTCTGGGTCTTTATAGCCTTGGTATAGCAATATCAATATGGTTGTTTAACCTTGACCTATTCCACCATTTAAAAAAAATAACATTTTTACCAACAATGGTCATAATTAGGCATGGGTACATTTATATCACCCCATTCCCCAATGAGGTATGACAATGACCTACAAACACAATGAAGCGCTCACACAAGTTTGTGCCAATAACAATAATGAGCTCTGCTAAATGGGTACCAACCTGAACTTCTCCAAGATTTCAATAACAGATGAGAAATATGGACTAATAAATCAAACAATAAATTAAACTTTAACCTCTAAGGCCTCTCATAATCATTCCATGATACCCCTTCTCCACATCAACATGCACACCAGGGGGTGTCATCCCGGGATAAATGTATCGGCTGCAAAACGGCTAGCAATGACGTCACTGGTGCTCTGGTCCAGTCGTGGCCAGCCCCGACGTCGCAGCTGCGCTTTCGAGCGTTTTGCGGTCTTTTGATGGGTGTTGACGAGCGGCAATTTGAAGTCGTCGCCGTTAGATAAGTAAGTTATGTTGCAAGTCTATATTTTGATTTTCTGTTTTTTTTTTTAGCATATCTTGAACATTAAGCCAAAACAATGTCATTTGCAACATTTCCAGGTACAACGTAAGGCCGTATCGCCCCTCAGCCAGACCAGAGCAGCGTATGGCCGTCTCGCCCCTCAGCCGAGCCGGGGCAGCGTATGTCCGTCTCGCCCTTCGCCAGACCAGGGCAGTGTATGGCCGTCTCTTCCCTCCGCCGGACCGGGGCAGCGTATGGCCGTCTCACCCCCGCACCCCTTAGCAGGATCGGGGCAGCGTAAGGCTGTCTCGCCCCTCAGCCGGACCGGTGCAGCATATGGCCGTCACGCCCCTCAGCCAGACCGGGGCAGCGTCCCAGTACACATGCCGATGTCGGGCCGACGTCGGCTGGACGTCGGCCCGACGTCGGCTCGGGCAAGGCCGTATATGGACAATTTGAAGTCGTCGCCGTTAGATAAGTAAGTTATGTTGCAAGTCTATATTTGGAAATATTTTGTTTTTTATGTTTTTTAGCATATCTTGAACATTAAGCCAAAACAATGCCATTTGCAACATTTCCATGTACAACGTATGACCGTCTCACCCCTCAGCCAGGCTAGAACAGCGTATGGCCATCTCGCCCCTCAGCCAGACCGGGTCAGCGTACGGCCGTCTCGCCCCTCAGCAGCGTATGGCCGTCTCACCCCTCAGCCAGACCGGGGCAGCGAACGGCCGTCTCGCTCATCAGCCGGACCGGGGCAGCGTACAGCCGTCTCACCCATCAGCCGGACGGACCGGGACAGCGTACGGCCGTCTCGCCCCCAGTCAGACCGAGGCAGCGTGTGACCGTCTCGCCCCTCAGCCGGACCGGTGCAGCGTATAGCCGTTTCACCCCTCAGCCAGACCGGGGCAGCATATGGCCGTCTCGCCCCTCAGCCAGACCGAGGCAGCGTATAGCCGTTTCACCCTTCAGCCAGACCGGGGCAGCGTATGGCCGTATTACCTCTCATTCAGACCGGTGCAGCGTATGACCGGCTCGCCCCTCAGCCAGACCGGGGTAGCGCATGGTCGCCCCCCCCTCCTAATGCCCGGTGTCCACCGCCACCAGTCAACAACGGGCAGGACAGGAAAGGTCAGGAAAGTTTGTGATTGGCGATTTCTCCAAAAGTTGGAATGTCACTAGGTCTGGCAGCAACGACACTAAATGGCAACAACGGAAAAGCCCTGTCCAGCGGTCAGTGAGCCGGCTCTGGCTTTGGCTGCGGCGCGGTAACCCGTCCCGCGGAATTGACCATGGTCAACCTTCTTCCCGACTCTGGCTTTGAGCTACTCCGTTTCAGTGGGACTGGCCATGCGGACAATAGCTCGGGTCGGCGGGTCGGCGCGGTCCCCTCCGCCTTCCCATCAATAACACCCCGAAATGCGTCCCCGCTCCCCTCCGCCGTCTAGTGTAAACACCTCGGGCGGCGGGCCCGGCACCCGCTGACCACAACAGATCAGAACAGGACAAGACATATTCGATACTGCTAGACTTTGTCCCTTCCTGGCCTTTTCTGACCGTTTGACATATTTTCACCCCATTCACGCCAGAAAGGTCGCCGATATTTCCCGGTCCCCACCGCAACATGATAGGAAAGGAGAATAGCCAGCTGACTGTGGCCCTTTTATGACCTTTCTTGACCGTTCTTGGCCTGTCTGTTGTTGACCAGTGGCGGTGGACACCGGGCTTCAGCCGGACCGGGGCAGCGTATGGCTGTCTCACTCTTCAGTCCTCAGTCAGGCAGTGTATGGCCGTCTCGCCATGGTCGCCCATCATAGAGACCGGGGCAGTGTATGGCCATCTCCCCATCAGCATTAATTAAGGGAGGGATAATTATCCGCGGTAAACGTAATCTTAAATAGGATCGTCCCTTAGGTGCAACTATCCGTATCCCGTTCGAAATATTCGCACCGCACCGAGCCGCGTGCGGCGACAGCCGAGTCGGACTACAGCACCAGTGACGTCACGCTAATGTTGTGTGATTGGGACGTAACATCCCCGGATGACTCTACCTCCCTTATACGGCCTTGAACCAGGGCCGTTTAATTCAGAACTCAAGGACGAACTGGGGCCGTTTATCCAGCCCCGTTTATGGGCATTGCTAGCGCCTATTTGGAGCATATTCTTCAGAGTAAGCCTTAATGCAACAGAATGAATAAATATTTAACTTGAATCAGGTAATAGCATTGCTTCACCATGTGTTGCAAAGCCTTGCATTTCCATAGCAATAGTGGCCAAATTCAGAGAGTTAGGGGAGGGATGACAAAATTAATGCATGGTGCCCATGATGTGATATGAAATGGGGAGTGTCCAGCACAAAAACATGAAAATTCTTACCTTATGTTCATGTGTTTAGACCCAGACACCTTTGTCCATCATTTTGGATAAAACAAGGAATTTTGTCATCCCTTCATTTCCCCTAAATCTCTGAATTTGGCCACCATGTGCATTTCAATTTGTAGGTGCCTTCACCTACTGGGTCAACAGGTATAAGATGGTAATGGGCTCAGTTCCAAGTTAGGAGACCCCTAGGGTTCTATAGGATAGGGCCAAACAGGAGGTGGGCTAAGCAGGTGACATGAATTTCTTGCACAATTGGAATAAGAAGGATTTTATCATATTTGCATGGTTGAATGCTTAGTTCTTACTGTATGTGCAGTTTTGTATAGTTATAACTATGAATAGCCAGCAAATTATATCATTGTGTTCACCTGACTCATGACACCAACATAGACACTTCAAATGGCTGTGTTTTGGAAGAGAGCTTGAGTTTGGCTAAATTGTAATGCCAAATCAAAATGTGTGGCCCATTCTCATTCAATGGCTCATTCTGACTTATTTATTATTATTTCATAGAGAATCTTTAGTCAACAGCTAATTTGAGAGTAGATTAAGTACTTCAACTTTACCTTTTTGTTGGAAGCAAAGTCCATGATCCCTAGGAACATGTTCATTTTTCAATACCTATTTCACCTGTTTCTTTTCATTACCACTGTTTTTTGGATGTGCTAATGACCGGACTTAGTTTTTGTATGGGTTGATCTGCTGAGAGAACTATTTGTTGCATTGATGTTGTTTACTATCAATTTTCATGCTCCATTCGGTATCCAGATATTTCAAGAAATATTCAAGAATTTTCCACTTGCAATGAGTCCTTTGTGTGAGAAGAGGAATGGATAAATGGCTTCTTATTCCCTGTGACTACAATGCATTCTGGTGAGATTATATTGCCATAGCATATTGACAAGTTTGCACTGGTCTTAGATGATGATGGTCAAACTCAAATTTACCAATGCTCTTATATCAATATTTCCATTTGAATGATGCTGTATATATGAGATACAAAGCCCAGGTGGTTTTGCTTTGTTATTTTAAGAAAGACAGGCCACTTTGATGTGAAACTGACTTGCAATAGACACCTTATAATTTGTATGTAGTGCTATGCAAAATGGGTATGTATGCTATGCATTAAATGGATCCCTGACTTTCTGGCAGCATGCTATTCAAAAGAATTATTTTGTGTTGTCTTTGCTGAAATGAATGGTCTTTACTTGTGCAAGGTTTTTCACAACAATGACTTTTTCAGCTGGATATCACCACACTGCCTTGCCAGGCATGCTCCTTGGGCTTCTGAACATAATCCTGTTTATTGATGCAGGTTAGTGATTTATGTTGTCCATGTATCATTGAGCAGTTGTGCCAACTTGTTCTGAAGTTAAACCTACTATTTAAAGGAAATAGTTCACCTTCGGAAAATTTCCCAGAACACGATTTTATTATATTTTCGAATACAGAATATTTTTTTATTTTCAAAAATGGTCCTAATCGCTCCAATTCAGGACAGAAGGTCGTAAATTAGTAATGTTATGGTGTGTGTTATTGGTCTGCGCATGCTCCATGCAGTGCTGGCACTGTCAGACGGTACGGTATATCATATATGCGCCGCATTCCTTCGCCAAAAAGTCAAATATCTTCGGCTGGGGAGTCTTTTCAGCCAATGAATGTTGCAGATAGGGATTTCTCAACACGGGCTACAAAACTACTATTTCAGTTCAAAACCCCATGTTGAAGGTGAACTATTTCCTTTAAGTGTTTCATACAGCCAGCCAGTGCACTGCTATATAAATGGTTATTTTTTACTCATAAGAATAGAGACAGTTAATGCTGCTGATGCTGTGGTCTGCACTAAAGCAAAAGCAGTTGCTGTTATACTCATTCAAGATACTATGAATTGGTGCATTGTATTGCATTCGCTTTGCTTTGTTCTATTCACATTGTATCATGTTTTTTGTACATTGTAAATTCAAGAAGTCATCTCATACCATGGTGAAACCCTAACTGTGACACATAGTGCCAGCCACCACTGTTTCCATGGATGTCCAGTGTCCATCAGCTGCGACCACACAGAGCAGTGAGTGGCCTGCCCGCCTGTCTGCCCTGACCGCCCATTGCCGGCTGCAGGCGTGTGGGCCGAGTCGGGGCCGCCGCTGGTGACGGCCGCGCTCGGCCAGAACGTCAGTCTGCCGTGTCCCGGCGTGTCTGGCCGAGACGCCGTCTGGGTGCGGGATGGCCGCGCGCTCAGCGACGCCGCGCCCGACACCGACGGCCGCCTGTTGGTCACTGACGCCTCCGGCGACGACGAGGGCCTATACGGCTGCCGGCAGGACGGTGGCGGCGACAGCACCGACGTCCGCTACGTCCGACTGCTGGTTAAGCGTGAGTCAACCGCGCCGGGACGGGACGCGGGATGGCACGCGGGACGGGACGCGGGATGGCACGCGGGACGGGACGCGGGATGGCACGCGGGACGGGCGCGGGTCGGGACGCGGGTCGGGACGCGGGACGGGCGCGGGACGGGACGCGGGATGGCACGCGGGACGGGCGCGGGTCGGGACGCGGGTCGGGACGCGGGATGGCACGCGGGACGGGCGCGGGTCGGGACGCGGGTCGGGACGCGGGACGGGCGCGGGACGGGACGCGGGATGGCACGCGGGACGGGCGCGGGTCGGGACGCGGGTCGGGACGCGGGACGGGACGCGGGACGGCACGCGGGACGGCACGCGGGACGGGCGCGGGATGGCACGCGGGACGGGCGCGGGTCGGGACGCGGGACGCGGGTCGGAACGCGGGACGGGACGCGGGACTTGGGACGGGACGCGGGACGGGACGCGGGTCGGGACGCGGGGCGGGACGCGGGGCGGGACGCGGGGCGGTAAGCCTTACAAGGGGCCGGGAGCTGATGTGATGGACCGTTATAGATGTGTTTCAGTGGACTTGTGCGGGGGGGGGGGGGGGGTGTTGCAGTGAACTGTGACCTGCTACATGGACCATGGGATGTTTCAAAGAATTGAGAGGTATTGCGGTAGACCGGGAGATGGTACAGTGAACCCGGAAGTGTGCTCGTCAGGTACAGTGTACTGAGGAGGAGGTGTTGCAGTGTATCACGGTGAGGTTGACCACTGCTGTGCTCGTCAGGACCGCCCGGACCGCTGGTGAACGTCTCGGTCCGCGCCCACACGGTGCTGGCCGAGCTGTTCTGGCGCGTAAACGACACGGGCTCGCTGCCGCTGACCAGGGTCGGACTGCGCTACCGGGCCCAGGGCGAGCACCAGTGGAAGCGGCCGCTGCCGCCCCACGCCGCTCCCTCCGAGGTGCGTGCCGATCACGTTATCAGCTCTGTGTTCAGACTTTCTGTACGCAGGTGTTTGGGCGTGTATATCCATGTAGCTCAGTTAGGAGCAGACATGTGAAGGGGTGAATCAGTCGACTTTTCGTCTTCCACTCGTTCTTCTATACGACCTTAGTGTATTTCGAATGCATTCGTTACATGCAAACGCAACTGGTGGCTGGGCCAGACATCGCCTCGTTGATCGCCAACTACGGCGCCTTACTGGTCGGTATGATGCTGTATCAACTTATTTCCCCTAGAGTGATCGGCATGGAGCTGTGTGCACTTTTTTCCTCCCATCAGCCGGTATTGATGAGTCTGCACACCGTACGTGTCGTAACTCGTATCTGCCTTCCGAGTGGGGCGTGCCGTCCCCGACTGACCAACTCGGCCCCGGCCCGGCCCGGCCCGGCCGTCCTGCAGGTGCACCGGGAGCTGTACCATCTGCGGCCCAACTGCACGTACGAGGTCGAGGCGTGGTCGGAGAACGAGCTGGGCGCCGGGCCGTCGGTCATCGTGTCGGCCACCACCCGACCCGAGCCCAGTCAGCTGGGTGAGTACAGAAATAAAGCACCATTATCGACGTACAGATACACGTTTGGGATTTATTCAGATACCAGAACCTAGTTCGGTACAGAACAAAAAGTATGCCACAGGAGAATGCTGCCGCGCAATGGTGAATCCATGTATGTCACGATTTGTCGTAAAACAAAAATGTTCAGGAGAGACGATTTTCTGTTTTACATAATAATTCGCTCAACAAGTGGCGTTTCGGTGAAAATGTTATACCAATGGAATCTCCCAAGCACTGCGCATCTAATGAGCATACATTTAATTATAGACTTTGTTTATATTTCCTGTAATTCAACAACGTTGTTTTACCAGGTCGAAATTTGCCACATCCAATCATGTTCGGCAAAGGTGAAAGCACGTATGTCATTTCAAGCGCGGTTAAAACACGTATGTCGCATCTCTGGAAGAGAGGATCAGGGACAAGGCAAAGGTGAAAGCACATGTTTCATTTCAAGCGAGGTTAAAACACGTATGTCGCATCTCTCGAAGAGAGGATCAGGGACAAAAACACGTATCTTAACGATGTATGGCTGCTTACAATTTATATTATCGTTACCGGATATTTATGTATGGAGAAAACGTAAAGTTACCAGCATCCTGAGTATGATTACAATGTAAAGTTAGTTTTTAACGTGCTTACTATCCTGACATCCGCCAATTTGTTCACTCTCTTATCAAAGACGTTCTCTCCTGAAATTATGAACTGCATTGTTTCGAAGCAGCGGCACGTGTTGCTACGGTGCCCTGCGCTGGCCGAAGCTCACCTCCGGCGCGTGGACACCATTCACCCGGACCCGACTACCTTGCGCGACGACGGTGTGGTGGCGGCCTTGGCCGCCGGATACCGCGCCCAACTGAGCCGCAATGGCTACGCCCGGGATCCCCAGGGTCAGAGGGAATAACGACGACGACGAGATCGCGTCTCGCGTCCGTCTCCAGCTCCGAGGTCGCGTCCGTCTCCAGCTCCGAGGTCGCGTCCGTCACCCGCTCCGACGTAGCGTCTCGCGTCCGTCTCCAGCTCCGAGGTCGCGTCCGTCTCCAGCTCCGAGGTCGCGTCCGTCTCCAGCTCCGAGGTCGCGTCCGTCTCCCGCTCCGAGGTAGCGTCCGTCTCCAGCTCCGAGGTAGCGTCCGTCACCCGCTCCGAGGTAGCGTCCGTCTCCAGCTCCGAGGTCGCGTCCGTCGCCCGCTCCGAGGTCGCGGCCGTCTCCAGCTCCGGCGAGCTCTATTGCCGGTCGGTGATGAGGACGCCGCCGCAGAACCAGTCTCCCAGACCGGCGTCCGTCCACCGTCCGAAGAGCACCATCCACGGCCACCGGTGGCCAGTCTCGCCGGCCGTCTCCGTCTCGCCGACGATCGACGGACTATTGGTGATCAGCTTGACATTCTCGCCTTTGAATATGGAGGTTATGGGCGGCTTTATGTCAACTTGAATGTCTAACGGTGGCATGAACTGGACCTGGAGCAGTTTTGAACGAGCACCTGTAACAGCGCCTAGTGGTGCTCTTAACCCGCGACTTACCGGGGGGGGGGGGGGGCTATTTCCCCCCTCCCGTTATTTTGTAATAACTCCTAAACTAAAACCAGTATCGTCACCAAACTTGTAGTACCTTCTCTCATATCAATTATACACATGTTGGCCAAAGGAAAAAGATGAGGTTATGATAGGTCAACCGGGAATGACGTCAGAGTGACGTCATGTTCTTCGGTTTTTGTTAAAAAATAATGGGTTGCGGAAAACGCTGTCAAAGGTACAATGTTTGAGATAAATTCAATTGTCTTAAATCAAATTACTGACCGGGCTATCAAACTGCCATCTCGGATTTTTTTCCTCAAAATTTTGAGAAATCCAAATACATTTTTTTTGTTTACAATTTTTTTTAAAATAAATCAGAACTATCCAAAACCGGAATATATGTGATCGAGACGTGTTCGGTGAATATGTGTCCCAAATTTGAAGTCGATATATTCACAAATGACTGACTTATGACCTTTAAATGACAAAAATCGACCACCTCTCACATTACTATGCATAAAAAATGCATTTCCGGTTTTGCTTTTCACTTCTATGTTATATGGAACAAACAATGTTCTAATGTAATTTTTCGTGTTCTAGACGAAAAACAAACCCATAAACATGTGTTACAACGCCTAATGACCGTAATCTGCAGTTTGACCTCGTGACCTCGGATGACCTTGACCTGACCCAAGGTCATACAAAGCCTAGAATGGTACTTAGAAGTGTCAGACACACGAATCATACCGATGTATCGACTGCTTATGCGTTTAATATCGCAATTTTGCCCGACAATTTCATCCATCGAGACCTTTTGACACGGTCAAACATTTTGTACTTGACCTGACCTGTGACGTCATCGGTGACCCCGAGGTCAACAATATTATGTTTCCCTCGATACATTTCCCAGGGCTATCGAATGCCGTTTGAATTTTTACAATCGGTCCAGTAGTTCCGGAGATCCGAGGGGGGGGGGGGGGCAAAAAATAGCCCCCCCCCCCCAGTAAGTCGCGTTACGGAATATACCCCAGTAACTCGCGGGTTAAGGGAGATTCACACCGGCCGCGTTCTGACGCATACGCCTGCGTCTGCGTCAAAAACGCATGCGTACGCGTAAAATTACGCATAGGCTTGCGTATTTCGGTGTGA
>JAXIVJ010000334.1:115000-130000 GCA_036785665.1 Chirona hameri | reverse complement strand
ATGGCCGGGTCGGGCCGGGTCAAATGTACATTTGTCTAGTAAGTTGACGAGAAATCTCACGGGCGCTTCGCGCCCGCTCGGTAATCAATGATTTATTTACACACATCTACGATCTCTGCTATCCACATCGTCAATGTTTCTCCGTAGGGATCACATCCAGTACGGCCAGTTTCCTCGCTGGGCGGTGTAAGACCCCGTGCTTGGTCCTGACTAAGGTAGAACGCACATGTTCGTTATCAGCGCGCATCATTTCTTCCACAACTCCTCTGGGCCACAGTCTGCGCGGATTTCGTGGGTCAACAACGATAACCACGTCTCCAACTTCCAGGTTTCGGTCACCTTTGTTCCACTTCCGGCGTCTTGCGAAAGTCGGCAGGTATTCACGCATCCACCTCTTCCAAAAGTGATCCGAGAGAGTCTGTGCGAGCTTCCAGCGCTTGCGCAGGTCGGTGCTATCGTCTGTTGGTGTGCCACGGGGATACGAAGGAGACGGTCGCCCTATCAAGAAATGGAACGGAGTGAAAGGCTCTTCATCATTCGGATCCACTGGCACATGAAAGAGCGGAGTGGAGTTGAGAATCTTCTCGACCTTGCAGATTAACGTGCTGAACTCCTCGTATCGCGGCCGTCGTTCTTTCAGAATGATGGGAGTGTTTCCTTGACGGTGCGAATGTTCTGCTCCCCCAAACTCCTCAGACTTCAGGTCTGCTGGCGGGGTTGAACCTCCAGATGATGCCGTCCAGGCGAAGCTTCTCGCTGAATTTGTGTTGATCGAGACGCGCGAACTGATCTTTGAGCTCTTTGTTCGCAGACTTGAAGCTGCCTGCGTTGTCTGACCATAGCTCTTTGACACTTCCTCTCTTTGCTTGAAAACGCGAAATCACCATTAGAGTGGCTTCTGTGTCTAAACTTCCCGTGAACTCTATGTGGACGGCTTTCGTCGCCATGTACCAGAAAAGTGCGCCCCAGATCTTGACCACGGCTCGTCCTCTGGTGATCTGCATTGGTCCGAGAAAAAAAAAATCAGACCCGTCGCACGGAACGCCCCACCAAGCATTGTGACTCTCGACAGGGGCAGCGGCGCCATCTGTGGTGTTTCGGGCTTAGCCTTCCTGATTTTGTAGACTTGGCACCGAGAGAAGACCTTCCTGATCTCTCGAGCTGCTTGAGGTATCCAACAGCGCTGACGTAATTCCACTAGGACGGCGTCGTGGACGCGATGAGCCATCTTCTCGTGGATACGCTGAATCAGCAGGTGAGTGTACGGGTGGCCACGTGCAAGACGACTGGAAATCTATCTGAAGCGCTTAGATCCGGAGATCGTTTTGTTCTGGAATCCAGGCAGATCAGTCCATTCATCAGAATAAGTGTCAGCGTTGTCAGGACCTTTTCGGTCCATGGGAACACCAGCCTTCAGATCGCTTATCTCGGCCGCGTAAGCATCCTGTTGAGCCAGTTTCATCAGCAAGGTTTCGGCCTCGAGTTCGATTGGCTCGTTAGATTCTGGTGTATCTCGGGTTTCATGTCGTTTTCTGGCGCGGTTTCTCCATCTCAAAATCACCGAGACTGTCCGGACGGCTGTAGCCCATCTGACAAATATTGACAGGTCCGGCAGCGAACGTCGGATATCCGGTGCCGGTGGCTGAGCAGCGTTGACGACGAACACGATCTTGGTTTCCGGGTCATCTTGTAAGATCTCCTCGGGAGCTGCACATAGCGCTTCTGGCCATTGGTCGCTTGACTTGTACAATAAATCAGGAGCTGACGCCCAAACAGCATCTGGGCGTAGATGCTGCAGACGGTGGCCTCGGGAGCCCCCGTCGGCTGCGTGCAGTGCTGTCGGTACGTATCGCTATTGATCCGCTGACGATTTGTCGAGTATTTCGGCAGTCCTGCTGCTCACAAAATCGTGGTAACGTCTGTTCCGGGCCTTGATCCACGCCAGAACGTTCTTGGTGTCGGACCAGTATGTGACAAACGACCACTCCAGGCGGCTCTCATTTCGGAGTGAGCAGACCAATATTGTTGCCAAGACCGCGGCTTGCAGCTCCAGACGCGGGACGGACAGCGTCTTCAGAGGCGAAAGTGTGCAGCGCGTGGCGACGAAGCTGACACAGACTCGAGAGTGGCAAGTCCACCTGTAATAGACGACCGCAGCAAAGCCATCCATACTTGCGTCACAAAACGCACGCACTTCAACAGTCGTGACTCCGGCTTCTTGATGAAAGTGATGTCTCGGTACTTCTACTGAGCTGATGAGTGTCAACTCGCGATTCCGCTCTTCCCAGGTGTGTGTGTCCTGTCCGTCTGGCTCATCCTCCCATCCACGGCTTTGTGTCCACATATTCTGTAGCGTTTTCTTTATCGGCAATAGCCAGCCAGCTAGGTACCCCAGCGGGTCAAGCACGGACACCACTACTAACAGGATATTCCTCTTCGTGGGGTTCAGCGTCGTCAGCTGAGCACGATACGTCATGACGTCAGAGCTGGGCTTCCAGACCGTGCCAAGTGTTCTTTGGGAATCGCTTACGTCCAGCATCACGTCCTGTTCTCCGCACGATGATTGATCCATTGACACGGCATCCATCACTGCCCTAGAGTTCGAAGTCCAGTCACTCAGCTCGAATCCTCCCTGAGCAAGTGTTGACGTCAGGTCGCTAATGAGTTGAATGGAATGAGTTGAATGGCTAATGAGTTGAAAGCTTCTGTCTTGACGCCGTAGATGATGTCGTCCACGTGTGTGCCATTTTCAATGACATTCATCACATGTGGCAGGTTTTTTCCAAACCGTTTTCCCGTCTCGCGAAAGCAATAGCCGGCGATAGCTGGCGACGATTTCGCTCCAAAAATGACTACCTTCGACTCGCACGTGTCCATCGGTCCAGTACGGCGGCGATCTCCACAGAAATCGCAGGCTGGCTCGATCCCGGCTCCGCACTAAAATCTGTGAAAACATGGCCTTGACATCGGAAGTTACAACGATTGGCTTTTCACGCCACCTACAGATGATTCCGGGAATCGAGTTGATGAAATATGGCTCCCTCATCAGGTCGTCATTGAGGCATTTGCCTCGGCTATTCGCAGGTCGAGAACCAGTCACACCTTGCCCAGCTTTATCTTGTTGGTGACGGCTAACAGTGGCAGATACCACGTGTTGTCGGCTTCTTTGGCGGCTTCTTCCGTGGTTAGCTTCCTGAAATGTCCGTTCTTGACCATTTCATCCATCTTTTCGTACACCAGTTGAGCTAACATCGGATCTTCGCTGTTTTCTTCAGATTTGTCCATTTTTTGCTAGAGCTTTGGCTCTTCTCTCTGCCATTGGCCGGCTGGGAGGGAAGACTGACTGTGAGTCTCGTAGTAGAATGGGTGCGACCCACCGCGACCCAATATGACAAACTTCTGCTTGAAGTATGGATTCTGCGCGGCGATCTTCTGGACTGTGAGGCGAGTCCTTGTCATAGGCGCAGCCAAACGACTCTGTGGTCCAGCTGGCGCGAAGCGTGGCGTCCATCAAAGTGCTGTCGCCTTCGTGTCGCCGGATGAGCAGTACTTGCTCGCCCTTCACAGAGATATCGGCCAGAGCTCGTCCAGTCACGGTCCACCCGAGTAAGGTCTTCTGCAGAAGCGGCCCGTTCTTGGTCGTTCGTTGCAGCTGTCTCGTGGCAATGAGCTCAGCGTTGTCTAGACCAATTATCATCCGTGGGGCCTCATCCAGATGCGGTATTGCCATGTTTCCGATCTGTGGATACCGCGTAGCGAGGGCCTTCATGGTCACAGGGTACTTACTAAGCTCCAACTTGTCTACAGCCACGGCGTCCGCCAGCAGGAATTCGTCTCCCGTTGCCACACTACTGATACGGACATCGAGTTTTCCGATTTTCTGTTCGGTGACTGCTGTGATCGTTCTGATCCTGATCGTGGGGCCGGCTTCATGTTGAGCCCCATTCCTGCTGCCAGGTCCTTGTCGACGAGCAGCGTCAGCGAACTGCCCTCGTCCAGATAGGCTACGCACTGTTTTGTAGCGCCCGGTCCGTGAAGTGGCACCACCACAGTTTTCATGAGCATGCCTTTCATTCGATTCTGGTGTATCGTACCAACCACGTCAGTCGTCTGCTCCGTGTTGTGCAGCAGAGCGTGGTGTTGCTCCTTACAGCGGTCGATCCCGCAAGGCAGCTGTCCGTGGCACTGCTGAGTCCGATCAGAAGCGCTCAGACATCGCACGCACGCGCTGCTACTCTCGGCCCACTTCCACCTGCTGCCGCAGGTCAGCTCTTTGAACGCTTTGCATCGGGAGATCCAATGATGCTGTTTACAGAAGTAGCACGAAATGGACGGACGATCTCCTGCTTCGTGTCGACGGATCGTTTCCCGCACGGCACGTGGCCGGCTTCGGCGGCGTTCCCTATCGCGTAGGCCGGCTTCGGTTTTCTCGGCAGGGTGTGTGGTCCTCTGCCCGAATTTGCTCGGCTTCGCAGCTCGGTGTGTACGACGCCAAACTGTAGGTCTTTAGCGTGTTCTTCCAAGAACTCACAAAATAGGCGACAAGTCACTTCCCCGCCTTCATTTGTACGTTTTCTTCCGTGGAGCCCCATGCATGGTGTCTGTCCAGTGGCAGCTTATCAACAAGAAGGTTTATAGTTCGCAGATTGTTCAGTTAGTTCTCGCTCGTGCTGTAACGCGCAAGGCCTTCCGTGTCCATCACACTGACCTTCGGACGCTCTAAAAGTCTGCTCGTCACAGACTGGGTCGCTTGTAGTTTGTTGCCGAATCTCGAGTATAGGACATGTAATATGCGTGTCAGCAATGCGCCAGCCAGGAGGGCACAATGCGCGGCGTTAAATGCCTCCCTGCAGCCTGTCCTTGAGGTGACGCACGATTTTGGTGTCCGAAAACTTGCCGTTACTCACTGCCTCTCTGACTGGCTGCTTGAAGAGCGGGTAGTGGGCTACGTCACCGTCGAAAGGCAACCAATTTAGTTTCGCGGCCTCTGCAATCGTTATACTCAATGGCCTTGTATTGCCACTGGTCATATCTCCAACGTGGATAGAACGTTCATCACGAGACTGCATTCATGGTCGGGCGATTTCTTTGCGATTCTCCGCTGGAAATGTCGATAAAACGCTTCGCCTTTCTTCTTCGATTTCCTCCTCTTCGAGTGTGGCTCTTTCAAGTTCATTGTGAGCCCTTAGCAGCTGCAACGCTCTCATGCTTTCCTCCTGTTGTCTTTGTAGCTCTTGCTCCTTCTGCAGATGTTTTAACCGTAGCTCCGCAGATCTATGTGACGAAGAGTGATGCCACCGATGAGCAAACACGCATTGCTTCCGCTTCAGCGGTCGTGATGTACGTGTGATGTTCATCTTCTTCTTCGAAGCCATATCGAGCTGGCCCATGTCTTATCCTATCTCCTCTTCTGGGCGTAGGGACTGGTGTCCGACCCATAACTCACAGTTGGCGAAATGCAAAGCAATGTTTAAGGTTACGTTACCTCAAATCAGCGCTTATTCTAACGAATTAAAAGTTTACTATCGTCTGTTTACGTTACGAGCCGAAAATATTTTCATGGAATATTGCGTATGCAACATTGAGACGCCTTTTCATTAAATTATAGCTATATGGAGGTCAACATAACATACACCAGTAAGGCGCCGTAGTTGGCGATGAACGAGCGAGCGCGAAATAAATGTATGGTGAATTTCAACCCGATCTGGCAAGTAGTTCCTGAGATACAAAAAAAGGTGCGCACGTGCAGAGGCTGACTTGTAGAAAGGCAACGGCTGAGAGGTCCCTAACCACACACTAAATTAGAACGCAATCGGTTCAGCCGTTCCTGTGATATAAAATAGGGGTGTGCGCACGTGCGCACGTGCGGAGGCACCCCTGAACCCCTGACTTGTGGAAACTGGTGGCTGAGGGGTCCCTAACTACACACCAAATTCGCAAACAATCGGCTCAGCCGTTGCAGAGTTTTTGCGAAGAAACACTTTTCAACACCCCTCACGCGGCACGCGGCACGCGCAGTGATAGTCGCCCACATGAGTCGGCACCGGTCTCAAACAGGGTAGGTTGGATGGGGCTGCTCAGCAAAGAAGTCGGCTTGTCAATCGGACGTGTGGTTGCAGAGATATTAGCTTCTCAAAAGCGTCGCCACGGGTCGGGCCGGGCCGCTCATATTCAGATTTGTCCCATATACCACGGAAAGACGAGCGAGCGCTTCGCGCTCGCTCGTAATAACAGAACAGAATGCAAATATTTTTACGTCTGGGGAAATACAACGAAAATTCAAAGTAACCAAATTAAAGTCGCGAGGAATCACTCGTGAGAAAATAAGGAACTTTTGCAAATAGAGAAATCTAATATTCATGGATATTCATGGATAGGACAGAACTATTGAAGAGGCATGGTTTGCCTGGTTTGCCTGGTCTCGTCGAGCTCTGAACGCTAGCCTGTTCGCTGACTAAGTCACGGCACATCGTAGTGATGCGCCGCCCAATGTTCATCGAGCCGGTTCTTGAACTGGTTCGTGGAAGCTGAGTATACCTCCGCGTTCGGCAGGGAGTTCCAGTCGTTGATAGCACAGACAGTTAGAACGTTTCTCCACGCTCTCGACTGGGCCCGCCCGGGGTTTGGCCACCTTCTTCGAGTGACCTCTCGTCGTGGCTGACGGCGGATCAGCGAGATACCTCTCCTTTGGAGAGGTATCTCGTAATAACATCGAAATAACATCGAAAGGTATTTGTTACTTTGTTACCTTGTAGATGCAGGTCTTGTAGAGGCCGCAGGAGAGCGGTCTGTGAATTCAAATCTTCACGAGCTCATAATCGGTTTCTAGTCGCTACTGTGTGTCAGTGCCTGATCTCTCCATGCTTGCTTACGGCAACTCATACTGATGAGCGGCCTAGTGTTTGTCCAATTTGTTTTTGAACTGGTTGGTCGTCTTGGATTTGATTTGAATCGACTCCGTCGGGCAGCGAGTTCCAGCTGTTTCCTGCTCTGACCGTCAGATGGTTACGTCTTGCCCTCGTGTGCGCTCGTGGCTTCGCTATCTTCTTGGAGTGTCCTCTGGTGGTGAGCGTCGGGGGTTCCGACACAAAGTTCTCCTTCGCAGTCCGAGGCGGTCGTGCAGAAGCTGGTGCATAGTGATCACTCGTGCTAACCCGTCCGCTCCGCTGGACGATTAGCTGGCATCTCCGGGATGGAGGTTTCCACACCAATTCAGCACGTTAATTAACTGGACTGGAACTGGAACTGCATAGGACATAATTACATATTACCCGTCAAGGGATCACCGCCCCACCAACTCAGGTGCGTCGGTGACTTATCCCATCTCCCACATATGTCCTATGCATAGCTAGCTGGCATCTCCGGGATGGAGGTATCCGCACCAATTTAGCACGTGAATTAACTGGGACTTCTAAACTGAATAAACTGAGCGGTGCCGGAGAGACAGACAGACACACGATTATCAAATAGTAATATAGATGTCACCTCTCTGTCGCCGGTACTTGAGCGATGGGAGTCTGAGTGCCTTCAGTCGGTCCTCGTACGGGAGAGACCGCAGGCCGGGTACCAGCTTGGTGGCTCGCCTCTGGACCCTCTCGAGTGGCGTCTGGTCGCTCTTGTTGAATGGGCCCCAGTACACGTTACCGTACTCTAGCAGAGGTCACACCAGCATTTTGTAGAGCATGGGTAGCGTCTGACTGTCGAGGTTGACGAAGGGCCGGCGAATCAAGCACAGTATTGTGTTGTCTTTTGCTGCTTGTGTGGCTGCCTGCTCCCGGAACTTTAGGTAATGGTCGACGATGACGACGAGATCTCTCTCTGAGGTCACCTGGTCGATCGCTGTGTCGCGTAGCCGATACTCTTGCCGAGCGTTCCCAGTGCCTAGGTGGAGTGACTTGCACTTGGACTGGTTGAATGCCAACTGCCACTTCAACGACCAGTCTGCCAGGGCGTTTAGGTCTGCTTGCAGTGCGTCACGACCGATTTTGCTTGGTACCCTGACAAATAACTTGGCGTCAGCGAAGAGCATGACCTCGTTGCTGACGCACTCCGGCATGTCGTTTACGAATAGGATGAACAGTGTAGGGCCCAGAACTGATCCCTGAGGTATCCCGCTGATTACCGGCGCCCAGCTGGACCTCTCCCCGCTCAGTGCCAACCGCTGTCTTCGCCCCGACAAGAAACTCCGAATCCACTTCAGCAGCCTTCCGCGGTCTCCCATGTCCTCGAGCTTCTGTATGAGCCTCCTGTGCGGCACGGAGTTGAAGGCCTTCTTAAAATCCAGGTACAAGGCGTCCACTGGTTCCCCCTCTTCAATGTGTCTGGTCCAACTCTCCATCGTCGCCAACAGCTGGGTAGAACAGGACCGTTTCGGGCGGAATCCGTGCTGCTCGTCACACATCTGGTCGGTATCCGTCACGTGCTCCATCAGACTGTCTCTGATCAGCGACTCCATCGTCTTGGATATGACAGATGTCAAGCTGACAGGCCTGTAATGTGATGGTTCTTGTTTGTTACTTGTCTTGAATATAGGAGTGATTTCTCCGAGTTTCCAGTCGTCGGGGATTTCACCGCTCTCCAGTGACTTCCAGAAGAGGTCACGCAGGGGAACGCTAAGCGGTGCTGCCAACTCTCGTAGGATGTGCGGGTGGATCCCGTCGGTTCCTGGCGATGACGTCGGCCGGAGGTTCCTGAGTTTAGCTTCGACCAAATCTCTAGATATTTCAATGTTCTCCAGGAACGGGCCCGCCCACGATGATTAGAGGCGCGGGATGCGTGTTCAGTCCTCGAGGGTGAAGACGCTGGAGAAGAAGTTGGACAGAATTTCGTCCTTTTCTGCTTCGGAAGTCGCCATCGAGCCGTCCGGTCTTTTGAGGTCTTCTATCCTTGACTTTGTCTTGATACGCGAGTTTGTATAGCGCCAGAATGATTTTGGATTCGTTTTGATGTTCTTTGCCAAGTCTTTCTCGAAGTTACGGCGCAGGGTTCTGGTCATCTTGCGGAGCGTATCATGTGCCTTGGCAAATCGTCCGTAGTCTACTGTCTTGTGACCTAGCGTAAATTCTCCACGGTTTGCTCTTTTTCTTTTTGAGTGTCATCGCTTGTCGATCAAGTCGAGATGCCATCGGAAAAAAACTTGCACTAGTCAGTGAGGCTTGCCTCTTTAACTGTACCCCACGGTACCTCAGCGAGCATTTTGGCCATTTGGTGGTAGTCTCCGCGGCCCACTGATAATCTCGGCGACGGTTATTGGCGCTTCATCGAGTAGCACTTCATGTTGAAGGTCAGGACTACGTGGTCGCTTTTTCCCAGGCCTGGGCTGCTCGCCATGTCGGTGATCATGTTTTCCTCGTTCGTTAACACCAGATCCAGCGTGTTCGGGGTTTGTCCAGGTCACTTCCTAAAAGAATACTATATAAGACATGCTCACAAAGCAAAAGTTGAATGGATCGGTAACGTATGTATGTATGTATGTATGTATGTATGTATGTATGTATGTATGTATGTATGTATGTATGTATGTATGTATGTATGTATGTATGTATGTATGTATGTATGTATGTATGTATGTATGTATGTATGTATGTATGTATGTATGTATGTATGTATGTATGTATGTATGTATGTATGTATGTATGTATGTATGTATGTATGTATGTATGTATGTATGTATGTATGTATGTATGTATGTATGTATGTATGTATGTATGTATGTATGTATGTATGTATGTATGTATGTATGTATGTATGTATGTATGTATGTATGTATGTATGTATGTATGTATGTATGTATGTATGTATGTATGTATGTATGTATGTATGTATGTATGTATGTATGTATGTATGTATGTATGTATGTATGTATGTATGTATGTATGTATGTATGTATGTATGTATGTATGTATGTATGTATGTATGTATGTATGTATGTATGTATGTATGTATGTATGTATGTATGTATGTATGTATGTATGTATGTATGTATGTATGTATGTATGTATGTATGTATGTATGTATGTATGTATGTATGTATGTATGTATGTATGCATGCATGCATGCATGCATGCATGCATGCATGCATGTATGTATGTATGTATGTATGTATGTATGTATGTATGTATCTGTATGTGTCTGTATGTGTCTGTATGTGTCTCTATGTGTATGTGTGTCTGTATGTATGTGTGTCTGTATGTATGTGTGTCTGTATGTATGTCTGTATGTCTCTATGTGTCTCTATGTGTCTGTGTGTCTGTATGTGTCTGTATGTGTCTGTATGTGTCTGTATGTGTCTGTATGTCTATGTGTCTGTGTGTCTGTATGTGTCTGTATGTGTCTGTATGTGTCTGTATGTGTCTGTATGTCTCTATATGTCTGTGTGTCTGTATGTGTCTGTATGCGTGATTTGTGTATGTATGTCTGTATGTGTCTGTATGCGTAATTTGTGTATGTATGTCTGTATGTCTGTATGTGTCTGTATGCCTGTATGTGTCTGTATGTGTCTGTATGTGTCTGTATGTGTCTGTATGTCTGTATGTGTCTGTATGTCTGTATGTGTCTGTATGTCCGTATGTGTCTGCATGTCTGTTGTATGTGTCTGTATGTCTGTATGTGTCTGTATGTCTGTTTATTTGTTTATTAGTTATAAAACAACCACAGGCCGAAGCCCACTTACGGCTGTAGTCAAAGCACACAACACACGCATCCTCATACATTCACGCATTCATACCTAGGACATGATGTCAATGACAATAAATAAGTAAACCAATATCCCGCTACCCTACGCAAAAGTAGGGCAAGTGACTAAAAGTTAGCACCGCTGCCCCGCCCATGGAACTCAACTGCCTTCACTGCATGCAAACTTAAAAGCTTGCGACTTAAAAGTAGTTGAACAAAAGAAATCAGTATCTGGCATTTCCTGGATAAATATGTTGCAGGTCGCTGGCAGTCGCGATAAAAAGCTGTTTCATACTGAATTCACCCTGCCACCCGGCACACCAAACAGTCCAGTGTGTCTCGTGCGTCGAGTGGGAACAGACAGGTGAAACATTGACACTAGATTTCCACAGTCAATGTAGCCACGAAGTACAGAATGCAACAATCTTATGTCGGCTTGGATGAAACGAGCTTTGATGGACTGACATTTAAAATGTTTCAGCAGCGAAGAATAGTCCCAAGGCGGGACAGCGGCGCTGGGTTCTACATCCTGACCACATAAGAAACCTGTGTTGCAGACGCTCGAGGTGTTTATGTGGGTCGCTGCGGCCCCAGACCAGATAATACTACCATATTCAATCACGGACCTCACATGTGCGTTATACGCTGACAAAATTGCAGGGTGATTGAAATCTAGGCGGCGAGAGCATGGAGACATTTGTACACTGCGCATGAGCAAACCGAGCATGCGGTTGGCCTTGCCTACGGTTGAATCTACATGGTCAGCGAATGTCAGCTTAGCATCTAATATGACACCGAGGTCGCACATCTGTTCGCATCTCTCCAGTTGATGCCCATCTAATACATAGGTACAGCGAGTGGGGCCTTGCGAAGCGTGAATGAGATAGTCTTGCATTTAGCTGGATTGAGCTTCAAGTTTATATTAGACCATGACCATTTATTTTAGGTCATGCGCTAAGACGGTCCAGGTCGGCCTGAAGGGAAACGGTATCTTCACGATTTTGAATGCGATGAAATTGTTTGACAGCATAAGCCAAACAGCCTGTTTTGATATTGTTAGGAAGGTCGGCGACATAACAGGCGAACAGTATCGAACCGAGAATGCTGCCTTCCGGCACACCTGACAAAACTGGTGTCCAGTCGGAATGCTTCCCATCGAGAATGACTCGCTGGGAGCGCTGACACAGATAGGACTCGATCCAGCTATATGCAAGACCTGCGGTGTTAAATGAATGGCGAAGTTTGTATACAAGTAGCCTGTGGTTGACACTGGTAAAAGCGGACGAATAATCCGTGTATATCGTGTCCGTCTGCGATCCCTTGGCCTGTGAGGACCAGCAGTGTTCCAGAAAGCATGCTAGGTTAGTTATGCAAGAACGTTTTGGGAGGAATCCGTGTTGTGAGACAGGCAGTGCGGGGAGACATTTCCGATGCAAGCTCTCACACACTACCTTCTCCAAAACTTTAGAGCAAATTGCCCAAAGGGAAACGGGTCGGTAATTTTCTGGAAGCTTTCTAGAGCCCCTTTTTAACACATGTATTACGTTGGCCCGCTTCCACTCTTTAGGAAACACCCCGGACCGCACTGACAGACGACATATAATTTCCAGAGGGATCGCAAACTCGTCACATTCACGTAAAATGCGAGCACTTAAACCGTCAGGTCCACAAACCTTGTGCGCACTGAGCTCCCGCAAAAGCAGCGCCACACGGCCGGGCGGTACATGGAAGGCTGATAGCCCGGCACCGTTTAGCACTGGTGGCTCCGGTGTGTCGTTAATATGGGGATCGCTAAACTTCTTCGAAAAACATGCGTTCAAACAACAAACATGCGTTTAACGACTGTATGTCTGTATGTCTGTATGTCTGTATGTATGTATGTCTGTATGTATGTATATCTGTATGTCTGTATGTCTGTATGTATGTCTATATGTCTATATGTCTATATGTCTGTATGTCTAAATGTCTGTCTGTATGTCTGTATGTATGTATGTATGTATGTATGTATGTATGTATGTATGTATGTATGTATGTATGTATGTATGTATGTATGTATGTATGTATGTATGTATGTATGTATGTATGTATGTATGTATGTATGTATGTATGTATGTATGTATGTATGTATGTATGTATGTATGTATGTATGTATGTATGTATGTATGTATGTATGTATGTATGTATGTATGTATGTATGTATGTATGTATGTATGTATGTATGTATGTATGTATGTATGTATGTATGTATGTATGTATGTATGCATGCATGCATGCATGCATGTATGTATGTATGTATGTATGTATGTATGTATGTATGTATGTATGTATGTATGTATGTATGTATGTATGTATGTATGTATGTATGTATGTATGTATGTATGTATGTATGTACGTACGTACGTACGTCCGTCCGTCCGTCCGTCCGTCCGTCCGTCCGTCCGTCCGTCCGTCCGTCTGCCGTCCGTCTGCCGTCCGTCTGCCGTCCGTCTGTCTGTCTGCCGTCCGTCTGTCTGTCTGTATGTCTGTCTGTCTGTCTGTATGTCTGTCTGTCTGTCTGTCTGTCTGTCTGTCTGTCTCTCTGTCTGTCTGTATGTCTGTATGTCTGTATGTCTGTATGTCTGTATGTCTGTATGTCTGTATGTCTGTATGTCTGTATGTCTGTATGTATGTCTGTATGTCTGTATGTCTGTATGTCTGTCTGTCTGTCTGTCTGTCTGTCTGTCTGTCTGTCTGTCTGTCTGTCTGTCTGTCTGTCTGTCTGTCTGTCTGTCTGTCTGTATGTCTGTCTGTCTGTCTGTCTGTCTGTCTGTATGTCTGTATGTCTGTATGTCTGTCTGTCTGTCTGTCTATGTCTGTCTGTCTATGTCTGTCTGTCTATGTCTGTCTGTCTATGTCTGTCTGTCTATGTCTGTCTGTCTATGTCTGTCTGTCTATGTCTGTCTGTCTATGTCTGTCTGTCTATGTCTGTCTGTCTATGTCTGTCTGTCTATGTCTGTCTGTCTATGTATGTCTGTCTATGTCTGTCTGTCTATGTCTGTCTGTCTATGTCTGTCTGTCTATGTATGTCTGTCTATGTCTGTCTGTCTATGTCTGTCTGTCTATGTCTGTCTGTCTATGTCTGTCTGTCTATGTCTGTCTGTCTATGTCTGTCTGTCTATGTCTGTCTGTCTATGTCTGTCTGTCTATGTCTGTCTGTCTATGTCTGTCTGTCTATGTCTGTCTGTCTATGTCTGTCTGTCTATGTCTGTCTGTCTGTCTATCTATGTCTGTCTGTCTATGTCTGTCTGTCTATGTCTGTCTGTCTATGTCTGTCTGTCTATGTCTGTCTGTCTATGTCTGTCTGTCTATGTCTGTCTGTCTATGTCTGTCTGTCTATGTCTGTCTGTCTATGTCTGTCTGTCTATGTCTGTCTGTCTATGTCTGTCTGTATATGTATGTCTGTCTATGTCTGTCTGTCTATGTCTGTCTGTCTATGTCTGTCTGTATATGTCTGTCGGTCTATGTCTGTCTGTCTATGTCTGTCTGTCTGTCTGTCTGTCTATGTATGTCGGTCTATGTCTGTCTGTCTGTTTGTCTGTCTATGTCTGTCTATGTCTGTCTGTCTATGTCTGTGTCTATGTATGTCTGTCTATGTCTGTCTGTCTATGTCTGTCTGTATATGTCTGTCTGTCTATGTCTGTCTGTCTGTGTCTGTCTGTCTATGTCTGTCTGTCTATGTCTGTCTGTCTATGTCTGTCTGTCTATGTCTGTCTGTCTATGTCTGTCTGTCTATGTCTGTCTGTATATGTCTGTATGTATATGTCTGTCTGTCTTTGTCTGTCTGTCTATGTCTGTCTGTCTATGTCTGTCTGTCTATGTCTGTCTGTCTATGTCTGTCTGTCTATGTCTGTCTGTCTATGTCTGTCTGTCTATGTCTGTCTGTCTATGTCTGTCTGTCTATGTCTGTCTGTCTATGTCTGTCTGTCTATGTCTGTCTGTCTATGTCTGTCTGTCTATGTCTGTCTGTCTATGTCTGTCTGTCTATGTCTGTCTGTCTATGTCTGTCTGTCTATGTCTGTCTGTCTATGTCTGTCTGTCTATGTCTGTCTGTCTATGTCTGTCTGTCTATGTCTGTCTGTCTATGTCTGTCTGTCTATGTTTGTCTGTCTATGTCTGTCTGTCTGTCTATGTCTGTCTGTCTATGTCTGTCTGTCTATGTCTGTCTGTCTATGTCTGTATGTCTATGTCTGTCTGTCTATGTCTGTCTGTCTATGTCTGTCTGTCTATGTCTGTCTGTCTATGTCTGTCTGTCTATGTCTGTCTGTCTATGTCTGTCTGTCTATGTCT
>JAXIVJ010000334.1:85000-110000 GCA_036785665.1 Chirona hameri | reverse complement strand
CTTTTTTTCTGAAAAAAATGTTTATCTTGGAAGATATTCAACTTTTAGTTTTAAGCGAAAAGTTGGGTTGGTAACGTCATATGATATTTTTTTTTAATAACAAGGAAATCCTTTGTGCTACCAAATATATGGCACAATTTTTTGTCGACATCTATTGCGCAGAAAAAGCGAACCACCCGGTGTCTAGATTGGCTTAGATTGCGAACCACCTGGGATCGAGAAATGAAGACGAAAATATTATAAGGCTGGCCTTAAAACAAGTCGACTATCATTACCAGTTGGGTAAAGAGACGACGCTGTCGGTTTAGAGGCCCTATTCAAATACACATGGGCCTTATTTTTTTACAGATGTCAAATTTAAACTCGAATATCTTTTTGATTAGATCATTGTGGTTGTTGTAACTGCTACCATACTTAATTGCAATGCCTGGCCACAAAAATGGCTATCTCAACACAAATATAATGCTAAGGTGGGATAGTCCCTTTAATTAGCTGAAGATTTTATCAACAGGCACATGGAGTAACTACCTGCAGCAAAAATGTTCCCATTTCAAGACTGGGGTTCATTTAATGAACACTATAGTAGTTAATGGAATAGATAAACATAGATAGATAAACATATATATATATATATATATATATATATATATATATATATATATATATATATATATATATATATATATATATATATATATATATATATATATATATATATATATATATATATATATATATATATATATATATATATATATATATATATATATATATATATATATATATATATATATATATATATATATATATATATATATATATATATATATATATATATATATATATATATATATATATATATATATATATATATATATATATATATATATATATATATATATATATATATATATATATATATATATATATATATATATATATATATATATATATATATATATATATATATATATATATATATATATATATATATATATATATATATATATATATATATATATATATATATATATATATATATATATATATATATATATATATATATATATATATATATATATATATATATATATATATATATATATATATATATATATATATATATATATATATATATATATATATATATATATATATATATATATATATATATATATATATATATATATATATATATATATATATATATATATATATATATATATACATATATATATATATATATATATATATATATATATATATATATATATATATATATATATATATATATATATATATATATATATATATATATATATATATATATACATATATATGTATATATATATATATATATATATATATATATATATATATATATATATATATATATATATATATATATATATATATATATATATATATATATATATATATATATATATATATATATATATATATATATATATATATATATATATATATATATATATATATATATATATATATATATATATATATATATATATATATATATATATATATATATATATATATATATATATATATATATATATATATATATATATATATATATATATATATATATATATATATATATATATATATATATATATATATATATATATATATATATATATATATATATATATATATAGATATAGATATAGATATAGATATAGATATAGATATAGATATAGATATAGATATATAGATATATAGATATATAGATATATAGATATATAGATATATAGATATATAGATATATAGATATATAGATATATAGATATATAGATATATAGATATATAGATATATAGATATATAGATATATAGATATATAGATATATAGATATATAGATATATAGATATATAGATATATAGATATATAGATATATAGATATATAGATATATAGATATATAGACATATAGACATAGACATATAGAGATATAGAGATATAGAGATATAGAGATATAGAGATATAGAGATATAGAGATATAGAGATATAGAGATATAGAGATATAGAGATATAGAGATATAGAGATATAGAGATATAGAGATATAGAGATATAGAGATATAGAGATATAGAGATATAGATATATAGATATATAGATATATAGATATATAGATATATAGATATATAGATATATAGATATATAGATATATAGATATATAGATATATAGATATATAGATATATAGATATATAGATATATAGATATATAGATATATAGATATATAGATATATAGATATATAGATATATAGATATATAGATATATAGATATATAGATATATAGATATATAGATATATAGATATATAGATATATAGATATATAGATATATAGATATATAGATATATAGATATATAGATATATAGATATATAGATATATAGATATATAGATATATAGATATATAGATATATAGATATATAGATATATAGATATATAGATATATAGATATATAGATATATAGATATATAGATATATAGATATATAGATATATAGATATATAGATATATAGATATATAGATATATAGATATATAGATATATAGATATATAGATATATAGATATATAGATATATAGATATATAGATATATAGATATATAGATATATAGATATATAGATATATAGATATATAGATATATAGATATATAGATATATAGATATATAGATATATAGATATATAGATATATAGATATATAGATATATAGATATATAGATATATAGATATATAGATATATAGATATATAGATATATAGATATATAGATATATAGATATATAGATATATAGATATATAGATATATAGATATATAGATATATAGATATATAGATATATAGATATATAGATATATAGATATATAGATATATAGATATATAGATATATAGATATATAGATATATAGATATATAGATATATAGATATATAGATATATAGATATATAGATATATAGATATATAGATATATAGATATATAGATATATAGATATATAGATATATAGATATATAGATATATAGATATATAGATATATAGATATATAGATATATAGATATATAGATATATAGATATATAGATATATAGATATATAGATATATAGATATATAGATATATAGATATATAGATATATAGATATATAGATATATAGATATATAGATATATAGATATATAGATATATAGATATATAGATATATAGATATATAGATATATAGATATATAGATATATAGATATATAGATATATAGATATATAGATATATAGATATATAGATATATAGATATATAGATATATAGATATATAGATATATAGATATATAGATATATAGATATATAGATATATAGATATATAGATATATAGATATATAGATATATAGATATATAGATATATAGATATATAGATATATAGATATATAGATATATAGATATATAGATATATAGATATATAGATATATAGATATATAGATATATAGATATATAGATATATAGATATATAGATATATAGATATATAGATATATAGATATATAGATATATAGATATATAGATATATAGATATATAGATATATAGATATATAGATATATAGATATATAGATATATAGATATATAGATATATAGATATATAGATATATAGATATATAGATATATAGATATTTAGATATATAGATATATAGATATATAGATATATAGATATATAGATATATAGATATATAGATATATAGATATATAGATATATAGATATATAGATATATAGATATATAGATATATAGATATATAGATATATAGATATATAGATAGATAGATAGATAGATAGATAGATAGATAGATAGATAGATAGATAGATAGATAGATAGATAGATAGATAGATAGATAGATAGATAGATAGATAGATAGATAGATAGATAGATAGATAGATAGATAGATAGATAGATAGATAGATAGATAGATAGATAGATAGATAGATAGATAGATAGATAGATAGATAGATAGATAGATAGATAGATAGATAGATAGATAGATAGATAGATAGATAGATAGATAGATAGATAGATAGATAGATAGATAGATAGATAGATAGATAGATAGATAGATAGATAGATAGATAGATAGATAGATAGATAGATAGATAGATAGATAGATAGATAGATAGATAGATAGATAGATAGATAGATAGATAGATAGATAGATAGATAGATAGATAGATAGATAGATAGATAGATAGATATATAGATATATAGATATATAGATATATAGATATATAGATATATAGATATATAGATATATAGATATATAGATATATAGATATATAGATATATAGATATATAGATATATAGATATATAGATATATAGATATATAGATATATAGATATATAGATATATAGATATATAGATATATAGATATATAGATATATAGATATATAGATATATAGATATATAGATAGATAGATAGATAGATAGATAGATAGATAGATAGATAGATAGATAGATAGATAGATAGATAGATAGATAGATAGATAGATAGATAGATAGATAGATAGATAGATAGATAGATAGATAGATAGATAGATAGATAGATAGATAGATAGATAGATAGATAGATAGATAGATAGATAGATAGATAGATAGATAGATAGATAGATAGATAGATAGATAGATAGATAGATAGATAGATAGATAGATAGATAGATAGATAGATAGATAGATAGATAGATAGATAGATAGATAGATAGATAGATAGATAGATAGATAGATAGATAGATAGATAGATAGATAGATAGATAGATAGATAGATAGATAGATAGATAGATAGATAGATAGATAGATAGATAGATAGATAGATAGATAGATAGATAGATAGATAGATAGATAGATAGATATATATATATATATATATATATATATATATATATATATATATATATATATATATATATATATATATATATGAGACTAGCGCCTTGTGCTCGCTCTGCGTGGTAATCCCATAGATTCGCAATCCCGATAGATGGATGGATATATTTTTTTTACTTAGCGAGCTTGGGGGACTTGCGGGGCCTGCGGGGCTACTTTTTGCACCTTTTCGACTCTTTTTACTTTCTTTTTTTACTTCTTTTTACTTTTTTATAACTTTTTTTTACTTTTTTACTTTTTTTCTTTTTTCTTTTTTTGACTGTGCTTGCTCCTTGTGGCCATCCCATATATTCGCAATACTGATAGATGGATGGATATTTGTATTTTTTACTTGGCGGGCTTGCGAGGCTTGGGCGACTTGCGGGACTTGCGGGACTTGCGGGACTTGCGGGGCTTACGGACTTTTTCGATTGTTTCGACTTTTTTACTTTTTGGACTTTTTCGACTTTTATACTTGTTTTATACCTTTTTTTACTTTTTGGACTCGACGTTTTTGACTTCTTTTTTTACTGTTTTGACTTGTTTTACTTTTGACGGCTTTTTACTTTACCCCTAATCCATGTCGAACTCCAACCAACCCATCTCAGACACAGCTTTAGCTATTTAAAGGGAAATAATGACCTTTTTCCACAAAAATGGAGTTAGCACTTGAAATCGCCAGACGAGACCAAAATATATTGTAAATTCATCACATTTTGCATGAAAACTTTCCTACCGAAAGATATTTCAAGTTAAAGTTGATAAGCGGTCCACACTTTTAACGACCGGTACTTGCAAGTACTTTTGGTCCTCATCAAACTGCGGGCTTTTCCCGTATTGCTTTTTTACGCAATGGAGTGGAAAATATATTGTGCGTTCTGCTTGTTGTGATTATATGCCCGGCGATCTTCTAAAACTAACAGCGATTGGAAAAAGTGGCAATAAAATCGGATGCTCATCGATGCACATCAACGGCGGCATAGTTAGTGGTTGCGACCCTCAATTTTTGAAAATCGATTCATTTGTTTTCAACATAAGGAGTTTTGTATAATTTGTCTGTGGCTGTATATAACACTATGCTTTATATTATCATGATTTTTTTTTATTTTTCCCCAAAAAACTAACAAACAATAACACAAAACTGGCAATTAATTCGGAAGCTCATCGATGCACATCGACGGCGATCTATTTAGCGTCGGCGATTTGTTTACAAAGTCATTGTCATGCTTCTCGGCGCACTTAACCATTGTGGCGAGTTGTTCCTGATTAGTATACCCAAGTCCCGCAGCAGGCTTTGTTAATGACGTCACTGGTGCAATTCTTGTGTAGCATTGCAAATTAAATCTGATTTTGAGTTGAAAGCTAATTAAAGACTTATTCAAATAGTTTGAATTTTCTTGTTAATCATTATTAAAGGTATTTTATCACTGGATTTCATAGTAGTTGACACTTCAGAAACTTATGACGTAATAATATTGTATCCAATATGCATTTCCCTCGCCTTTTGCTATTGTGGCGCAGTGCCGAGTGCTTTGCGAATACTGGTAGGGAAGGACGAATTTGTCAATGACCTTCAGGAAGTACACAAGGTACTTGTTTTTTATTTTTTCCAAACTTACAACTTTGAATTTGGGAATTATTTTATTTTATTCTTAAATTTAAATAAAGTAATTTTAAAACCATAACGGTAGCCTAAGAAATTGTTGCTAACAAAATCAAAAGGTCATTATTTCCCTTTAACGCACTTGTAATTTAACGAATTTCTCCGGAATGGAGGTTCCCTATGCACAAAGGCACGTGAATTACACACAGATTGTTGGCGGTGTTTTCCCAGCTCGGAACTACAGACGCCGCTCAACTATTCATATTTCTCGGGATTCTCCTGAGGCTCCATGCTCACAAAGGCACGTGAATTCAGTGTTGTCATGACGCCTGTGCGGTATGTGCAGCTACTGATATGTGCCGAGATGCAGCAGCCCTGGACGGAGTTTCGGTGCCTTTTTGAGCGGGTTTCGAGGCCCATTGTTGCTTCGTACCCCCCCCCCCCCCCCCCCCTCCTCTCCCATCATACCCCCGGCATGACCCTCTTGCACCAACACCCCTCCCTGCCCCTGTACCACACGGCCGGCCGGGATCTCGGCTCGGATTAAATTATCGGTAATCTCCTGGACGAAAGAATCCACCTCACTTAACCCGCATTTCATTCGCGGGCAGACCGAAAATGTTGCTGTGTTTCGAGTGCAAAACGGACACTACTCAAATAGATATATAGGAGTCTAGCGCCTTGTGCTCGTTCCGCGTCACAATCCCATAGATTCGCAATCCCGATAGATTGTATCCCGATAGATGGATGGATATTCGATTGATAGATGGATCACTTTTTTACCTTTTGTACTTATTGGTTGGACTTGTCGGACTTGTCGGACTTGTCGGACTTGTTGGACTTGTCGGACTTGTCGGACTTGTCGGACTTGTTGGACTTGTTGGACTTATCGGGATTGGACTTGTCGGGCTTGGCGGACTTGTCGGACTTGCATCTCCAAACTCCAACCAACCCATCTCAGACACAGCATTTAACGCATTTGTAATGTAACGAATTTCTCCGGAATGGAGGTTCCCTATGCATTAAGACACGTGAATTACACACAGACTGTTGGCCGTGTTTTCCCAGCTCGGAACTACAGACGCCGCTCAAATATTAATATTTATCGGGGATTCTCCTGGACAGAGGTTCCATGCTCACAAAGGCACGTGAATTCAACCGTGGACAGACACGAAAACCTTGCTGTGTTTCGAGTGCAAAACGGACACTACTCAAATAGATATTAGGGGAGGACTAGCGCCTTGTGCTCGCTCCGCGTCGCAATCCCATAGATGGATGGAGATTTGATTGATAGGTGGAGATTTATGGACTTGGACTTGTTGGGACTTGTTAGACTTGCAAATCGATTTGAAATTGTCGGACTTGTTGGACTTGTTGGACTTGTCGGACTTGTTGGACTTGTCGGACTTGTCGGACTTGTCGGATTTGTCAGACTTGTCAGACTTGTCAGACTTGTCAGACTTGTCGGACTTGTTAGGCATGTCGGACTTGTCGGGCTTGTCGGACTTGTCGGACTTGTCGGACTTGTCGGACTTGTCGGACTTGTCGGACTTGTCGGACTTGTCGGACTTGTCGGACTTGTCGGACTTGTCGGACTTGTCGGACTTGTCGGACTTGTCGGACTTGTCGGACTTGTCGGACTTGTCGGACTTGTCGGACTTGTCGGACTTGTCGGACTTGTCGGACTTGTCGGACTTGTCGGACTTGTCGGACTTGTCGGACTTGTCGGACTTGTCGGACTTGTCGGACTTGTCGGACTTGTCGGACTTGTCGGACTTGTCGGACTTGTCGGACTTGTCGGACTTGTCGGACTTGTCGGACTTGTCGGACTTGTCGGACTTGTCGGACTTGTCGGACTTGTCGGACTTGTCGGACTTGTCGCGGACTTGTCGGACTTGTCGGACTTGATATGTGAGAAAAATCCCATATTCAGTGAGGACTCGCGAGCGCATCGCGTTCGCTCGTAATTAATTTGACAAGGTTTAACTCGCCTGAGCAACTTACAATAGCAACAATACGTCACTTTAATCCGTTTTTTTATGCAAATTAATTTCTTGTCATCGATGTTTACATTTATCCGGGTGGCATTTTGGATCTGCATCCGACAACACACCCTAGGTTCTATTTCGCCCACCATGGTACACACCTCATGATTTAAAGTCATTGAATGGCATGGGAGTCGAAGGCGGCCCATTATTTTTTAGTCATCGCCACCGGTGGTTCACTAAAATGCACCTGAAAAATACTTTTTCCATGCTCTACCCATGACTGATAGATGGAGTCGGAGTCGGCAAAATTGTACCGACTCTGACTCCAACTTCGGACGAAATTACTAACTCCGACTGACTCCCACTCCGACTCAGACTCAGACTCCGACTCCGACTCCGCAGCCCTGGCCAGTGGTCATGTATATCATATGTTGTCGTACGTGAAAATCAAAACTGTTTCCTTGTTATCAGTCTAAAATTAGTCCACTTAGATCCTTCAGGTATGAACCCCCATTCGGTCGGTGTCTTGTGCTGCAGTGCTGGTGGCTGTGAGCCGTGTGCCGACGGTAGGTACTGTGCGTCCGGCAGGTGACAGCACTGAGAGTCTGGAGCTGGTCTCTCACCTGGAGCAGCCCAGCTACGAGCTGGAGGTGATCGAACAGGACGAAAACTCAAACTGCCAGCGCGCCCAGCTGCTCAACAACAACGTCGAGATCCACCCAGTCCGGATCTGAGGCCGCCGAGATCCGGCTAGTTCGGATACGAAGATTATCCTGTCCGGATGTGGTGCCGATGAGATCCAGCTGATTTTAATCTGCCGATGTAGATCCAGGGTCTGACTGAATCTCAGACCGGTGACCGATGGATCGGGGATTCTCCCCAATCCGGATCGGATACATGCGCGAACCGCTCGGATCGCATATGAGGATATCGAGGTGGTTATATGTGGATCTTAGACCGTCTTTCAGGCAGGGTTGCCCCGCTGACCCGGTGCTGTCGGGTACGCTGGTCACCGCCCCCGGTACCGCCCCGGTACCGCCCCTGGTACCGCCCCCGTACCGCCCCCGTACCGTCCCCGGTAACGCCCGGTAACGCCCGGTAACGCCCGGTACCGCCCCCGGTAACGCCCCCGGTACCGGAGCGTACCGCCCGGGACACGTGCAGTCGAGTACCCGGCGCCGGTCGCCACCGCCAATATCAAACACATACTGGTGCTCAATTGGCCGGGCGTGCGACACAGGGTGCCGTCGCACGCCACTTGGAGGAGGTAAGGGGTAGCTGTCGATCGAGCTACGTTTATAGGGTGGTTGTATTGAACAAATTCATGACACCTCCAGCGCGGCTGGGTCTTGATCGGGACGGTGTTGTGTGGACTGTACTTGAGAGAAATTAGACACCTCCAGTGCGGCTGGGTCTTGATCGGGACGGTGTTGTGTGGACTGTACTTGAGAGAAATTAGACACCTCCAGCGCGGCTGGGTCTTGATCGGGACGGTGTTGTGTGGACTGTACTTGAGAGAAATTAACATGCGTCTGGTTTACGGTAATATCTGTTTTATCAATTTACCTGTGTATACAAAGCTGGTGCATTAGATCATTCCTGAGTGGATGATTAATTACAGGACTGACGCTGTATATTTATAGTCTCAGTGTAGTGTTTTGCTACCGTGCCGCGTCACCCGGCGCTGCTTACGTTTGTGTCATACGATCATGGCATTGCGCGGTTCGACCGCAGTGAGCTCCTGTCGCTTATTCTAAATGGTTGCGTTCTGAACGGATATTACTCGTTATAGTTGCGTTGTGATTGATACGGATAATCAGCTTATAGGTACGCTGACGCTTGAACAGTCGAGGCTACTTGTAGGCCCGGCTCGGCTATGTGTATTGTGTAAACGTTATTTCTATTAACGATGTTTGCAATGTGTTGCTGTGCATTATCCGGCACGTTTTGCCGAGTGGAATGGCAGGCGAGGTGGTTATTTAGTTTAGGCATTAACCGAATCTCGCTATTAATGTTTCCGCAAAGAGCGATCTCATCCAGCCGGTTCCAGGCCGTGCAGGGTATGTCTGAATCGAACGAGGCCCGGTCGGCGCGGCGCCGCTGCCTCAGGGTGGTCCGGCGCGGCGCCGCTGCCTCAGGGTGGTCCGGCGCGCGCCAGCCGGTGGCAGCTCAGCTCTGTAGGGAGCCGCTTCATTGCCGCATTGCACCCGGAGAACTGGCCTCGGCATAGTCCGATCGACATGTCTGTTTCTAGTGCATTCCGTACGAAAACATAGCATAATATAACTGAGCTGATACTTGCTCGTTCCCGTTTGCGGATGTTTACAAAAGAAGCAGGGAATCACACGGAGTGGAAGAGTATGTGGAGCGGCTGTGGTGCAGCTCTGACCAGTGGTGCAGCCTCTGGCCTCTGCCGAACATCCGGGACACCTCCAGCGCATCTGACCAGTCGCGCAGCATTGATGGTCCTTTCACCGGGCGAGGCTGCATCCGCTGCACAAAGGCCTAAGCTGTTCAATCCATTGATTATTGTCATGGTCATAAGCACCGTTTGTAAGTCGTAACCTAGTTGTTTTCTGAATGATTTAACATACCGTCATTTCAGATAGCTGTAACTTTGTCATGTTGCCACCGGGCTATGTCTCCTAGTGGTCAGATGTGTCACACCTGCGTAGTGCATCAACCGGTTCTCAGTCTGTTTTTATCTATCCACTTTCCGACGTTTGCATTTATGGACTTTTCACATTTTCATGATCCCTTTGCATCGTCTCTGTACGTCCTCTCTGTATGTGTGGCTGTTATAGCTGCCTTCAGTGCGAGCACAATTATTTGCTTTTAAGCCCCAACTGAGCAGTATTTCGGTCGCATCCCGCGACCAACCAGCTCGCCTTGGATGACAATTCCTCACAGGAATACAAATCAGGTCAGCAGGCCCAGTCTATTTCATTAAATATAACAAAGCAGGCAACGAAAAGCAAGAACCCCAAACGTAACATTTCGAACAGAAACGCAAACAGCATACCCGCGTAAGCATACATAACGATAACATCCACCCGCACCAACAAGCTTTCCCTAACAAGCTCCAAGCGCACAGACGGTGAGTAAACACAAGCTCCAAACGTACAGACGGTGCCTCATCCGAGTCAGTCGCCACTAGACAGTTGTGAAGCCTTAACAAGGGTTGACACACCGATGTATAAATGCAACCAATCAGGGAACACAGACGTGATGATCGAGTTCTGCGGGGTAAGCGAGGGAATCCATGATCAGCTGGTCTAATTAATCTATTACCGATAATCGAGGGCAGATCCGACAAAGCATAAACCCATCCGTGCCGACATAATACTGGTGACAGAGGCCAGCCGGGAGCCACTGCCGGTTCCAGGCGTGACCAGCTCGAGACCCGGTCCTAGCCGTTCAGCACGATGACGTGGTTCTCGCCTACGAACGTGATCGGTGTGCGTCCTGGCAGCACCTGGACGCCGCGCGAGTGCTGCCCGTCCGGCGCGGCGGCGGCGGCGGCGTCACACAGCAGGCGGCAGCGTCGCAGCAGACGGCCGGGCGGTGTGACGACGCCGGCCGGCAGACCGCGGCGGCGCGCCAGCAGCAGCAGCAGCCGGCGGAACAGCCGCTCCGGCTCCAGACGGCCGCCGCCCAGCGTCAGCAGCAGCCGCCGGGCCTCGCCGGACGATGCCGCCTGGTAGAACTGGTCGGCCGAGAGCAGCTTGGTCAGCTCGGTGTAGACGGAGTCCGGCATCTGGTCCGGGTCGAAGCCGTCCTCGCCAAGCAGCGACAGCAGGCGCAGATACAGCGGACGCGGGGGTGAGGAAGGATCGCCGGCCGTCTGACCGGCCATCATCATCGTCAGCAGCCGGTACACCATGTCAGGCACCGCCGGAGGGCCGTGTTGCCCCTTGTGCTCGTCTTCGCTGTGGTCGTCGGGGTCGTCGTGGTCCACATGCTCGTCATGGCCGCCCATGCCGCCGAGGATGGCCGTCATGAAGTCGTCTGGGAGGCCGGAGACGCCGTGGCTCGGGTCAGAGAGCTGTCTCATCAGCACCAGCAGGGCGTCCTCGGAGTCGGCGCCGGTGCCGCTGCGGCCGGCCGGCGGCGTCAGCAGAGCTCGCAGCGAGTCCAGCCCGATCGGGATCATGCGGTTTACGCCGCGGCCGCCGATCAGCCGCAGCAGCAGCCGCAGGGCCACCTGTTGCACGCCGTGCCGGCCGGTGTCGCCGTGCCGGCCGGTGCTCGTCACCACGGCCACCAGCAGGCGTACCAGCTCCTCGGGCGCCGGCTGCCGGCCGGGCCAGTCCGACTCGGTCAGCAGCCGTACGAAGAACCGCAGCGCCCGCTCCGGCACGGCCACCGTCCGACCGCCGGCCGCGGCGGCGTCCAGCAGAGAAGCCAGCACGCGGAGCACGGCGTACGGTACCAGCGCGTCACCGCCGCCGTCAGGTCGTGTCAGCAGCGTCAGCAGCAGGCGGGCCGCCTCCGCAGTGTCCGCCGTCGGCTGGGCCGCCGCCGAGCCGGAGAGCAGCAGCAGCAGCGCGCGTCGCAGCCCCGCCTCCGAGGCCGGCAGGTCGGCCGGCCGGCCCGTCAGCACGGTCAGCAGCTGGCGGTACAGCGCCGCAGGGTCAGCAGAGCCGGGCCGGCCCGCCGCGCCCCACACCTGCAGCGTCAGAGAGCGCAGCAGGTCCGACGCCGTGTCAGACGACGCGGGCACGTGTCCAGGGTCCAGCAGGGAGAGCACCGAGTCGAACGCCGACACCGGCACGGCGGCTGGGTCGTCTAGCTGGCCCGAGAGGAGCAGGAAGATGCGCGCCGCGTCCTCCGGCGTCACGAAGTCGACGTTGTGATCGGGCCTGGAGTCGCGCTGCCTCAGAAGGTGGACCAGGTGGGAGAGCAGGTTCTGAGTGACCTCGGGCGTGTCCTGCGAACCCGGACCCAGCAGGTCCATCAGCCAGCTGGCGAAGTCGAGCGGCGCGTCACCGCCTCCGCCGGCGTTGCGACCACCCAACGTTAGGAGTCCGAACAGGTCACTGAAGCCGCCAAACCCCGCGTCGTTACCCATGTCCGTTTGGAGATTCACCAGCAGCTCCAGGAGGGGCAGAAGCTCGGTGATGGCGGCCGGCCCGTCTGCGCCACCGCCGCCGCTGATCAGCGCCAGGACGCGCGGCGCCAGCAGCGGGTCCAGCTTGTCTGCGTCCCGCCTCAACAGGGCGCGCACCAGCTCAGTGAGGTAGGTCATCAGGGCCGGGTCCGTCTGGTCCGGCCGCCGCTCGGTCTTCCGCAGCAGCGTCACCACCAGCGGCAGGTACTCAGCCGGCCGGCCGCGCTCCGAGACCTCCTCCAGACGCAGCAGGATCTGCAGCAGGTCTGACGGCACACCGCCGGGCCCGCCGCCGCCGACCACCACCACACCGCCCTGGTGACGCACCAGTAGCTGCTCCAGCACGGCCAGCACGCCGCGCAGCGCCTCCGGCTGCGGCCGCGGGCCGAGCCGGCGCAGCAGCAGCAGCACGCGCGGCAGCAGCGGGTCGGCGCGCGGCTCGAGGCGCTCCAGCACGGCGCGCGTCAGTTCGGCGATGTAGCGCAGCGTGTCATCCGGCAGTCGGCCAGCGTCTGCCGGAGGCTCGACGGCCAGCCGCAGCACAGCGACCAGCTGCGGCAGCAGGTCGGCCAGCCGCGCCTCTCCGCCGTCCCGCTCCATCCGCAGTAGCACGTCCAGCAGGCTCTGCGTCAGCTCCGGCAGCGGAGATGCGCCGCCGGCGCTGACGCGGCCGTCCAGCAGTCCCCGGAGCAGCGTCATCAGCTTCGCGCTGGAGTCGTTGCCGTCCGAGGTGACGGTGACGGAGATCCCGCCGCCGTCGGTGCCCGTCGAGCGGCGCTGCTGCTCCAGCAGCAGCAGCCGTCGCAGCAGGGCGGTGACGGCCATCAGCTGGTCGGGCCGCGGCTGTCGCGTCAGCTGGCGCAGCTGCAGCAAGATCTGCGGCACCAGCACACGATCGGCGGAGTCATGGGCGCGCTCCAGCACGACGGCGGTCAGCTGCGCGACAAACTGCAGCGAGTCTGGCGCGCCGCCGCCCTGGCTGGCCAGCGCCGTCAGCAGCTGCAGCAGCTGTGGCAGCGACTGCAGCAGCGACTGCGGCTGCCGCGCCGCCAGCTGCAGCTGCAGCACCAGGTCCCGCAGACCGGCCGGCAGGCTGTCCGGTGGCGGCAGCACCACGCCGAGCGTGAACGGCGGCCGGCGCGGCCCGGCGCTCCCCTTCAAGAGACCAACCAGCGCCGTCAGCAGCCCGTTCGGCCCGCCCGCGGCCGGCCGCGTCGTCTGCCGCACGATGAAGCGGATCAGCATCTCTGGCGAGACGCTGGCGGCGCTGCCGGACGTCTCCACCAGCCGCAGCAGGCGCACCACCACTTCTGTCAGGTCGGAGATAAAGGACGGCGACCGGCTGCCCTGCTGCAGCAAGATGATGAGTCCCTGGATGTCGTCAGTGAAGGTCGGGTGATCCTCCGGGATGTCCAGCGACTGAATCAGGGCAATAAAGTCACCGATCGAAAACGTCGGCTCAGTATCGTGGTCTCCGAGCTTGATCAGCATGTTGATGATGCCCTGCACGTCGATGTCCTGCGGGCTGCTGGGCCTGTTGAAGAAGCGCATGATGAGCTCCCTGAAGGCGGACAGCTCATCGCCGGGCATGTCGTGGCCGGCGCTCATCCGCGACATGACCATCTCCAGCAGCATGCGCAGGTTCTTCATGTCCGTCTGCTCGCCGTTCACAAGGATGCCGGATATGTTGAAGAAGCCGGGGAAGTCGGGCGTCTGGCTGGCGCTCATCTGGGTCAGGATCAGCTGCAGCAGACTCTGGATGTCGCTGAAGTCGTCGCGGCCCGGATTGACCAGGACGCCGGAGATGTTGAGGAAGCCAGGCTGGGGGTGGCTGGCCGACTCGCGGCGCAGCTGGGACATGAGCAGCTCCAGCAGGTAGCCAACGTTACGGAACTCGTCCCGGTCGTTCTGCACCAGCGAAATGTTGATGAAGCCGGGCGTAAGGGGCGCCTCGGCCCTGGCAGTCAGCTGGGTCATCAACATCATGAGAAGTTCCTGAATCTTTGTATAGTCCCTCCGACTCTCATCCACCAGAACAGTGGAAATGTTAAGCACACCAGTCGGTTGCGGGCTACTTTCCATGGTTTCGATTTCAAGCAGAATCATCTCCAGAAGACTTTGAAATTCGTCAAACTTGTTAGGTTTTTCATTGATCAGAGTAATGTTGAAGAATCCTGGTTCGCTTGGCGTCTCAGCCATGGCACTCATCCTGGCCAGAAGCATCTCAATGACGTGCTGCATGTCCTGAAGACCGTTCGTCTCGTCATCCACTATCGCCCCTGTTATGTTAACGAAGCCAGATGTCTGCGGCTTCGAGGAAACCATGCGCGCTATCATGACCTCGAGCAGCTGCAGGATGTCGGTGAAGTCCTTCTGCTCGTCATTGGTGACGATGGCGGTGATGTTGAGGAAGCCGGGGACGCTGGGCGTGTTCACCTTCGTCTCCACCAGGGTGAGCAGCAGTCGGAGCAGCTCGTCCGTGTCGCGGCTGTCGCTGCCGTCCCCGCCCGGCAGCACCGTGATGACGCTGGTGATGTCGAACGGGTTGGCCGTCCTGCCTCCGAGCTGACCCCGAGTGAACAGCAGATCGATCAGCCGCCGCAGGTCCTGCAGGTCGGTGTCCGGCTCGTCCACCACTGAGATGTTGAAGCCGACGGTGGCGGTGGGACTGTCCGGCGTCTGCGACAGGAGCTCCAGCATGGTCAGCACCAGGGTCATCACGTCCGACTCGGACACGCCGCCCGTCTTCGTGCCGATGAACAGCTCCAGCAGCAGTTTGCGCACGGCGGCCGGCATCGGGCGCCGCTGCACGCTCAGCTGCTCAGTCAGCTGTATCAGCAGCTCGTTCAGCCCGGAGGCGCCCTGCGCCGTCCGGCCCTCCGTCACGCCCTCCACCATCGTCAGCAGCACCTGCAGCAGGCCGTCCGGCAGGGCCGAGCGCGGCGCCTGGCCCGACAGCAGCGGCAGCAGGGCCAGCATGAGCTGCCGCAGCGGCGGTGCCGCCGGGCCATGCTGCCGCCCCAGCTGCAGCACCAGCTGTATCAGCTGCCGGCCCACCTGCGGCGGCGGCGGCTGCTGCGGCCGCTGCAGACCCTCGATCAGCTGCAGTATCATCTGTGTCACCTCCGCCCCGCCGGCGTTCGTCCCCGGCCGGACAAGCTGCTCCACCAGCCGGATCAGCAGCTGGATCGACTCCGACGCCGCCCCCTCCGGCGCGGCTGTCAGCGTGCCCAGCATCTGCAGCAGCAGCCGCAGCACGGCCGTGTTCTCGGGGCCAGTCTGCGTCTCGCCGAGCCGGCCGATCAGGCGCACCAGCAGCTGGAGGGTGGTCGGGTCAGCGGCGGTCGGCGCACCGCCCATCGTGCCCAGCAGCGTCACCAGGTGGCCCAGCACGATCGGGCGGACGTCCCGCCGGGTCACCTCGCCCAGTTGGCGCACCACCGTCATCACCAGCTGCAGCGCGGCTGGCGTCACCGTGTCGGGCCTGCTGCCGAGCCGCTGCAGCAGCTCTGCGATCATGGCGTGGGTCTCCGCACTAACGACCCTGTGACGCGGCGTCAGGCCCTCCACCAGCTGGAGCAGCAGCTGCAGCACCTGTGAGGCGGCGGCCGGCCGCCGGTGGCCGCCCAGCCTGCCCAGCATGTCCACCATGGTCCGCAGCACGTCCGGCTGCAGACCGCCTGGCCTGTGCGCCAGCCGGCGGACCAGTTCCAGCAGCAGCCGGACGGCGGACGGCGAGTCGGCGCCGTCCGGCCGTGTCAACTGCCACACCAGTCGGACCAAAGTGGGCCGCAGCTGGCCGGTCGGCTCACCGCGCTGCTGCAGCCGCTGCACCAGCTCCACCAGCGCGGACAGCAGCGGCGCGTCGTCAGCGTTACCGCCGCCGGCCGGCGGCAACAGTGGCGCCGGCTGCGTGCCGTCTCCGGCCGCCAGCAGCCGCCACAGCAGCGCCACCAGCGAGGGCGTCGGCGAGCCCGGTCCGAGCGGACCCAGCTCCGGCAGGAGAGCGAACGCCGACGCCGGCAGGATGTCCAGCCAGGCGTCCAGCACGCGGCCCAGCTCTGCCACCAGAGTCACGAGCTGCGGCCCAGCGGCGGGTCGGCCGCCGGCCACCGCCGGCACCAGCTGGTGAAGGTCACCCTGCAGCGGCACGGCGCGGTCTGCTGAGGTCAGCACCAGCAGCAGCCGGGCCACGGCGACCGGCAGCTCGGCCGGCACGGCAGACTCCGGCAGCGCGCCGGACGTCAGCGTGTCCCGCAGCTCGTACATCCTCTGGACGGTGAGCATCAGGTCGAGCACGGTGGCGGGGCTGACGGCGGTGCCACGCAGTGTCACACTGACGCCGATGGCGTCCAGGGTCGACACCAGCCGCCGCAGGGTCTCCGTGACGCCCGGCGCCGCCGGCCGGCCGTCAAGCTCGAACAGACCGACGATCTGGTCCAGCTCGCGGCGCAGCAGCCGCTCCTGAGGCGTGCTGTTTCCGAGAAGGGTACGCATGTCCACCACGGTCTGGATGTGCAGCGAGCGACCGACGATCGGCACAGGGGAGGTGACGGTGGCCAGGTCGGCCGCACTGACCCGCCGCCGGAACTGGTCCGGGGTCAGTGAGTCCGGGCTGAGGTAGAGCGGATCCTGAGTCACCAGAATCTGCAGTTTCTCACCTGCCGACAGACACAGATGGAAACAACACAGCCGGTTACCCTGTGGTACTCTTTGATATCAGGAGGCGCCATCTCCTATCAACTTCTACTGTACAGAAAGACGGTGTGGCTATACTTGAGTAGAACTTGAACGTAGAACGGTCAAGAGCACCGTCATGTCACCTAAAAAGCGAATTACTGAAAATCCCAGAGCCCAGAGTATGACGAACATCGCATCAACCACGGCCCACGGCCAAATAGAAACATAGCAATACGATTTACCATTACCATCCTCATACCATCAGATAGTAGCATATATCGAGTGAGAAATTGGCCGCATTGATCACAGATCTGTGATCTGCAACTACCGCACGCTGGCACGCACGACACGGCCGCGCCGGTCCGGCGGCGTGTGTCGGTGTGTGTCGGTGTGTGTCGGTGTGTGTCGGTGTGTGCCGGTCCGGTGGTGTGTGTCGGTATGTGTCGGTGTGTGTGTGTGTATGTGTGTGGCGGCGTGTGGCGGCGTGTGGCGGTGTGTGTGGTGTGTGTCGGCGGTGTGTGTCGGTGTGTGGCGGCGGCGTGTGTCGGTGTGTGTCGGTGTGTGTCGGTGTGTGTTGGTGTGTGTCGGTGTGTGTCGGTGTGTGCCGGTGTGTGTCGGTGTGTGTCGGCGTGTGTCGGCGTGTGTCGGTGTGTGGCGGTGTGTGTCGGTGTATGTCGGCGTGTGTCGGTGTGTGTCGGCGTGTGTCGGCGTGTGTGTCGGCGGCGTGTGTCGGTGTGTGTCGGTGTGTGTCGGCGGCGTGTGGCGGTGTGTGTCTGTGTGTGTGTGTGTCGGTGTGTGTCGGCGTGTGGCGGCGTGTGGCGGTGTGTGCCGGTCCGGCGGTGTGTGTCGGCGTGCGCCGCCCCTCACCGCAGTCGAACACGGGACAGCAGGTGAAGAAGCTGTGCAGCCGGCACAGCTCCGGCCCGGTGGCGTGACACGCGTGCCGCCGGTCCCGCAGCTCGGCGTTGGTCACCACCCGGCCCTGCCTGCAGCCGCGCACGTGCCGCGTACACTGGCCGTCCACGGGCACCTCCATCTCAGCCCAGACCAGACCCTCCTGGTCCTCGGAGCAGGCTGTCGAAGGGCAGAACGGTCACAGGACAGGACACACACCTCGGCTGAAACTCACCTCAGTCATCACCATGGTGAGATCACATCGGAACAAACGGCAGCTACAGCGCTATACCGTTCATAATTAATTACAATCGATGAAGTTGTTACTATGACATTGTTTCCCGGTATTAGGATGACCACCACAAAACCACATTGTGACAAAGTGCATCCCCTCCAAGCGAAATATTGACGGATATAGTCCCCAAGCACTGTCAGTATCGGTGTCGGCGTCGGCAGCCGTACCTTCTCCAGCCGCTGTCCTGCTGCCCGGCTCCGGCTCGGTCTCGCCCGCCTCCGAGTCCAGTCGTCCGTACATCACGATGTATCGCAGCAGCTCGTCGATCGGCGTCTCCCCGCTCTCCAGCTGCAGTCGGAACAGTACGGTAGCCACGGTGGCCACGTCGGTCGTGTCCACGGCCACGCCCACCTGCTGCGACTCCACCAGGCGCATCATGGTGTTCAGCAGCAGCTGGGCCGTCAGCGGCGGCTGTAGCTGCCCAGAGTCCAGCCGGCCCAGCAGCAGACGCAGCAGCAGCGCCGCCGTCTGACGGCGCGGCGCCGCCAGCTGGCGCAGCAGCCGCAGCGCGCCGCGCGCCGCGGCCGGCTCCGGCGGCGGCGGCGACGGCGACGCGCCGGCCGCCTCCAACACGGCCAGGATGTGGCGCAGCTCCGTCTGGACGGCCCGCTCGGCCGGCGAGGGCGGCGCCGGCCGGCCGTCCAGCCAGCCTAGCAGCTGCCGGATGGTGGTGGCGTTCAGCTGCGGCCGCGCCACCGGCAGCGGCAGCGCGTCGGCGTCGAACAGCTCGGGCGCCTCCACCCGCGAGAGGAACACCTCCACGGCCCGACTGCCCGGGTCCTGACCCGGCGACAGCGGCGAGATCAGAGACGCTAGCTTCGAGGCTGAAACAGCCACGGTCAGGGTGGTGGGAAGTGAAAAAGCGCTTCGTTGGGTCACCTACCTATATTTTTTCCTCCCTTACGGACATATTTACTGGCCTTCGTCGCACATGAAAAGTAGACAAAAATCCAGTAAGAAATATGTTTGCTAGGAAGTGTTTGTTGAACTGCAACACAAATGTGTGTTGAACCAATTATTTAATAAGACCTCATACACGTTAAGTGAGGGTTTTGGGCATCACTGCATTGACAACTACTATGGGGCTGTTCCAGCGTCCTCAACCGGATTAGGTTGAGGCTTCATTTTCTCCACCCGTCGCTCCCACGCCTCAACTAAAATCGGTTGAGCCTCCACCAACCTCAGCCGGTTGAGCAAAAAAAAACCTCAGCCGGTTGAGCTGGTGGAGGGAAGTTAACATTACGGGGAGGTAGTTATGGCGCACTGTCGCGCATTAGTGGCGCGCTGTCCATGCTGTTTACATTGGAAATATCCACCGCCCGTTCCCGTGCTCCGCTTCACCGCGCCTCAACCAGGGGATGAAACCTGTTCCGGTTGAGGGCGCTGGAACAGCCCCTATATTGCGCATATATGTATCTGGAGCTGAAACACAGGACTAACTGTATCCAAACTCGAACCAACTCCTCTAAATATTGACAGTTAGGAAGAACCAGCAACTGAGCGGTCTCTCCACGGCTCCACCCCGTCTCCCTCACCAGCCCCCCCCCCCCCCCCCCCTCCCCGCCGGGCAGCACTCACGGCAGTCGAAGATGGGACAGCAGGTGAAGAAGCTCTCCATGCGGCAGGCCTGGTTGACCAGGGCGCGCGGGCAGCGCTCGACCCGGTCCGACACGGGCCGCAGCAGCTGGCCGTTGACGCAGGCGGACACCCGGCGCACGCAGCCTCCATCGGTGCGCCGGCCGGCCCGCTCCCTCCACACGTCCCCGTGATGGCGGGCCAGGCCGGAGGCGTCCACGCAGCCTGCGGCACAGCGAGCGGCGGCGGCGACGGCCGGGGGGCACGGTCACACTTCAGACGCGGGGAGGCGGGGCGGGGGGGGGGGGGGGGGGTTAGCGACGTCGGGTATTAGACGCTGTTGACAGATTGAGGGATGCGTCGCTAGGTGGGGCTTCAGGCAGAAGAAAGGGTGTCGGGACTGATCCACACAGCGGGCAGAGTGCTGTGGGCTGACGAAAGGTTACAGCCAGATGTTGGCATATCGAACACAGAGGAGCCGCAGACCCGAGCTAGTCCAGAGAAAACAGGGGCAAACCAAGAGCAGGATGCTGACTGGCTGCATTGGCTTAGCCGCCCACAAGCGGGGCCAAAACGAGCAGGACATGTGTTGTATTCGCTCCAGGATCTTCAATCATGTTTTGTTCATTGACGCAAAACAAAACAAAGGTTACCAGCAGCTGGACGGTCATTGGATTGACACATTGACTGCAACGAAGCCGCTGCAAGCCGAGCTCGGCGGCGGCTCGGCAATTACCGGCGTGTGTTGACTGTTCGTCACCGGCATGGCAGTCCTCGGCGGCGGCGGCGGCGGCGGCGGCGGCGGCGGCAGCAGCTCGGCACTTACCGGCGTGTGTTGACTGGTCGTCACCGTCATGACACTCCTCGGCGGCGGCGGCAGCTCGGCACTTGCCGGCGTGTGTTGACTGGTCGTCACCGTCATGGCACTCCTCGGCGGCGGCGGCAGCTCGGCACTTATCGGCGTGTGTTGACTGGTCGTCACCGTCATGACACTCCTCGGCGGCAGCTCGGTGGCAGCTCGGCGGCAGCTCGGCACTTACCGGCGTGTGTTGACTGGTCGTCACCATCATGGCAGTCCTCGGCGGCGGCGGCGGCAGCTCGGCACTTACCGGCGTGTGTTGACTGGTCGTCACCGTCATGACACTCCTCGGCGGCGGCGGCAGCTCGGCACTTATCGGCGTGTGTTGACTGGTCGTCACCGTCATGACACTCCTCGGCGGCGGCGGCAGCTCGGCGGCAGCTCGGCACTTACCGGCGTGTGTTGACTGGTCGTCACCGTCATGGCAGTCCTCGGCGGCGACGGCCGGCCAGCTGACGGCCAGCAGCAGCAGCATCAGCAGCAGGCAGCGGCGGTGGTGGTGGTGGTGCTCCATCTCCGGCGCCGTGCTGGTCTGCCGCTGCCGGTCGCCGGGCCGCCGTTATAACCCCTGGTCGGCCGCCAGTCAGCAGCGCCGCTTCAGCGTCCGGCGCCGGCCCTCCACCGCACGGTCACACGCCCAAACAGCACGCAGCGCAGCTCTGAGCACGTTTATTGATGACTGGCGCGGCCGGGCGGCACGGAGCGGCGCTGACCCACGGCCGCCGGTCACCGCCGCGCTGACCGGCCGCGGCACCAGGCCGAGCAGCGCAGCACCACTCACAGGCCAGCCACGCCCCGGTACACTGCCCCCGGCCACTAGGCAGCCGACACAAGTGCACAAACGACCAAAATCGGCTACACAATCGCAGAAACTTTGAGTTGGTGTTACAAAAACCTCATACATTAGGTTTGTATCTATCGAAAGCTTCCCAGGACGCCAGTCCTAGAGCTATAGAATTAGACATATACCCGATATTTGCTGTTTTCCGTGGCATGAAATAAAAAGTTGCCGCGATTGCGTAGCAAGTAGACGAAATATATTGTCGACTTTCCGTCTGCAGCATGGTTAATGGCCCACAACGCTGGCGTTACCCGTGGCACTACTCAGTACCCACGACGCGTTCCCGCGATACTGCCCGCGACGCGGTGAACTGAATCACACGCTAGCGCGCGAACCGCTGACGCTCGGATCTGCAATGGGTTGACATTGGCATATTGACTTAACACTACGGGATAGAGCAGATATGATACTTCAGATACAACACAGACAAGGCTTCGCGATTTGGCTCCCTAGTGCCTTTTACGGCAGTGTTAAAACGCACGTTATAGCTACAGATATAGTGCAACGGCCGTGAACCAGGGAAGCTCAGTTCCGAGTACGGTCTGATCTCTGATTGGCGGATGGCTCACGACCGTCGCCACGCGCTACATGACGCATACAGCAAACCCTGTGTGTGAAATGGGCGAGCACAGACTCACACTGGATAACAGAACGGCTAAGGCACATGGGACGTTACACAGACAATGGACAACAATCAGGATGAAGAAACAACGAGCGTGACGATGACTGAGAACAAATTTCGTAAGTGGATTAAGTTTGCCCTTAAGTTAATAATAATCACGCATACGTTAATCATACAAGGGGATACTGGTAGATGACTGTTAATACTGAGGGACTACTAAGTGACGCGCCCAACATGAACTTCCACAACACTTGTCCAATTAAAAAACGCGGATCAAAACTAGGCGGCTAGCTCACAAAACCCGTACAAAGGTAACCCTGGGATCACAACCTAACCCTTCCTAGCGTCCCAACTCGAAATACCGATCGCGTGAGCCAACACTCCTGCCAGCGCTGCACAGGCGAGGAGCCACCTCTCACCGGCACACCGGCACACCGGCACACCGGCGCCACAGCTCAGCAGGACGACCAGTCTGGCCGCGCGCCATCACGGTGTCAGTGACGCCATCACGGTGTCAGTGACGCCATCACGGTGTCAGTGACGCCATCACGGTGTCAGTGACGCCATCACGGTGTCAGTGACGCCATCACGGTGCCAGTGACGCCATCACGGTGCCAGTGACACCATCACGGTGCCAGTGACGCCATCACGGTGTCAGTGACGCCATCACGGTGTCAGTGACGCCATCACGGTGTCAGTGACGTCATCACGGTGTCAGTGACATCATCACGGTGTCAGTGACGTCATCACGGTGTCAGTGGCGCCATCACGGTGTCAGTGACGTCATCACGGTGTCAGTGACGCCATCACGGTGTCAGTGGCGCCATCACGGTGTCAGTGACGCCATCACGGTGCCAGTGACCTAATCCCGGTGCCAGTGACGCCATCACGGTGCCAGTGACGCCATCACGGTGCCAGTGACCCAGCTCGGTGCCAGTGACGCCATCACGGTGCCAGTGACACCATCACGGTGCCAGTGACACAATCACGGTGCCAGTGACACAATCACGGTGTCAAGTGACGCCATCACGGTGCCAGTGACACCATCACGGTGCCAGTGACGCCATCACGGTGCCAGTGGCGCCATCACGGTGTCAGTGACACCATCACGGTGCCAGTGACACAATCACGGTGCCAGTGACGCCATCACGGTGTCTGACACCATCACGGTGCCAGTGACGCCATCACGGTGCCAGTGACGCCATCACGGTGCCAGTGACACCAGCTCGGTATCACCGGCGAACGGGCCGGTACAGAGCAGTCGGCTCGTCTCTCATCTCTCCTCTCTCCGTCGGCTCGTCTCTCCACAGTCACGGCCTCAGCACCCGGCCAGCCACTCGTCCCCTTCGTCCCAATCATCAACATCACTATGCCGATGTACAAAGCAGATTCATCATCCATCACTAATACAGCAAAAAGGCACTGAGTCCACAACAGCTCGCTCTGGTGCCAGTCGGGCTGGAAGCGGCTCATCCTCCACACGACCGTAGGACTAGTGGCAGTGTACAGCAGACTAAGGCTAACCACCGCTGGTAGTCGGACAATGCCCCCGCGCCGCTCTGAGCGACGGGGGAACGCGTGCCGGACAGCTTTCACCAGAGACTGACGCATGGTTAAACCTGCTTAGGA
>JAXIVJ010000334.1:0-80000 GCA_036785665.1 Chirona hameri | reverse complement strand
ATGACATCCTGTAAGCTTCAACCTGATCGGTGAAAAATCTGGCTTTGGCACAACTGCAAACATTTTTGGTGGTGGGGTCACTTGACCTGGTCTGGTGACCTGACCTGAGATGACCCGAGCATATTTTTTTCTCAAAGTGTGCGCAATTGATGTCCTAACAGGTGTATCAAAACCCGGCGGCGCTGCGCGCCGCTTTTTTTCGCTATCTTTGAAAAACCTGAGGGGGGGCGGAAATCAACTGCAGTGCGCGGGTTAAGGACTTTTCCCTACCCAATGTAACATCAAATTTACAACCAAGCTCTCATTTTTATCATGAGGAACAAAATCGTTAGGATCACGCGACAGGGATCACTCAGCAAGGACCAGTAATGGTGATCATTTAAAGGGAGTGTGTCTACTGTTTTGGAATGACAAAAAAAAATTGTATTACGGTAAGAAGATAGTTTGATTAGTTTGATTGTTGGATACGATAAAATTCACATCTGGAGCCCCTTCAGTTGAATTTTCATTTATATTCTTTTTGCTTCGATATCGATAAAACGATCGCCACTATAATCATAGGGAAGAAGATGTTATGTAAAACGGCGCACCTAAGAAAATAAACAATCCATACGAACAATGTTAACAAACCGTCGAAAAGCAAAATGGCCGTCGAAGCCGGTTCGGCAGCTGATATCAGCGCTCACGAGCTGTTTCGTCGAAATGCTATTGGCCGGCGCTAGCGATATGCTAGCAAATTTGTATCGATAATTATATACCAGTAAAACGCCTTTGTTGGCGATGACCGAGCGGGCGCGCACTGGTAAAGCTAAAACAGGCTTGAAATATGAAACGGTACGGGAGCACACGTGGCAGTAACACATAGTCCGTTTAGTCCTTTTAGTCCCCCATACAAATTAACAGGCCTCCATGCATGCCAACATAAAAATTAAGTTTGATTAAACTGTACATGATCTCCTTTCTCGAATACGCCAAAAGGGAGTACGTCCTGAACGCTGCATGCTTCAGCGTATACAAAACGAATGCTTAGATAAATCAAACCATTTTTGATCAAGAATGATTTGTGTTCATTTCGACGTCTGCGAGTGCCACGCGCTGTGGTACCAGCCCCATCAGAACGCACCATATTCAAATCCAAATTGATTTGATGGTCCTATCCAATGGTGAAAACCCAATCTCAATCGGAGCAGTGGTTGCAAAGTTATTAGCTTCCGAAAAGCGTCTATATGGCCGGGTCGGGCCGGGTCAAATGTAAATTTGTCTAGTAAGTTGACGAGAAACCTCACGGGCGCTTCGCGCCCGCTCGGTAATTAGCAATGCTTCTAGTAGTGGTAAGCCCTCTGGGGTCTACCCGATAACGGTTTACTACCAACCAATTCCTGGGGTCTTTGGAATATCTCAGCTACTAGTGTGAATCTGGAAAAAGTAAAAGGTATGGTTCGATTCAGAAAATGCTGTGCTATAAACCAGTGTCAAAAACCGCAAATAAGCGATCCACACTCCCTTTAACATCCCTATCCTATTGGTCCCATTCATCAGTAATCCAAAAGTGTCACAGTATTCACATGTCATTTTCGTCACATCCTATGGTAACAGGCTCTACCTCACCTCATGGCGACGGAGAATCCCTGCAGCACCTCGCCGGAGTTCGGGCCGATGAAGTGCAGGCCGAGCACGCGCTGCGGCGCGTCGCGCTCACACACGGCCTTGATGTAGCAGGAGGACGTGTCGCGGCCGGGGATGATCAACTCCAGCGGACGGTAGAACGCGTGGTACACCTGGCAGATCCGGCACATCACACATCACACGATCCGGCACATCACACATCACACGATCCGGCACATCACACATCACACGATCCGGCACATCACACATCACACGATCCGGCACATCACACATCACACGATCCGGCACATCACACATCACACGATCCGGCACATCACACATCACACGATCCGGCACATCAGCCGGCTTCACCGCCATACTCAGCACAATCGCAGTTTAACCAGCTGGATCACCAACCGGGATCACATGATCCCTCAAGCTACCATACACTGTCAAATACATTTACAAGGCGGCACTGTTAAGCGTATCTGGCTTATTTGGTAGGAGTAAACGCAGACCTCATGTCGACATGATGTCTTGTGGCAAGACGATGTGCGTGTTCCCCAATCTCCGTCCCACTCACCACCCACCTTGAGCTGACCCTCGCCGGCCAGCCGGGAGTCGCCCCCCCCCCCCCTCCGTCTCCGTCTAGTGTCCCAAAATTGCATTTTGCTTGGGTGTCAGAGTGGAAAATTCGAGCTAAAAAGAGCATGAGAGTGAACAATTATGTAGAAAATGGTACAATATTGATTTCTGTTTTGAATATGAAAACTAGTAGTTTTCATTGAAATCATGCATTTTTAACCAATATTTTTGTCAGAATCAATATCACAATTCATAATTTGGGAGTGGAAAATTCACTCCTAAAATGGGGAGTGAGAGTGGACAATTATTCATATTTGGGTGTCATTTCCCACCTAAATCAATAAATTGTATTACATTGTCCCCTCCCCACCCACCTCGAGCTGGTCCTCCCCGGCCAGCTGGGCGGTTCACCCCTCCCTCTCCCCTCACCCTCCCCATCCACCTCGAGCTGGTCCTCCCCGGCCAGCTGGGCGGCTCACCCCTCCCTCTCCCCTCCCCACACACCTCGAGCTGGTCCTCCCCGGCCAGCTGGGCGGCTCACCCCTCCCTCTCCCCTCCCCACCCACCTCGAGCTGGTCCTCCCCCGCCAGCTGGGCTGGGCGGCTCACCCCTCCCTCTCCCCTCCCCACCCACCTCGAGCTGGTCCTCCCCGGCCAGCTGGGCGGCTCACCCCTCCCTCTCACCCTCCCCACCCACCTCGAGCTGGTCCTCCCCGGCCAGCTCACCCCTCCCTCTCACCCTCCCCACCCACCTCGAGCTGGTCCTCCCCGGCCAGCGGGGCGGTTCACCCCTCCCTATCCCCTCCCACACACCTCGAGCTGGTCTTCCTCGGCCAGCTGGGCGACTCGCCCCTCCCTCTCCCCTTCCCCCTCTCCACCCACCTCGAGCTGGTCTTCCCCGGCCAGCTGGGCGGCGCGCTCCTCGCTCAGGCCGACGCAGCTGTACTCGAGCGGCGTGAACACGGTGGTGGGTACGGTGCTGAGGTCCATCAGCTGGTCTGAGCCGCCGAACACCCGGTCGGCCAGCAGCCGGCCGGCGACGATCGCCGTCGGCGTCAGCTCCGGCGCGCCCTGGGAGGATGGTGATGATAATTGGAGTCAGCTCCGGCGCGCCCTGGGAGGATGGTGATGATAATTGGAGTCAGCTCCGGCGCGCCCTGGGAGGATGATGATGATAATTGGAGTCAGCTCCGGCGCGCCCTGGTAAGCTGGCGATGATAATTGGAGTTGACAGGGCCACAGGCAGAAGACACACTGAGTGACCGATTACTTTGGCTATACAGTGCCCAGGATCGCTATGGGACGCACGGGAGACAGTCGGCTCGTACTCACACACTGCGGTCCCACCACGTGGCGGGAGACAGCCGGCACGTACTCTCACACTGCGGTACCCGACCCACCACGTGGCGGGAGACAGTCGGCACGTACTCTCACACTGCGGTACCCGACCCACCACGGGGCGGGAGACAGCCGGCACGTACTCTCACACTGCGGTCCCACCACGGGGCGGGAGACAGTCGGCACGTACTCTCACACTGCGGTACCCGACCCACCACGGGGCGGGAGACAGCCGGCACGTACTCTCACACTGCGGTCCCACCACGGGGCGGGAGACAGTCGGCACGTACTCTCACACTGCGGTACCCGACCCACCACGGGGCGGGTGACAGCCGGCACGTACTCTCACACTGCGGTTCCACCACGTGGCGGGAGACAGTCGGCACGTACTCTCACTGCGGTACCCGAGTCCCGACCCACCACGGGCTGATGTCAGCACCGTCATTAGTCAGCACAGTGTAACATGCTGACAGCTAATCGGAGTATAAAAACAGAAAACTTGCTCAAATAAAGCTTCCGCTGCTTGGGGCACCAATGAGTGATCGAAAGCATCACCTTCAGTGCCAGTGATCTACTCAAAAGTTAAACAGACACCATCTAAAAACAATAAATCCCCGGTGCGACACTTTCACCCTGGTAACTCCACAGCCTACATATCTGCCGTCGCCCCCCCCCCCCCCCCCCCCCACGGACCTGCACTATGTCGCCGATGGCGTATATGTTGTCCACAGACGTCTGGTCGTTGTGGGTGATGATCTTGCCGGACCGCTGGTCCACGTCGACGCCGAGTTTGTCGAGGCCGAGCCGTTGTGTGTCCGGGTCGCGGCCGACCGCCAGCAGTACCGTGTCGTACTCCTCCACCGGCTGTAACGGAATCAGAGAACCATCAGCTGAGCTGGAGAGGACACTGTCGGGGTACCACAGGACCGCCAGCAGTACCGTGTCGTACTCCTCCACCAGCTGTAACGGAATCAGAGAACCATCAGCTGAGCTGGAGAGGACACTGTCGGGGTACCACAGGACCGCCAGCAGTACCGTGTCGTACTCCTCCACCGGCTGTGACGGAATCAGAGAACCATCAGCTGAGCTGGAGAAGACACTGTCGGGGTACCACAGGACCGCCAGCAGTACCGTGTCGTACTCCTCCACCGGCTGTAACGGAATCAGAGAACCATCAGCTGAGCTGGAGAGGACACTGTCGGGGTACCACAGGACCGCCAGCAGTACCGTGTCGTACTCCTCCACCGGCTGTAACGGAATCAGAGAACCATCAGCTGAGCTGGAGAGGACACTGGCGGGGTACCACAGGACCGCCAGCAGTACCGTGTCGTACTCCTCCACCGGCTGCAACGGAATCAGAGAACCATCAGCTGAGCTGGAGAGGACACTGTCGGGGTACCACAGGACCGCCAGCAGTACCGTGTCGTACTCCTCCACCGGCTGTAACGGAATCAGAGAACCATCAGCTGAGCTGGAGAGGACACTGGCGGGGTACCACAGGACCGCCAGCAGTACCGTGTCGTACTCCTCCACCGGCTGTGACGGAATCAGAGAACCATCAGCTGAGCTGGAGAGGACATTGTCGGGGTACAGGCGGGGTACCACAGGACCGCCAGCAGTTCCGTGTCGTACTCCTCCACCAGCTGTAACGGAATCAGAGGACTGTCAGCTGAGCTGGAGATGACACTGTCGGGGTACCACAGGACCGCCAGCAGTACCGTGTCGTACTCCTCCACCAGCTGTGACGGAATCAGAGAACCATCAGCTGAGCTGGAGAGGACACTGTCGGGGTACCACAGGACCGCCAGCAGTACCGTGTCGTACTCCTCCACCGGCTGTGACGGAATCAGAGGACCATCAGCTGAGCTGGAGAGGACACTGTCGGGGTACCACAGGACCGCCAGCAGTACCGTGTCGTACTCCTCCACCAGCTGTGACGGAATCAGATAACCATCAGCTGAGCTGGAGAGGACACTGTCGGGGTACCACAGGACCGCCAGCAGTACCGTGTCGTACTCCGCCACCGGCTGTGACGGAATCAGAGGACTGTCAGCTGAGCTGGAGAGGACACTGTCGGGGGACAGGCGGGGTACCACAGGACCGCCAGCAGTACCGTGTCGTACTCTTCCACCGGCTGTGACGGAATCAGAGAACCATCAGCTGAGCTGGAGGACACTGTCGGGGGACCACAGGACCGCCAGCAGTACCGTGTCGTACTCCTCCACCAGCTGTAACGGAATCAGAGGACTGTCAGCTGAGCTGGAGAGGACACTGTCGGGGTACCACAGGACCGCCAGCAGTACCGTGTCGTACTCCTCCACCAGCTGTGACGGAATCAGAGAACCATCAGCTGAGCTGTAGAGGACACTGTCGGGGTACCACAGGACCGCCAGCAGTACCGTGTCGTACTCTTCCACCAGCTGTAACGGAATCAGAGGACTGTCAGCTGAGCTGGAGAGGACACTGTCGGGGTACCACAGGACCGCCAGCAGTACCGTGTCGTACTCCTCCACCAGCTGTGACGGAATCAGAGAACCATCAGCTGAGCTGGAGAGGACACTGTCGGGGTACCACAGGACCGCCAGCAGTACCGTGTCGTACTCCTCCACCGGCTGTAACGGAATCAGAGAACCATCAGCTGAGCTGGAGAGGACACTGTCGGGGTACCACAGGACCGCCAGCAGTACCGTGTCGTACTCCTCCACCAGCTGTGACGCAATCAGAGAACCATCAGCTGAGCTGGAGAGGACACTGTCGGGGTACCACAGGACCGCCAGCAGTATCGTGTCGTACTCCTCCACCAGCTGTGACGGAATCAGAGGACTGTCAGCTGAGCTGGAGAGGACACTGTCGGGGTACCACAGGACCGCCAGCAGTACCGTGTCGTACTCCTCCACCGGCTGTGACGGAATCAGAGAACCATCAGCTGAGCTGGAGAGGACACTGTCGGGGTACTACAGGACCGCCAGCAGTACCGTGTCGTACTCCTCCACCAGCTGTGACGAAATCAGAGCACTGTCAGCTGAGTTGGAGAGGACACTGTCGGGGTACCACAGAACCGCCAGCAGTACCGTGTCGTACTCCTCCACCGGCTGTAACGGAATCAGAGGACTGTCAGCTGAGCTGGAGAGGACACTGTCGGGGTACCACAGGACCGCCAGCAGTACCGTGTCGTACTCCTCCACCAGCTGTGACGGAATCAGAGGACTGTCAGCTGAGCTGGAGAGGACACTGTCGGGGTACCACAGGACCGCCAGCAGTACCGTGTCGTACTCCTCCACCGGCTGTGACGGAATCAGAGGACTGTCAGCTGAGCTGGAGAGGACACTGTCGGGGTACCACAGGACCGCCAGCAGTACCGTGTCGTACTCCTCCACCGGCTGTGACGGAATCAGAGAACCATCAGCTGAGCTGGAGAGGACACTGTCGGGGTACCACAGGACCGCCAGCAGTACCGTGTCGTACTCCTCCACCAGCTGTGACGGAATCAGAGGACTGTCAGCTGAGCTGGAGAGGACACTGTCGGGGGACAGGCGGGGTACCACAGGACCGCCAGCAGTACCGTGTCGTACTCCTCCACCGGCTGTGACGGAATCAGAGAACCATCAGCTGAGCTGGAGAGGACACTGTCGGGGTACCACAGGACCGCCAGCAGTACCGTGTCGCACTCCTCCACCGGCTGTAACGGAATCAGAGAACCATCAGCTGAGCTGGAGAGGACACTGTCGGGGTACCACAGGACCGCCAGCAGTACCGTGTCGTACTCCTCCACCAGCTGTGACGGAATCAGAGAACCATCAGCTGAGCTGGAGAGGACACTGTCGGGGTACCACAGGACCGCCAGCAGTACCGTGTCGTACTCCTCCACCGGCTGTGACGGAATCAGAGAACCATCAGCTGAGCTGGAGAGGACACTGTCGGGTACCACAGGACCGCCAGCAGTACCGTGTCGTACTCCTCCACCGGCTGTGACGGAATCAGAGAACCATCAGCTGAGCTGGAGAGGACACTGTCGGGGGACAGGCGGGGTACCACAGGACCGCCAGCAGTACCGTGTCGTACTCCTCCACCGGCTGTGACGGAATCAGAGAACCATCAGCTGAGCTGGAGAGGACACTGTCGGGGTACCACAGGACCGCCAGCAGTACCGTGTCGTACTCCTCCACCAGCTGTAACGGAATCAGAGGACTGTCAGCTGAGCTGGAGAGGACACTGTCGGGGTACCACAGGACCGCCAGCAGTACCGTGTCGTACTCCTCCACCAGCTGTAACGGAATCAGAGAACCATCAGCTGAGCTGGAGAGGACACTGTCGGGGTACCACAGGACCGCCAGCAGTACCGTGTCGTACTCCTCCACCGGCTGTGACGGAATCAGAGAACCATCAGCTGAGCTGGAGAGGACACTGTCGGGGTACCACAGGACCGCCAGCAGTACCGTGTCGTACTCCTCCACCGGCTGTAACGGAATCAGAGAACCATCAGCTGAGCTGGAGAGGACACTGGCGGGGTACCACAGGACCGCCAGCAGTACCGTGTCGTACTCCTCCACCGGCTGTAACGGAATCAGAGAACCATCAGCTGAGCTGGAAAGGACACTGTCGGGGTACCACAGGACCGCCAGCAGTACCGTGTCGTACTCCTCCACCGGCTGTAACGGAATCAGAGAACCATCAGCTGAGCTGGAGAGGACACTGGCGGGGTACCACAGGACCGCCAGCAGTACCGTGTCGTACTCCTCCACCGGCTGTAACGGAATCAGAGAACCATCAGCTGAGCTGGAGAGGACACTGTCGGGGTACCACAGGACCGCCAGCAGTACCGTGTCGTACTCCCCCACCGGATGTAACGGAATCAGAGAACCATCAGCTGAGCTGGAGAGGACACTGGCGGGGTACCACAGGACCGCCAGCAGTACCGTGTCGTACTCCTCCACCGGCTGTGACGGAATCAGAGAACCATCAGCTGAGCTGGAGAGGACACTGTCGGGGTACCACAGGACCGCCAGCAGTACCGTGTCGTACTCCTCCACCAGCTGTGACGGAATCAGAGAACCATCAGCTGAGCTGGAGAGGACACTGTCGGGGTACCACAGGACCGCCAGCAGTACCGTGTCGTACTCCTCCACCGGCTGTGACGGAATCAGAGGACCATCAGCTGAGCTGGAGAGGACACTGTCGGGGTACCACAGGACCGCCAGCAGTACCGTGTCGTACTCCTCCACCAGCTGTGACGGAATCAGATAACCATCAGCTGAGCTGGAGAGGACACTGTCGGGGTACCACAGGACCGCCAGCAGTACCGTGTCGTACTCCGCCACCGGCTGTGACGGAATCAGAGGACTGTCAGCTGAGCTGGAGAGGACACTGTCGGGGGACAGGCGGGGTACCACAGGACCGCCAGCAGTACCGTGTCGTACTCCTCCACCGGCTGTGACGGAATCAGAGAACCATCAGCTGAGCTGGAGGACACTGTCGGGGGACCACAGGACCGCCAGCAGTACCGTGTCGTACTCCTCCACCAGCTGTGACGGAATCAGAGGACTGTCAGCTGAGCTGGAGAGGACACTGTCGGGGGACAGGCGGGGTACCACAGGACCGCCAGCAGTACCGTGTCGTACTCCTCCACCGGCTGTAACGGAATCAGAGGACTGTCAGCTGAGCTGGAGAGGACACTGTCGGGGTACCACAGGACCGCCATCAGTACCGTGTCGTACTCCTCCACCGGCTGTGACTGAATCAGAGGACTATCAGCTGACCTGGAGAGGACACTGTCGGGGTACCACAGGACCGCCAGCAGTACCGTGTCGTACTCCTCCACCGGCTGTGACAGAATCAGAGAACCATCAGCTGAGCTGAAGAGGACACTGTCGGGGTACCACAGGACCGCCAGCAGTACCGTGTCGTACTCCTCCACCGGCTGTGACGGAATCAGAGAACCATCAGCTGAGCTGGAGAGGACACTGTCGGGGGACAGGCGGGGTACCACAGGACCGCCAGCAGTACCGTGTCGTACTCCTCCACCAGCTGTAACGGAATCAGAGAACCATCAGCTGAGCTGGAGAGGACACTGTCGGGGTACCACAGGACCGCCAGCAGTACCGTGTCGTACTCCTCCACCGGCTGTAACGGAATCAGAAAACCATCAGCTGAGCTGGAGAGGACACTGTCGGGGTACCACAGGACCACCAGCAGTACCGTGTCGTACTCCTCCACCAGCTGTGACGGAATCAGAGAACCATCAGCTGAGCTGGAGAGGACACTGTCGGGGTACCACAGGACCGCCAGCAGTACCGTGTCGTACTCCTCCACCGGCTGTGACGGAATCAGAGGACCATCAGCTGAGCTGGAGAGGACACTGTCGGGGTACCACAGGCCCGCCAGCAGTACCGTGTCGTACTCCTCCACCGGCTGTGACGGAATCAGAGGACCATCAGCTGAGCTGGAGAGGACACTGTCGGGGTACCACAGGACCGCCAGCAGTACCGTGTCGTACTCCTCCACCAGCTGTAACGGAATCAGAGAACCATCAGCTGAGCTGGAGAGGACACTGTCGGGGTACCACAGGACCGCCAGCAGTACCGTGTCGTACTCCTCCACCAGCTGTAACGGAATCAGAGGACCATCAGCTGAGCTGGAGAGGACACTGTCGGGGTACCACAGGACCGCCAGCAGTACCGTGTCGTACTCCTCCACCGGCTGTGACGGAATCAGAGGACCATCAGCTGAGCTGGAGAGGACACTGTCGGGGTACAGGCGGGGTACCACAGGACCGCCAGCAGTACCGTGTCGTACTCCTCCACCGGCTGTGACGGAATCAGAGAACCATCAGCTGAGCTGGAGAGGACACTGTCGGGGTACCACAGGACCGCCAGCAGTACCGTGTCGTACTCCTCCACCAGCTGTAACGGAATCAGAGAACCATCAGCTGAGCTGGAGAGGACACTGTCGGGGTACCACAGGACCGCCAGCAGTACCGTGTCGTACTCCTCCACCGGCTGTAACGAAATCAGAGGACCATCAGCTGAGCTGGAGAGGACACTGTCGGGGTACCACAGGACCGCCAGCAGTACCGTGTCGTACTCCTCCACCAGCTGTAACGGAATCAGAGAACCATCAGCTGAGCTGGAGAGGACACGGTCGGGGTACCACAGGACCGCCAGCAGTACCGTGTCGTACTCCTCCACCGGCTGTGACGGAATCAGAGGACCATCAGCTGAGCTGGAGAGGACACTGTCGGGGTACCACAGGACCGCCAGCAGCACCGTGTCGTACTCCTCCACCAGCTGTGACGGAATCAGAGAACCATCAGCTGAGCTGGAGAGGACACTGTCGGGGTACCACAGGACCGCCAGCAGTACCGTGTCGTGCTCCTCCACCAGCTGTAACGGAATCAGAGAACCATCAGCTGAGCTGGAGAGGACACTGTCGGGGTACCACAGGACCGCCAGCAGTACCGTGTCGTACTCCTCCACCGGCTGTAACGGAATCAGAGGACCATCAGCTGAGCTGGAGAGGACACTGTCGGGGTACCACAGGACCGCCAGCAGTACCGTGTCGTACTCCTCCACCAGCTGTAACGGAATCAGAGAACCATCAGCTGAGCTGGAGAGGACACTGTCGGGGTACCACAGGACCGCCAGCAGTACCGTGTCGTACTCCTCCACCGGCTGTGACGGAATCAGAGAACCATCAGCTGAGCTGGAGAGGACACTGTCGGGGGACAGGCGGGGTACCACAGGACCGCCAGCAGTACCGTGTCGTACTCCTCCACCAGCTGTAACGGAATCAGAGAACCATCAGCTGAGCTGGAGAGGACACTGTCGGGGGACAGGAGGGGTACCACAGGACCGCCAGCAGCACCGTGTCGTACTCCTCCACCGGCTGTGACGGAATCAGAGAACCATCAGCTGAGCTGGAGAGGACACTGTTGGGGTACCACAGGACCGCCAGCAGTACCGTTTCGTACTCCTCCACCGGCTGTGACGGAATCAGAGGACTGTCAGCTGAGCTGGAAAGGACACTGTCGGGGTACCACAGGACCGCCAGCAGTACCGTGTCGTACTCCTCCACCAGCTGTGACGGAATCAGAGAACCATCAGCTGAGCTGGAGAGGACACTGTCGGGGTACCACAGGACCGCCAGCAGTACCGTGTCGTACTCCTCCACCAGCTGTGACGGAATCAGAGAACCATCAGCTGAGCTGGAGAGGACACTGTCGGGGGACAGGCGGGGTACCACAGGACCGCCAGCAGTACCGTGTCGTACTCCTCCACCGGCTGTAACGGAATCAGAGAACCATCAGCTGAGCTGGAGAGGACACTGTCGGGGTACCACAGGACCGCCAGCAGTACCGTGTCGTACTCCTCCACCAGCTGTGACGGAATCAGAGGACTGTCAGCTGAGCTGGAGAGGACACTGTCGGGGTACCACAGGACCGCCAGCAGTACCGTGTCGTACTCCTCCACCGGCTGTGACGGAATCAGAGAACCATCAGCTGAGCTGGAGAGGACACTGTCGGGGTACCACAGGACCGCCAGCAATACCGTGTCGTACTCCTCCACCAGCTGTGACGGAATCAGAGAACCATCAGCTGAGCTGGAGAGGACACTGTCGGGGTACCACAGGACCGCCAGCAGTACCGTGTCGTACTCCTCCACCAGCTGTGACGGAATCAGAGGACTGTCAGCTGAGCTGGAGAGCACACTGTCGGGGTACCACAGGACCGCCAGCAGTACCGTGTCGTACTCCTCCACCAGCTGTGACGGAATCAGAGAACCATCAGCTGAGCTGGAGAGGACACTGTCGGGGGACAGGCGGGGTACCACAGGACCGCCAGCAGTACCGTGTCGTACTCCTCCACCAGCTGTGACGGAATCAGAGGACTGTCAGCTGAGCTGGAGAGGACACTGTCGGGGTACCACAGGACCGCCAGCAGTACCGTGTCGTACTCCTCCACCAGCTGTAACGGAATCAGAGAACCATCAGCTGAGCTGGAGAGGACACTGTCGGGGTACCACAGGACCGCCAGCAGTACCGTGTCGTACTCCTCCACCGGCTGTGACGGAATCAGAGAACCATCAGCTGAGCTGGAGAGGACACTGTCGGGGTACCACAGGACCGCCAGCAGTACCGTGTCGTACTCCTCCACCGGCTGTGACGGAATCAGAGGACTGTCAGCTGAGCTGGAGAGGACACTGTCGGGGTACCACAGGACCGCCAGCAGTACCGTGTCGTACTCCTCCACCGGCTGTGACGGAATCAGAGAACCATCAGCTGAGCTGGAGAGGACACTGTCGGGGTACCACAGGACCGCCAGCAGTACCGTGTCGTACTCCTCCACCGGCTGTGACGGAATCAGAGAACCATCAGCTGAGCTGGAGAGGACACTGTCGGGGTACCACAGAACCGCCAGCAGTACCGTGTCGTACTCCTCCACCAGCTGTGACGGAATCAGAGAACCATCAGCTGAGCTGGAGAGGACACTGTCGGGGTACCACAGGACTGCCAGCAGTACCGTGTCGTACTCCTCCACCGGCTGTGACGGAATCAGAGAACCATCAGCTGAGCTGGAGAGGACACTGTCGGGGTACAGGCGGGGTACCACAGGACCGCCAGCAGTACCGTGTCGTACTCCTCCACCAGCTGTGACGGAATCAGAGAACCATCAGCTGAGCTGGAGAGGACACTGTCGGGGTACCACAGGAATGCCAGCAGTACCGTGTCGTACTCCTCCACCGGCTGTGACGGAATCAGAGAACCATCAGCTGAGCTGGAGAGGACACTGCCAGGGTACCACAGGACCGCCAGCAGTACCGTGTCGTACTCCTCCACCGGCTGTGACGGAATCAGAGAACCATCAGCTGAGCTGGAGAGGACACTGTCGGGGTACCACAGGACCGCCAGCAGTACCGTGTCGTACTCCTCCACCGGCTGTGACGGAATCAGAGAACCATCAGCTGAGCTGGAGAGGACACTGTCGGGGTACCACAGGACCGCCAGCAGTACCGTGTCGTACTCCTCCACCAGCTGTGACGGAATCAGGGAACCATCAGCTGAGCTGGAGAGGACATTGTCGGGGTACAGGCGGGGTACCACAGGACCGCCAGCAGTACCGTGTCGTACTCCTCCACCGGCTGTAACGGAATCAGAGAACCATCAGCTGAGCTGGAGAGGACACTGTCGGGGTACCACAGGACCGCCAGCAGTACCGTGTCGTACTCCTCCACCAGCTGTGACGGAATCAGAGAACCATCAGCTGAGCTGGAGAGGACACTGTCGGGGTACAGGCGGGGTACCACAGGACCGCCAGCAGTACCGTGTCGTACTCCTCCACCGGCTGTAACGGAATCAGAGGACTGTCAGCTGAGCTGGAGAGGACACTGTCGGGGTACCACAGGACCGCCAGCAGTACCGTGTCGTACTCCTCCACCAGCTGTAACGGAATCAGAGGACTGTCAGCTGAGCTGGAGAGGACACTGTCGGGGTACCACAGGACCGCCAGCAATACCGTGTCGTACTCCTCCACCAGCTGTGACGGAATCAGAGAACTGTCAGCTGAGCTGGAGAGGACACTGTCGGGGTACCACAGGACCGCCAGCAGTACCGTGTCGTACTCCTCCACCGGCTGTAACGGAATCAGAGAACCATCATCTGAGCTGGAGAGGACACTGTCGGGGTACCACAGGACCGCCAGCAGTACCGTGTCGTACTCCTCCACCGGTTGTAACGGAATCAGAGGACTGTCAGCTGAGCTGGAGAGGACACTGTCGGGGTACAGGCGGGGTACCACAGGACCGCCAGCAGTACCGTGTCGTACTCCTCCACCGGCTGTAACGGAATCAGAGGACTGTCAGCTGAGCTGGAGAGGACACTGTCGGGGGACAGGCGGGGTACCACAGGACCGCCAGCAGTACCGTGTCGTACTCCTCCACCGGCTGTAACGGAATCAGAGGACTGTCAGCTGAGCTGGAGAGGACACTGTCGGGATACCACAGGACCGCCAGCAGTACCGTGTCGTACTCCTCCACCGGCTGTGACGGAATCAGAGAACCATCAGCTGAGCTGGAGAGGACACTGTCGGGGGACAGGCGGGGTACCACAGGACCGCCAGCAGTACCGTGTCGTACTCCTCCACCGGCTGTAACGGAATCAGAGAACCATCAGCTGAGCTGGAGAGGACACTGTCGGGGTACCACAGGACCGCCAGCAGTACCGTGTCGTACTCCTCCACCGGCTGTGACGGAATCAGAGAACCATCAGCTGAGCTGGAGAGGACACTGTCGGGGGACAGGCGGGGTACCACAGGACCGCCAGCAGTACCGTGTCGTACTCCTCCACCGGCTGTAACGGAATCAGAGAACCATCAGCTGAGCTGGAGAGGACACTGTCGGGGTACCACAGGACCGCCAGCAGTACCGTGTCGTACTCCTCCACCGGCTGTAACGGAATCAGAGGACTGTCAGCTGAGCTGGAGAGGACACTGTCGGGGTACCACAGGACCGCCAGCAGTACCGTGTCGTACTCCTCCACCGGCTGTGACGGAATCAGAGGACTGTCAGCTGAGCTGGAGAGGACACTGTCGGGGTACCACAGGACCGCCAGCAGTACCGTGTCGTACTCCTCCACCGGCTGTGACGGAATCAGAGGACTGTCAGCTGAGCTGGAGAGGACACTGTGGGGTACCACAGGACCGCCAGCAGTACCGTGTCGTACTCCTCCACCAGCTGTGACGGAATCAGAGAACCATCAGCTGAGCTGGAGAGGACACTGTCGGGGTACCACAGGACCGCCAGCAGTACCGTGTCGTACTCCTCCACCGGCTGTAACGGAATCAGAGAACCATCAGCTGAGCTGGAGAGGACACTGTCGGGGTACCACAGGACCGCCAGCAGTACCGTGTCGTACTCCTCCACCGGCTGTGACGGAATCAGAGAACCATCAGCTGAGCTGGAGAGGACACTGTCGGGGTACCACAGGACCGCCAGCAGTACCGTGTCGTACTCCTCCACCGGCTGTAACGTAATCAGAGAACCATCAGCTGAGCTGGAGAGGACACTGTCGGGGTACCACAGGACCGCCAGCAGTACCGTATCGTACTCCTCCACCGGCTGTAACGGAATCAGAGAACCATCAGCTGAGCTGGAGAGGACACTGTCGGGGTACCACAGGACCGCCAGCAGTACCGTGTCGTACTCCTCCACCGGCTGTAACGGAATCAGAGAACCATCAGCTGAGCTGGAGATGACACTGTCGGGGTACCACAGGACCGCCATCAGTACCGTGTCGTACTCCTCCACCAGCTGTGACGGAATCAGAGAACCATCAGCTGAGCTGGAGAGGACACTGTCGGGGTACCACAGGACCGCCAGCAGTACCGTGTCGTACTCCTCCACCGGCTGTAACGGAATCAGAGAACCATCAGCTGAGCTGGAGAGGACACTGTCGGGGTACCACAGGACCGCCAGCAGTACCGTGTCGTACTCCTCCACCGGCTGTGACGGAATCAGAGAACCATCAGCTGAGCTGGAGAGGACACTGTCGGGGTACCACAGGACCGCCAGCAGTACCGTGTCGTACTCCTCCACCGGCTGTAACGGAATCAGAGAACCATCAGCTGAGCTGGAGAGGACACTGTCGGGGTACCACAGGACCGCCAGCAGTACCGTGTCGTACTCCTCCACCGGCTGTAACGGAATCAGAGAACCATCAGCTGAGCTGGAGAGGACACTGTCGGGGGACAGGCAGGGTACCACAGGACCGCCAGCAGTACCGTGTCGTACTCCTCCACCGGCTGTGACGGAATCAGAGAACCATCAGCTGAGCTGGAGAGGACACTGTCGGGGTACCACAGGACCGCCAGCAGTACCGTGTCGTACTCCTCCACCGGCTGTGACGGAATCAGAGAACCAACAGCTGAGCTGGAGAGGACACTGTCGGGGTACCACAGGACCGCCAGCAGTACCGTGTCGTACTCCTCCACCGGCTGTGACGGAATCAGAGAACCATCAGCTGAGCTGGAGAGGACACTGTTGGGGTACCACAGGACCGCCAGCAGTACCGTGTCGTACTCCTCCACCGGCTGTAACGGAATCAGAGAACCGTCAGCTGAGCTGGAGAGGACACTGTCGGGGTACCACAGGACCGCCAGCAGTACCGTGTCGTACTCCTCCACCGGCTGTGACGGAATCAGAGAACCATCAGCTGAGCTGGAGAGGACACTGTCGGGGTACCACAGGACCGCCAGCAGTACCGTGTCGTACTCCTCCACCGGCTGTGACGGAATCAGAGGACTGTCAGCTGAGCTGGAGAGGACATTGTCGGGGTACCACAGGACCGCCAGCAGTACCGTGTCGTACTCCTCCACCGGCTGTGACGGAATCAGAGGACTGTCAGCTGAGCTGGAGAGGACACTGTCGGGGTACCACAGGACCGCCAGCAGTACCGTGTCGTACTCCTCCACCGGCTGTGACGGAATCAGAGAACCATCAGCTGAGCTGGAGAGGACACTGTCGGGGGACAGGCGGGGTACCACAGGACCGCCAGCAGTACCGTGTCGTACTCCTCCACCGGCTGTGACGGAATCAGAGAACCATCAGCTGAGCCGGAGAGGACACTGTCGGGGTACCACAGGACCGCCAGCAGTACCGTGTCGTACTCCTCCACCGGCTGTGACGGAATCAGAGGACCATCAGCTGAGCTGGAGAGGACACTGTCGGGGGACAGGCGGGGTACCACAGGACCGCCAGCAGTACCGTGTCGTACTCCTCCACCGGCTGTAACGGAATCAGAGAACCATCAGCTGAGCTGGAGAGGACACTGTCGGGGTACCACAGGACCGCCAGCAGTACCGTGTCGTACTCCTCCACCAGCTGTGACGGAATCAGAGAACCATCAGCTGAGCTGGAGAGGACACTGTCGGGGTACAGGCGGGGTACCACAGGACCGCCAGCAGTACCGTGTCGTACTCCTCCACCGGCTGTAACGGAATCAGAGGACTGTCAGCTGAGCTGGAGAGGACACTGTCGGGGTACCACAGGACCGCCAGCAGTACCGTGTCGTACTCCTCCACCAGCTGTAACGGAATCAGAGGACTGTCAGCTGAGCTGGAGAGGACACTGTCGGGGTACCACAGGACCGCCAGCAATACCGTGTCGTACTCCTCCACCAGCTGTGACGGAATCAGAGAACTGTCAGCTGAGCTGGAGAGGACACTGTCGGGGTACCACAGGACCGCCAGCAGTACCGTGTCGTACTCCTCCACCGGCTGTAACGGAATCAGAGAACCATCATCTGAGCTGGAGAGGACACTGTCGGGGTACCACAGGACCGCCAGCAGTACCGTGTCGTACTCCTCCACCGGTTGTAACGGAATCAGAGGACTGTCAGCTGAGCTGGAGAGGAAACTGTCGGGGTACAGGCGGGGTACCACAGAACCGCCAGCAGTACCGTGTCGTACTCCTCCACCGGCTGTAACGGAATCAGAGGACTGTCAGCTGAGCTGGAGAGGACACTGTCGGGGGACAGGCGGGGTACCACAGGACCGCCAGCAGTACCGTGTCGTACTCCTCCACCGGCTGTAACGGAATCAGAGGACTGTCAGCTGAGCTGGAGAGGACACTGTCGGGATACCACAGGACCGCCAGCAGTACCGTGTCGTACTCCTCCACCGGCTGTAACGGAATCAGAGAACCATCAGCTGAGCTGGAGAGGACACTGTCGGGGTACCACAGGACCGCCAGCAGTACCGTGTCGTACTCCTCCACCGGCTGTAACGGAATCAGAGGACTGTCAGCTGAGCTGGAGAGGACACTGTCGGGGTACCACAGGACCGCCAGCAGTACCGTGTCGTACTCCTCCACCGGCTGTGACGGAATCAGAGGACTGTCAGCTGAGCTGGAGAGGACACTGTCGGGGTACCACAGGACCGCCAGCAGTACCGTGTCGTACTCCTCCACCGGCTGTCACGGAATCAGAGGACTGTCAGCTGAGCTGGAGAGGACACTGTCGGGGTACCACAGGACCGCCAGCAGTACCGTGTCGTACTCCTCCACCAGCTGTGACGGAATCAGAGAACCATCAGCTGAGCTGGAGAGGACACTGTCGGGGTACCACAGGACCGCCAGCAGTACCGTGTCGTACTCCTCCACCGGCTGTAACGGAATCAGAGAACCATCAGCTGAGCTGGAGAGGACACTGTCGGGGTACCACAGGACCGCCAGCAGTACCGTGTCGTACTCCTCCACCGGCTGTGACGGAATCAGAGAACCATCAGCTGAGCTGGAGAGGACACTGTCGGGGTACCACAGGACCGCCAGCAGTACCGTGTCGTACTCCTCCGCCGGCTGTAACGTAATCAGAGAACCATCAGCTGAGCTGGAGAGGACACTGTCGGGGTACCACAGGACCGCCAGCAGTACCGTGTCGTACTCCTCCACCGGCTGTAACGGAATCAGAGAACCATCAGCTGAGCTGGAGAGGACACTGTCGGGGTACCACAGGACCACCAGCAGTACCGTGTCGTACTCCTCCACCGGCTGTAACGGAATCAGAGAACCATCAGCTGAGCTGGAGATGACACTGTCGGGGTACCACAGGACCGCCAGCAGTACCGTGTCGTACTCCTCCACCAGCTGTGACGGAATCAGAGAACCATCAGCTGAGCTGGAGAGGACACTGTCGGGGTACCACAGGACCGCCAGCAGTACCGTGTCGTACTCCTCCACCGGCTGTAACGGAATCAGAGAACCATCAGCTGAGCTGGAGAGGACACTGTCGGGGTACCACAGGACCGCCAGCAGTACCGTGTCGTACTCCTCCACCGGCTGTGACGGAATCAGAGAACCATCAGCTGAGCTGGAGAGGACACTGTCGGGGTACCACAGGACCGCCAGCAGTACCGTGTCGTACTCCTCCACCGGCTGTAACGGAATCAGAGAACCATCAGCTGAGCTGGAGAGGACACTGTCGGGGTACCACAGGACCGCCAGCAGTACCGTGTCGTACTCCTCCACCGGCTGTAACGGAATCAGAGAACCATCAGCTGAGCTGGAGAGGACACTGTCGGGAGACAGGCAGGGTACCACAGGACCGCCAGCAGTACCGTGTCGTACTCCTCCACCGGTTGTGACGGAATCAGAGAACCATCAGCTGAGCTGGAGAGGACACTGTCGGGGTACCACAGGACCGCCAGCAGTACCGTGTCGTACTCCTCCACCGGCTGTGACGGAATCAGAGAACCATCAGCTGAGCTGGAGAGGACACTGTCGGGGTACCACAGGACCGCCAGCAGTACCGTGTCGTACTCCTCCACCGGCTGTAACGGAATCAGAGAACCGTCAGCTGAGCTGGAGAGGACACTGTCGGGGTACCACAGGACCGCCAGCAGTACCGTGTCGTACTCCTCCACCGGCTGTGACGGAATCAGAGAACCATCAGCTGAGCTGGAGAGGACACTGTCGGGGTACCACAGGACCGCCAGCAGTACCGTGTCGTACTCCTCCACCGGCTGTGACGGAATCAGAGGACTGTCAGCTGAGCTGGAGAGGACACTGTCGGGGTACCACAGGACCGCCAGCAGTACCGTGTCGTACTCCTCCACCGGCTGTGACGGAATCAGAGAACCATCAGCTGAGCTGGAGAGGACACTGTCGGGGGACAGGCGGGGTACCACAGGACCGCCAGCAGTACCGTGTCGTACTCCTCCACCGGCTGTGACGGAATCAGAGAACCATCAGCTGAGCTGGAGAGGACACTGTCGGGGGACAGGCGGGGTACCACAGGACCGCCAGCAGTACCGTGTCGTACTCCTCCACCAGCTGTGACGGAATCAGAGAACCATCAGCTGAGCTGGAGAGGACACTGTCGGGGGACAGGCGGGATACCACAGGACCGCCAGCAGTACCGTGTCGTACTCCTCCACCAGCTGTGACGGAATCAGAGAACCATCAGCTGAGCTGGAGAGGACACTGTCGGGGGACAGGCGGGGTACCACAGGACCGCCAGCAGTACCGTGTCGTACTCCTCCACCAGCTGTGACGGAATCAGAGAACCATCAGCTGAGCTGGAGAGGACACTGTCGGGGGACAGGCGGGGTACCACAGGACCGCCAGCAGTACCGTGTCGTACTCCTCCACCAGCTGTAACGGAATCAGAGAACCATCAGCTGAGCTGGAGAGGACACTGTCGGGGGACAGGCGGGGTACCACAGGACCGCCAGCAGTTCCGTGTCGTACTCCTCCACCGGCTGTAACGGAATCAGAGGACCATCAGCTGAGCTGGAGAGGACACTGTCGGGGTACCACAGGACCGCCAGCAGTACCGTGTCGTACTCCTCCACCGGCTGTGACGGAATCAGAGAACCATCAGCTGAGCTGGAGAGGACACTGTCGGGGGACAGGCGGGGTACCACAGGACCGCCAGCAGTACCGTGTCGTACTCCTCCACCAGCTGTGACGGAATCAGAGGACTGTCAGCTGAGCTGGAGAGGACACTGTCGGGGTACAGGCGGGGTACCACAGGACCGCCAGCAGTACCGTGTCGTACTCCTCCACCAGCTGTGACGGAATCAGAGAACCATCAGCTGAGCTGGAGAGGACACTGTCGGGGTACAGGCGGGGTACCACAGGACCGCCAGCAGTACCGTGTCGTACTCCTCCACCGGCTGTAACGGAATCAGAGGACTGTCAGCTGAGCTGGAGAGGACACTGTCGGGGTACCACAGGACGGCCAGCAGTACCGTGTCGTACTCCTCCACCAGCTGTGACGGAATCAGAGGACTGTCAGCTGAGCTGGAGAGGACACTGTCGGGGTACAGGCGGGGTACCACAGGACCGCCAGCAGTACCGTGTCGTACTCCTCCACCGGCTGTAACGGAATCAGAGGACTGTCAGCTGAGCTGGAGAGGACACTGTCGGGGTACAGGCGGGGTACCACAGGACCGCCAGCAGTACCGTGTCGTACTCCTCCACCGGCTGTGACGGAATCAGAGGACTGTCAGCTGAGCTGGAGAGGACACTGTCGGGGTACAGGCGGGGTACCACAGGACCGCCAGCAGTACCGTGTCGTACTCCTCCACCGGCTGTAACGGAATCAGAGGACTGTCAGCTGAGCTGGACAGGACACTGTCGGGGTACCACAGGACCGCCAGCAGTACCGTGTCGTACTCCTCCACCAGCTGTGACGGAATCAGAGGACTGTCAGCTGAGCTGGAGAGGACACTGTCGGGGTACAGGCGGGGTACCACAGGACCGCCAGCAGTACCGTGTCGTACTCCTCCACCGGCTGTGACGGAATCAGAGGACTGTCAGCTGAGCTGGAGAGGACACTGTCGGGGTACAGGCGGGGTACCACAGGACCGCCAGCAGTACCGTGTCGTACTCCTCCACCGGCTGTGACGGAATCAGAGAACCATCAGCTGAGCTGGAGAGGACACTGTCGGGGGACAGGCGGGGTACCACAGGACCGCCAGCAGTACCGTGTCGTACTCCTCCACCGGCTGTGACGGAATCAGAGAACCATCAGCTGAGCCGGAGAGGACACTGTCGGGGTACCACAGGACCGCCAGCAGTACCGTGTCGTACTCCTCCACCGGCTGTGACGGAATCAGAGGACCATCAGCTGAGCTGGAGAGGACACTGTCGGGGGACAGGCGGGGTACCACAGGACCGCCAGCAGTACCGTGTCGTACTCCTCCACCGGCTGTAACGGAATCAGAGAACCATCAGCTGAGCTGGAGAGGACACTGTCGGGGTACCACAGGACCGCCAGCAGTACCGTGTCGTACTCCTCCACCAGCTGTGACGGAATCAGAGAACCATCAGCTGAGCTGGAGAGGACACTGTCGGGGTACAGGCGGGGTACCACAGGACCGCCAGCAGTACCGTGTCGTACTCCTCCACCGGCTGTAACGGAATCAGAGGACTGTCAGCTGAGCTGGAGAGGACACTGTCGGGGTACCACAGGACCGCCAGCAGTACCGTGTCGTACTCATCCACCAGCTGTAACGGAATCAGAGGACTGTCAGCTGAGCTGGAGAGGACACTGTCGGGGTACCACAGGACCGCCAGCAATACCGTGTCGTACTCCTCCACCAGCTGTGACGGAATCAGAGAACTGTCAGCTGAGCTGGAGAGGACACTGTCGGGGTACCACAGGACCGCCAGCAGTACCATGTCGTACTCCTCCACCGGCTGTAACGGAATCAGAGAACCATCATCTGAGCTGGAGAGGACACTGTCGGGGTACCACAGGACCGCCAGCAGTACCGTGTCGTACTCCTCCACCGGTTGTAACGGAATCAGAGGACTGTCAGCTGAGCTGGAGAGGACACTGTCGGGGTACAGGCGGGGTACCACAGGACCGCCAGCAGTACCGTGTCGTACTCCTCCACCGGCTGTAACGGAATCAGAGGACTGTCAGCTGAGCTGGAGAGGACACTGTCGGGGGACAGGCGGGGTACCACAGGACCGCCAGCAGTACCGTGTCGTACTCCTCCACCGGCTGTAACGGAATCAGAGGACTGTCAGCTGAGCTGGAGAGGACACTGTCGGGATACCACAGGACCGCCAGCAGTACCGTGTCGTACTCCTCCACCGGCTGTAACGGAATCAGAGAACCATCAGCTGAGCTGGAGAGGACACTGTCGGGGTACCACAGGACCGCCAGCAGTACCGTGTCGTACTCCTCCACCGGCTGTAACGGAATCAGAGGACTGTCAGCTGAGCTGGAGAGGACACTGTCGGGGTACCACAGGACCGCCAGCAGTACCGTGTCGTACTCCTCCACCGGCTGTGACGGAATCAGAGGACTGTCAGCTGAGCTGGAGAGGACACTGTCGGGGTACCACAGGACCGCCAGCAGTACCGTGTCGTACTCCTCCACCGGCTGTGACGGAATCAGAGGACTGTCAGCTGAGCTGGAGAGGACACTGTCGGGGTACCACAGGACCGCCAGCAGTACCGTGTCGTACTCCTCCACCAGCTGTGACGGAATCAGAGAACCATCAGCTGAGCTGGAGAGGACACTGTCGGGGTACCACAGGACCGCCAGCAGTACCGTGTCGTACTCCTCCACCGGCTGTAACGGAATCAGAGAACCATCAGCTGAGCTGGAGAGGACACTGTCGGGGTACCACAGGACCGCCAGCAGTACCGTGTCGTACTCCTCCACCGGCTGTGACGGAATCAGAGAACCATCAGCTGAGCTGGAGAGGACACTGTCGGGGTACCACAGGACCGCCAGCAGTACCGTGTCGTACTCCTCCGCCGGCTGTAACGTAATCAGAGAACCATCAGCTGAGCTGGAGAGGACACTGTCGGGGTACCACAGGACCGCCAGCAGTACCGTGTCGTACTCCTCCACCGGCTGTAACGGAATCAGAGAACCATCAGCTGAGCTGGAGAGGACACTGTCGGGGTACCACAGGACCGCCAGCAGTACCGTGTCGTACTCCTCCACCGGCTGTAACGGAATCAGAGAACCATCAGCTGAGCTGGAGATGACACTGTCGGGGTACCACAGGACCGCCAGCAGTACCGTGTCGTACTCCTCCACCAGCTGTGACGGAATCAGAGAACCATCAGCTGAGCTGGAGAGGACACTGTCGGGGTACCACAGGACCGCCAGCAGTACCGTGTCGTACTCCTCCACCGGCTGTAACGGAATCAGAGAACCATCAGCTGAGCTGGAGAGGACACTGTCGGGGTACCACAGGACCGCCAGCAGTACCGTGTCGTACTCCTCCACCGGCTGTAACGGAATCAGAGAACCATCAGCTGAGCTGGAGAGGACACTGTCGGGGTACCACAGGACCGCCAGCAGTACCGTGTCGTACTCCTCCACCGGCTGTAACGGAATCAGAGAACCATCAGCTGAGCTGGAGAGGACACTGTCGGGGGACAGGCAGGGTACCACAGGACCGCCAGCAGTACCGTGTCGTACTCCTCCACCGGCTGTGACGGAATCAGAGAACCATCAGCTGAGCTGGAGAGGACACTGTCGGGGTACCACAGGACCGCCAGCAGTACCGTGTCGTACTCCTCCACCGGCTGTGACGGAATCAGAGAACCATCAGCTGAGCTGGAGAGGACACTGTCGGGGTACCACAGGACCGCCAGCAGTACCGTGTCGTACTCCTCCACCGGCTGTGACGGAATCAGAGAACCATCAGCTGAGCTGGAGAGGACACTGTCGGGGTACCACAGGACCGCCAGCAGTACCGTGTCGTACTCCTCCACCGGCTGTAACGGAATCAGAGAACCGTCAGCTGAGCTGGAGAGGACACTGTCGGGGTACCACAGGACCGCCAGCAGTACCGTGTCGTACTCCTCCACCGGCTGTGACGGAATCAGAGAACCATCAGCTGAGCTGGAGAGGACACTGTCGGGGTACCACAGGACCGCCAGCAGTACCGTGTCGTACTCCTCCACCGGCTGTGACGGAATCAGAGGACTGTCAGCTGAGCTGGAGAGGACACTGTCGGGGTACCACAGGACCGCCAGCAGTACCGTGTCGTACTTCTCCACCGGCTGTGACGGAATCAGAGGACTGTCAGCTGAGCTGGAGAGGACACTGTCGGGGTACCACAGGACCGCCAGCAGTACCGTGTCGTACTCCTCCACCGGCTGTGACGGAATCAGAGAACCATCAGCTGAGCTGGAGAGGACACTGTCGGGGGACAGGCGGGGTACCACAGGACCGCCAGCAGTACCGTGTCGTACTCCTCCACCGGCTGTGACGGAATCAGAGAACCATCAGCTGAGCTGGAGAGGACACTGTCGGGGGACAGGCGGGGTACCACAGGACCGCCAGCAGTACCGTGTCGTACTCCTCCACCAGCTGTGACGGAATCAGAGAACCATCAGCTGAGCTGGAGAGGACACTGTCGGGGGACAGGCGGGGTACCACAGGACCGCCAGCAGTACCGTGTCGTACTCCTCCACCAGCTGTGACGGAATCAGAGAACCATCAGCTGAGCTGGAGAGGACACTGTCGGGGTACCACAGGACCGCCAGCAATACCGTGTCGTACTCCTCCACCAGCTGTGACGGAATCAGAGAACCATCAGCTGAGCTGGAGAGGACACTGTCGGGGTACCACAGGACCGCCAGCAGTACCGTGTCGTACTCCTCCACCAGCTGTGACGGAATCAGAGGACTGTCAGCTGAGCTGGAGAGCACACTGTCGGGGTACCACAGGACCGCCAGCAGTACCGTGTCGTACTCCTCCACCAGCTGTGACGGAATCAGAGAACCATCAGCTGAGCTGGAGAGGACACTGTCGGGGGACAGGCGGGGTACCACAGGACCGCCAGCAGTACCGTGTCGTACTCCTCCACCAGCTGTGACGGAATCAGAGGACTGTCAGCTGAGCTGGAGAGGACACTGTCGGGGTACCACAGGACCGCCAGCAGTACCGTGTCGTACTCCTCCACCAGCTGTAACGGAATCAGAGAACCATCAGCTGAGCTGGAGAGGACACTGTCGGGGTACCACAGGACCGCCAGCAGTACCGTGTCGTACTCCTCCACCGGCTGTGACGGAATCAGAGAACCATCAGCTGAGCTGGAGAGGACACTGTCGGGGTACCACAGGACCGCCAGCAGTACCGTGTCGTACTCCTCCACCGGCTGTGACGGAATCAGAGGACTGTCAGCTGAGCTGGAGAGGACACTGTCGGGGTACCACAGGACCGCCAGCAGTACCGTGTCGTACTCCTCCACCGGCTGTGACGGAATCAGAGAACCATCAGCTGAGCTGGAGAGGACACTGTCGGGGTACCACAGGACCGCCAGCAGTACCGTGTCGTACTCCTCCACCGGCTGTGACGGAATCAGAGAACCATCAGCTGAGCTGGAGAGGACACTGTCGGGGTACCACAGGACCGCCAGCAGTACCGTGTCGTACTCCTCCACCAGCTGTGACGGAATCAGAGAACCATCAGCTGAGCTGGAGAGGACACTGTCGGGGTACCACAGGACTGCCAGCAGTACCGTGTCGTACTCCTCCACCGGCTGTGACGGAATCAGAGAACCATCAGCTGAGCTGGAGAGGACACTGTCGGGGTACAGGCGGGGTACCACAGGACCGCCAGCAGTACCGTGTCGTACTCCTCCACCAGCTGTGACGGAATCAGAGAACCATCAGCTGAGCTGGAGAGGACACTGTCGGGGTACCACAGGACTGCCAGCAGTACCGTGTCGTACTCCTCCACCGGCTGTGACGGAATCAGAGAACCATCAGCTGAGCTGGAGAGGACACTGTCAGGGTACCACAGGACCGCCAGCAGTACCGTGTCGTACTCCTCCACCGGCTGTGACGGAATCAGAGAACCATCAGCTGAGCTGGAGAGGACACTGTCGGGGTACCACAGGACCGCCAGCAGTACCGTGTCGTACTCCTCCACCGGCTGTGACGGAATCAGAGAACCATCAGCTGAGCTGGAGAGGACACTGTCGGGGTACCACAGGACCGCCAGCAGTACCGTGTCGTACTCCTCCACCAGCTGTGACGGAATCAGGGAACCATCAGCTGAGCTGGAGAGGACATTGTCGGGGTACAGGCGGGGTACCACAGGACCGCCAGCAGTACCGTGTCGTACTCCTCCACCAGCTGTGACGGAATCAGAGAACCATCAGCTGAGCTGGAGAGGACACTGTCGGGGTACCACCGGACCGCCAGCAGTACCGTGTCGTACTCCTCCACCAGCTGTGACGGAAGCAGAGGACTGTCAGCTGAGCTGGAGAGGACACTGTCGGGGTACCACAGGACCGCCAGCAGTACCGTGTCGTACTCCTCCACCAGCTGTGACGGAATCAGAGGACTGTCAGCTGAGCTGGAGAGGACACTGTCGGGGTACCACAGGACCGCCAGCAGTACCGTGTCGTACTCCTCCACCAGCTGTAACGGAATCAGAGGACTGTCAGCTGAGCTGGAGAGGACACTGTCGGGGTACCACAGGACCGCCAGCAGTACCGTGTCGTACTCCTCCACCGGCTGTGACGGAATCAGAGGACTGTCAGCTGAGCTGGAGAGGACACTGTCGGGATACCACAGGACCGCCAGCAGTACCGTGTCGTACTCCTCCACCGGCTGTGACGGAATCAGAGGACTGTCAGCTGAGCTGGAGAGGACACTGTCGGGGTACCACAGGACCGCCAGCAGTACCGTGTCGTACTCCTCCACCGGCTGTGACGGAATCAGAGGACTATCAGCTGAGCTGGAGAGGACACTGTCGGGGTACCACAGGACCGCCAGCAGTACCGTGTCGTACTCCTCCACCGGCTGTGACGGAATCAGAGGACTGTCAGCTGAGCTGGAGAGGACACTGGCGGGGTACCACAGGACCGCCAGCAGTACCGTGTCGTACTCCTCCACCGGCTGTGACGGAATCAGAGGACTGTCAGCTGAGCTGGAGAGGACACTGTCGGGGTACCACAGGACCGCCAGCAGTACCGTGTCGTACTCCTCCACCGGCTGTGACGGAATCAGAGAACCATCAGCTGAGCTGGAGAGGACACTGTCGGGGTACCACAGGACCGCCAGCAGTACCGTGTCGTACTCCTCCACCGGCTGTGACGGAATCAGAGGACCATCAGCTGAGCTGGAGAGGACACTGTCGGGGGACAGGCGGGGTACCACAGGACCGCCAGCAGTACCGTGTCGTACTCCTCCACCGGCTGTAACGGAATCAGAGAACCATCAGCTGAGCTGGAGAGGACACTGTCGGGGTACCACAGGACCGCCAGCAGTACCGTGTCGTACTCCTCCACCAGCTGTGACGGAATCAGAGAACCATCAGCTGAGCTGGAGAGGACACTGTCGGGGTACAGGCGGGGTACCACAGGACCGCCAGCAGTACCGTGTCGTACTCCTCCACCGGCTGTAACGGAATCAGAGGACTGTCAGCTGAGCTGGAGAGGACACTGTCGGGGTACCACAGGACCGCCAGCAGTACCGTGTCGTACTCCTCCACCAGCTGTAACGGAATCAGAGGACTGTCAGCTGAGCTGGAGAGGACACTGTCGGGGTACCACAGGACCGCCAGCAATACCGTGTCGTACTCTTCCACCAGCTGTGACGGAATCAGAGAACTGTCAGCTGAGCTGGAGAGGACACTGTCGGGGTACCACAGGACCGCCAGCAGTACCGTGTCGTACTCCTCCACCGGCTGTAACGGAATCAGAGAACCATCATCTGAGCTGGAGAGGACACTGTCGGGGTACCACAGGACCGCCAGCAGTACCGTGTCGTACTCCTCCACCGGTTGTAACGGAATCAGAGGACTGTCAGCTGAGCTGGAGAGGACACTGTCGGGGTACAGGCGGGGTACCACAGGACCGCCAGCAGTACCGTGTCGTACTCCTCCACCGGCTGTAACGGAATCAGAGGACTGTCAGCTGAGCTGGAGAGGACACTGTCGGGGGACAGGCGGGGTACCACAGGACCGCCAGCAGTACCGTGTCGTACTCCTCCACCGGCTGTAACGGAATCAGAGGACTGTCAGCTGAGCTGGAGAGGACACTGTCGGGATACCACAGGACCGCCAGCAGTACCGTGTCGTACTCCTCCACCGGCTGTAACGGAATCAGAGAACCATCAGCTGAGCTGGAGAGGACACTGTCGGGGTACCATAGGACCGCCAGCAGTACCGTGTCGTACTCCTCCACCGGCTGTAACGGAATCAGAGGACTGTCAGCTGAGCTGGAGAGGACACTGTCGGGGTACCACAGGACCGCCAGCAGTACCGTGTCGTACTCCTCCACCGGCTGTGACGGAATCAGAGGACTGTCAGCTGAGCTGGAGAGGACACTGTCGGGGTACCACAGGACCGCCAGCAGTACCGTGTCGTACTCCTCCACCGGCTGTGACGGAATCAGAGGACTGTCAGCTGAGCTGGAGAGGACACTGTGGGGTACCACAGGACCGCCAGCAGTACCGTGTCGTACTCCTCCACCAGCTGTGACGGAATCAGAGAACCATCAGCTGAGCTGGAGAGGACACTGTCGGGGTACCACAGGACCGCCAGCAGTACCGTGTCGTACTCCTCCACCGGCTGTAACGGAATCAGAGAACCATCAGCTGAGCTGGAGAGGACACTGTCGGGGTACCACAGGACCGCCAGCAGTACCGTGTCGTACTCCTCCACCGGCTGTGACGGAATCAGAGAACCATCAGCTGAGCTGGAGAGGACACTGTCGGGGTACCACAGGACCGCCAGCAGTACCGTGTCGTACTCCTCCACCGGCTGTAACGTAATCAGAGAACCATCAGCTGAGCTGGAGAGGACACTGTCGGGGTACCACAGGACCGCCAGCAGTACCGTATCGTACTCCTCCACCGGCTGTAACGGAATCAGAGAACCATCAGCTGAGCTGGAGAGGACACTGTCGGGGTACCACAGGACCGCCAGCAGTACCGTGTCGTACTCCTCCACCGGCTGTAACGGAATCAGAGAACCATCAGCTGAGCTGGAGATGACACTGTCGGGGTACCACAGGACCGCCAGCAGTACCGTGTCGTACTCCTCCACCAGCTGTGACGGAATCAGAGAACCATCAGCTGAGCTGGAGAGGACACTGTCGGGGTACCACAGGACCGCCAGCAGTACCGTGTCGTACTCCTCCACCGGCTGTAACGGAATCAGAGAACCATCAGCTGAGCTGGAGAGGACACTGTCGGGGTACCACAGGACCGCCAGCAGTACCGTGTCGTACTCCTCCACCGGCTGTGACGGAATCAGAGAACCATCAGCTGAGCTGGAGAGGACACTGTCGGGGTACCACAGGACCGCCAGCAGTACCGTGTCGTACTCCTCCACCGGCTGTAACGGAATCAGAGAACCATCAGCTGAGCTGGAGAGGACACTGTCGGGGTACCACAGGACCGCCAGCAGTACCGTGTCGTACTCCTCCACCGGCTGTAACGGAATCAGAGAACCATCAGCTGAGCTGGAGAGGACACTGTCGGGGGACAGGCAGGGTACCACAGGACCGCCAGCAGTACCGTGTCGTACTCCTCCACCGGCTGTGACGGAATCAGAGAACCATCAGCTGAGCTGGAGAGGACACTGTCGGGGTACCACAGGACCGCCAGCAGTACCGTGTCGTACTCCTCCACCGGCTGTGACGGAATCAGAGAACCATGAGCTGAGCTGGAGAGGACACTGTCGGGGTACCACAGGACCGCCAGCAGTACCGTGTCGTACTCCTCCACCGGCTGTGACGGAATCAGAGAACCATCAGCTGAGCTGGAGAGGACACTGTTGGGGTACCACAGGACCGCCAGCAGTACCGTGTCGTACTCCTCCACCGGCTGTAACGGAATCAGAGAACCGTCAGCTGAGCTGGAGAGGACACTGTCGGGGTACCACAGGACCGCCAGCAGTACCGTGTCGTACTCCTCCACCGGCTGTGACGGAATCAGAGAACCATCAGCTGAGCTGGAGAGGACACTGTCGGGGTACCACAGGACCGCCAGCAGTACCGTGTCGTACTCCTCCACCGGCTGTGACGGAATCAGAGGACTGTCAGCTGAGCTGGAGAGGACATTGTCGGGGTACCACAGGACCGCCAGCAGTACCGTGTCGTACTCCTCCACCGGCTGTGACGGAATCAGAGGACTGTCAGCTGAGCTGGAGAGGACACTGTCGGGGTACCACAGGACCGCCAGCAGTACCGTGTCGTACTCCTCCACCGGCTGTGACGGAATCAGAGAACCATCAGCTGAGCTGGAGAGGACACTGTCGGGGGACAGGCGGGGTACCACAGGACCGCCAGCAGTACCGTGTCGTACTCCTCCACCGGCTGTGACGGAATCAGAGAACCATCAGCTGAGCCGGAGAGGACACTGTCGGGGTACCACAGGACCGCCAGCAGTACCGTGTCGTACTCCTCCACCGGCTGTGACGGAATCAGAGGACCATCAGCTGAGCTGGAGAGGACACTGTCGGGGGACAGGCGGGGTACCACAGGACCGCCAGCAGTACCGTGTCGTACTCCTCCACCGGCTGTAACGGAATCAGAGAACCATCAGCTGAGCTGGAGAGGACACTGTCGGGGTACCACAGGACCGCCAGCAGTACCGTGTCGTACTCCTCCACCAGCTGTGACGGAATCAGAGAACCATCAGCTGAGCTGGAGAGGACACTGTCGGGGTACAGGCGGGGTACCACAGGACCGCCAGCAGTACCGTGTCGTACTCCTCCACCGGCTGTAACGGAATCAGAGGACTGTCAGCTGAGCTGGAGAGGACACTGTCGGGGTACCACAGGACCGCCAGCAGTACCGTGTCGTACTCCTCCACCAGCTGTAACGGAATCAGAGGACTGTCAGCTGAGCTGGAGAGGACACTGTCGGGGTACCACAGGACCGCCAGCAATACCGTGTCGTACTCCTCCACCAGCTGTGACGGAATCAGAGAACTGTCAGCTGAGCTGGAGAGGACACTGTCGGGGTACCACAGGACCGCCAGCAGTACCGTGTCGTACTCCTCCACCGGCTGTAACGGAATCAGAGAACCATCATCTGAGCTGGAGAGGACACTGTCGGGGTACCACAGGACCGCCAGCAGTACCGTGTCGTACTCCTCCACCGGTTGTAACGGAATCAGAGGACTGTCAGCTGAGCTGGAGAGGGCACTGTCGGGGTACAGGCGGGGTACCACAGGACCGCCAGCAGTACCGTGTCGTACTCCTCCACCGGCTGTAACGGAATCAGAGGACTGTCAGCTGAGCTGGAGAGGACACTGTCGGGGGACAGGCGGGGTACCACAGGACCGCCAGCAGTACCGTGTCGTACTCCTCCACCGGCTGTAACGGAATCAGAGGACTGTCAGCTGAGCTGGAGAGGACACTGTCGGGATACCACAGGACCGCCAGCAGTACCGTGTCGTACTCCTCCACCGGCTGTAACGGAATCAGAGAACCATCAGCTGAGCTGGAGAGGACACTGTCGGGGTACCACAGGACCGCCAGCAGTACCGTGTCGTACTCCTCCACAGGCTGTAACGGAATCAGAGGACTGTCAGCTGAGCTGGAGAGGACACTGTCGGGGTACCACAGGACCGCCAGCAGTACCGTGTCGTACTCCTCCACCGGCTGTGACGGAATCAGAGGACTGTCAGCTGAGCTGGAGAGGACACTGTCGGGGTACCACAGGACCGCCAGCAGTACCGTGTCGTACTCCTCCACCGGCTGTGACGGAATCAGAGGACTGTCAGCTGAGCTGGAGAGGACACTGTCGGGGTACCACAGGACCGCCAGCAGTACCGTGTCGTACTCCTCCACCAGCTGTGACGGAATCAGAGAACCATCAGCTGAGCTGGAGAGGACACTGTCGGGGTACCACAGGACCGCCAGCAGTACCGTGTCGTACTCCTCCACCGGCTGTAACGGAATCAGAGAACCATCAGCTGAGCTGGAGAGGACACTGTCGGGGTACCACAGGACCGCCAGCAGTACCGTGTCGTACTCCTCCACCGGCTGTGACGGAATCAGAGAACCATCAGCTGAGCTGGAGAGGACACTGTCGGGGTACCACAGGACCGCCAGCAGTACCGTGTCGTACTCCTCCGCCGGCTGTAACGTAATCAGAGAACCATCAGCTGAGCTGGAGAGGACACTGTCGGGGTACCACAGGACCGCCAGCAGTACCGTGTCGTACTCCTCCACCGGCTGTAACGGAATCAGAGAACCATCAGCTGAGCTGGAGAGGACACTGTCGGGGTACCACAGGACCGCCAGCAGTACCGTGTCGTACTCCTCCACCGGCTGTAACGGAATCAGAGAACCATCAGCTGAGCTGGAGATGACACTGTCGGGGTACCACAGGACCGCCAGCAGTACCGTGTCGTACTCCTCCACCAGCTGTGACGGAATCAGAGAACCATCAGCTGAGCTGGAGAGGACACTGTCGGGGTACCACAGGACCGCCAGCAGTACCGTGTCGTACTCCTCCACCGGCTGTAACGGAATCAGAGAACCATCAGCTGAGCTGGAGAGGACACTGTCGGGGTACCACAGGACCGCCAGCAGTACCGTGTCGTACTCCTCCACCGGCTGTAACGGAATCAGAGAACCATCAGCTGAGCTGGAGAGGACACTGTCGGGGTACCACAGGACCGCCAGCAGTACCGTGTCGTACTCCTCCACCGGCTGTAACGGAATCAGAGAACCATCAGCTGAGCTGGAGAGGACACTGTCGGGGGACAGGCAGGGTACCACAGGACCGCCAGCAGTACCGTGTCGTACTCCTCCACCGGCTGTGACGGAATCAGAGAACCATCAGCTGAGCTGGAGAGGACACTGTCGGGGTACCACAGGACCGCCAGCAGTACCGTGTCGTACTCCTCCACCGGCTGTGACGGAATCAGAGAACCATCAGCTGAGCTGGAGAGGACACTGTCGGGGTACCACAGGACCGCCAGCAGCACCGTGTCGTACTCCTCCACCGGCTGTGACGGAATCAGAGAACCATCAGCTGAGCTGGAGAGGACACTGTCGGGGTACCACAGGACCGCCAGCAGTACCGTGTCGTACTCCTCCACCGGCTGTAACGGAATCAGAGAACCGTCAGCTGAGCTGGAGAGGACACTGTCGGGGTACCACAGGACCGCCAGCAGTACCGTGTCGTACTCCTCCACCGGCTGTGACGGAATCAGAGAACCATCAGCTGAGCTGGAGAGGACACTGTCGGGGTACCACAGGACCGCCAGCAGCACCGTGTCGTACTCCTCCACCGGCTGTGACGGAATCAGAGGACTGTCAGCTGAGCTGGAGAGGACACTGTCGGGGTACCACAGGACCGCCAGCAGTACCGTGTCGTACTTCTCCACCGGCTGTGACGGAATCAGAGGACTGTCAGCTGAGCTGGAGAGGACACTGTCGGGGTACCACAGGACCGCCAGCAGTACCGTGTCGTACTCCTCCACCGGCTGTGACGGAATCAGAGAACCATCAGCTGAGCTGGAGAGGACACTGTCGGGGGACAGGCGGGGTACCACAGGACCGCCAGCAGTACCGTGTCGTACTCCTCCACCGGCTGTGACGGAATCAGAGAACCATCAGCTGAGCTGGAGAGGACACTGTCGGGGGACAGGCGGGGTACCACAGGACCGCCAGCAGTACCGTGTCGTACTCCTCCACCAGCTGTGACGGAATCAGAGAACCATCAGCTGAGCTGGAGAGGACACTGTCGGGGGACAGGCGGGGTACCACAGGACCGCCAGCAGTACCGTGTCGTACTCCTCCACCAGCTGTGACGGAATCAGAGAACCATCAGCTGAGCTGGAGAGGACACTGTCGGGGTACCACAGGACCGCCAGCAATACCGTGTCGTACTCCTCCACCAGCTGTGACGGAATCAGAGAACCATCAGCTGAGCTGGAGAGGACACTGTCGGGGTACCACAGGACCGCCAGCAGTACCGTGTCGTACTCCTCCACCAGCTGTGACGGAATCAGAGGACTGTCAGCTGAGCTGGAGAGCACACTGTCGGGGTACCACAGGACCGCCAGCAGTACCGTGTCGTACTCCTCCACCAGCTGTGACGGAATCAGAGAACCATCAGCTGAGCTGGAGAGGACACTGTCGGGGGACAGGCGGGGTACCACAGGACCGCCAGCAGTACCGTGTCGTACTCCTCCACCAGCTGTGACGGAATCAGAGGACTGTCAGCTGAGCTGGAGAGGACACTGTCGGGGTACCACAGGACCGCCAGCAGTACCGTGTCGTACTCCTCCACCAGCTGTAACGGAATCAGAGAACCATCAGCTGAGCTGGAGAGGACACTGTCGGGGTACCACAGGACCGCCAGCAGTACCGTGTCGTACTCCTCCACCGGCTGTGACGGAATCAGAGAACCATCAGCTGAGCTGGAGAGGACACTGTCGGGGTACCACAGGACCGCCAGCAGTACCGTGTCGTACTCCTCCACCGGCTGTGACGGAATCAGAGGACTGTCAGCTGAGCTGGAGAGGACACTGTCGGGGTACCACAGGACCGCCAGCAGTACCGTGTCGTACTCCTCCACCGGCTGTGACGGAATCAGAGAACCATCAGCTGAGCTGGAGAGGACACTGTCGGGGTACCACAGGACCGCCAGCAGTACCGTGTCGTACTCTTCCACCGGCTGTGACGGAATCAGAGAACCATCAGCTGAGCTGGAGAGGACACTGTCGGGGTACCACAGGACCGCCAGCAGTACCGTGTCGTACTCCTCCACCAGCTGTGACGGAATCAGAGAACCATCAGCTGAGCTGGAGAGGACACTGTCGGGGTACCACAGGACTGCCAGCAGTACCGTGTCGTACTCCTCCACCGGCTGTGACGGAATCAGAGAACCATCAGCTGAGCTGGAGAGGACACTGTCGGGGTACAGGCGGGGTACCACAGGACCGCCAGCAGTACCGTGTCGTACTCCTCCACCAGCTGTGACGGAATCAGAGAACCATCAGCTGAGCTGGAGAGGACACTGTCGGGGTACCACAGGACTGCCAGCAGTACCGTGTCGTACTCCTCCACCGGCTGTGACGGAATCAGAGAACCATCAGCTGAGCTGGAGAGGACACTGTCAGGGTACCACAGGACCGCCAGCAGTACCGTGTCGTACTCCTCCACCGGCTGTGACGGAATCAGAGAACCATCAGCTGAGCTGGAGAGGACACTGTCGGGGTACCACAGGACCGCCAGCAGTACCGTGTCGTACTCCTCCACCGGCTGTGACGGAATCAGAGAACCATCAGCTGAGCTGGAGAGGACACTGTCGGGGTACCACAGGACCGCCAGCAGTACCGTGTCGTACTCCTCCACCAGCTGTGACGGAATCAGGGAACCATCAGCTGAGCTGGAGAGGACATTGTCGGGGTACAGGCGGGGTACCACAGGACCGCCAGCAGTACCGTGTCGTACTCCTCCACCAGCTGTGACGGAATCAGAGAACCATCAGCTGAGCTGGAGAGGACACTGTCGGGGTACCACAGGACCGCCAGCAGCACCGTGTCGTACTCCTCCACCAGCTGTGACGGAAGCAGAGGACTGTCAGCTGAGCTGGAGAGGACACTGTCGGGGTACCACAGGACCGCCAGCAGTACCGTGTCGTACTCCTCCACCAGCTGTGACGGAATCAGAGGACTGTCAGCTGAGCTGGAGAGGACACTGTCGGGGTACCACAGGACCGCCAGCAGTACCGTGTCGTACTCCTCCACCAGCTGTAACGGAATCAGAGGACTGTCAGCTGAGCTGGAGAGGACACTGTCGGGGTACCACAGGACCGCCAGCAGTACCGTGTCGTACTCCTCCACCGGCTGTGACGGAATCAGAGGACTGTCAGCTGAGCTGGAGAGGACACTGTCGGGATACCACAGGACCGCCAGCAGTACCGTGTCGTACTCCTCCACCGGCTGTGACGGAATCAGAGGACTGTCAGCTGAGCTGGAGAGGACACTGTCGGGGTACCACAGGACCGCCAGCAGTACCGTGTCGTACTCCTCCACCGGCTGTGACGGAATCAGAGGACTATCAGCTGAGCTGGAGAGGACACTGTCGGGGTACCACAGGACCGCCAGCAGTACCGTGTCGTACTCCTCCACCGGCTGTGACGGAATCAGAGGACTGTCAGCTGAGCTGGAGAGGACACTGGCGGGGTACCACAGGACCGCCAGCAGTACCGTGTCGTACTCCTCCACCGGCTGTGACGGAATCAGAGGACTGTCAGCTGAGCTGGAGAGGACACTGTCGGGGTACCACAGGACCGCCAGCAGTACCGTGTCGTACTCCTCCACCGGCTGTGACGGAATCAGAGAACCATCAGCTGAGCTGGAGAGGACACTGTCGGGGTACCACAGGACCGCCAGCAGTACCGTGTCGTACTCCTCCACCGGCTGTGACGGAATCAGAGGACCATCAGCTGAGCTGGAGAGGACACTGTCGGGGGACAGGCGGGGTACCACAGGACCGCCAGCAGTACCGTGTCGTACTCCTCCACCGGCTGTAACGGAATCAGAGAACCATCAGCTGAGCTGGAGAGGACACTGTCGGGGTACCACAGGACCGCCAGCAGTACCGTGTCGTACTCCTCCACCAGCTGTGACGGAATCAGAGAACCATCAGCTGAGCTGGAGAGGACACTGTCGGGGTACAGGCGGGGTACCACAGGACCGCCAGCAGTACCGTGTCGTACTCCTCCACCGGCTGTAACGGAATCAGAGGACTGTCAGCTGAGCTGGAGAGGACACTGTCGGGGTACCACAGGACCGCCAGCAGTACCGTGTCGTACTCCTCCACCAGCTGTAACGGAATCAGAGGACTGTCAGCTGAGCTGGAGAGGACACTGTCGGGGTACCACAGGACCGCCAGCAATACCGTGTCGTACTCTTCCACCAGCTGTGACGGAATCAGAGAACTGTCAGCTGAGCTGGAGAGGACACTGTCGGGGTACCACAGGACCGCCAGCAGTACCGTGTCGTACTCCTCCACCGGCTGTAACGGAATCAGAGAACCATCATCTGAGCTGGAGAGGACACTGTCGGGGTACCACAGGACCGCCAGCAGTACCGTGTCGTACTCCTCCACCGGTTGTAACGGAATCAGAGGACTGTCAGCTGAGCTGGAGAGGACACTGTCGGGGTACAGGCGGGGTACCACAGGACCGCCAGCAGTACCGTGTCGTACTCCTCCACCGGCTGTAACGGAATCAGAGGACTGTCAGCTGAGCTGGAGAGGACACTGTCGGGGGACAGGCGGGGTACCACAGGACCGCCAGCAGTACCGTGTCGTACTCCTCCACCGGCTGTAACGGAATCAGAGGACTGTCAGCTGAGCTGGAGAGGACACTGTCGGGATACCACAGGACCGCCAGCAGTACCGTGTCGTACTCCTCCACCGGCTGTAACGGAATCAGAGAACCATCAGCTGAGCTGGAGAGGACACTGTCGGGGTACCACAGGACCGCCAGCAGTACCGTGTCGTACTCCTCCACCGGCTGTAACGGAATCAGAGGACTGTCAGCTGAGCTGGAGAGGACACTGTCGGGGTACCACAGGACCGCCAGCAGTACCGTGTCGTACTCCTCCACCGGCTGTGACGGAATCAGAGGACTGTCAGCTGAGCTGGAGAGGACACTGTCGGGGTACCACAGGACCGCCAGCAGTACCGTGTCGTACTCCTCCACCGGCTGTGACGGAATCAGAGGACTGTCAGCTGAGCTGGAGAGGACACTGTGGGGTACCACAGGACCGCCAGCAGTACCGTGTCGTACTCCTCCACCAGCTGTGACGGAATCAGAGAACCATCAGCTGAGCTGGAGAGGACACTGTCGGGGTACCACAGGACCGCCAGCAGTACCGTGTCGTACTCCTCCACCGGCTGTAACGGAATCAGAGAACCATCAGCTGAGCTGGAGAGGACACTGTCGGGGTACCACAGGACCGCCAGCAGTACCGTGTCGTACTCCTCCACCGGCTGTGACGGAATCAGAGAACCATCAGCTGAGCTGGAGAGGACACTGTCGGGGTACCACAGGACCGCCAGCAGTACCGTGTCGTACTCCTCCACCGGCTGTAACGTAATCAGAGAACCATCAGCTGAGCTGGAGAGGACACTGTCGGGGTACCACAGGACCGCCAGCAGTACCGTATCGTACTCCTCCACCGGCTGTAACGGAATCAGAGAACCATCAGCTGAGCTGGAGAGGACACTGTCGGGGTACCACAGGACCGCCAGCAGTACCGTGTCGTACTCCTCCACCGGCTGTAACGGAATCAGAGAACCATCAGCTGAGCTGGAGATGACACTGTCGGGGTACCACAGGACCGCCAGCAGTACCGTGTCGTACTCCTCCACCAGCTGTGACGGAATCAGAGAACCATCAGCTGAGCTGGAGAGGACACTGTCGGGGTACCACAGGACCGCCAGCAGTACCGTGTCGTACTCCTCCACCGGCTGTAACGGAATCAGAGAACCATCAGCTGAGCTGGAGAGGACACTGTCGGGGTACCACAGGACCGCCAGCAGTACCGTGTCGTACTCCTCCACCGGCTGTGACGGAATCAGAGAACCATCAGCTGAGCTGGAGAGGACACTGTCGGGGTACCACAGGACCGCCAGCAGTACCGTGTCGTACTCATCCACCGGCTGTAACGGAATCAGAGAACCATCAGCTGAGCTGGAGAGGACACTGTCGGGGTACCACAGGACCGCCAGCAGTACCGTGTCGTACTCCTCCACCGGCTGTAACGGAATCAGAGAACCATCAGCTGAGCTGGAGAGGACACTGTCGGGGGACAGGCAGGGTACCACAGGACCGCCAGCAGTACCGTGTCGTACTCCTCCACCGGCTGTGACGGAATCAGAGAACCATCAGCTGAGCTGGAGAGGACACTGTCGGGGTACCACAGGACCGCCAGCAGTACCGTGTCGTACTCCTCCACCGGCTGTGACGGAATCAGAGAACCATCAGCTGAGCTGGAGAGGACACTGTCGGGGTACCACAGGACCGCCAGCAGTACCGTGTCGTACTCCTCCACCGGCTGTGACGGAATCAGAGAACCATCAGCTGAGCTGGAGAGGACACTGTTGGGGTACCACAGGACCGCCAGCAGTACCGTGTCGTACTCCTCCACCGGCTGTAACGGAATCAGAGAACCGTCAGCTGAGCTGGAGAGGACACTGTCGGGGTACCACAGGACCGCCAGCAGTACCGTGTCGTACTCCTCCACCGGCTGTGACGGAATCAGAGAACCATCAGCTGAGCTGGAGAGGACACTGTCGGGGTACCACAGGACCGCCAGCAGTACCGTGTCGTACTCCTCCACCGGCTGTGACGGAATCAGAGGACTGTCAGCTGAGCTGGAGAGGACATTGTCGGGGTACCACAGGACCGCCAGCAGTACCGTGTCGTACTCCTCCACCGGCTGTGACGGAATCAGAGGACTGTCAGCTGAGCTGGAGAGGACACTGTCGGGGTACCACAGGACCGCCAGCAGTACCGTGTCGTACTCCTCCACCGGCTGTGACGGAATCAGAGAACCATCAGCTGAGCTGGAGAGGACACTGTCGGGGGACAGGCGGGGTACCACAGGACCGCCAGCAGTACCGTGTCGTACTCCTCCACCGGCTGTGACGGAATCAGAGAACCATCAGCTGAGCCGGAGAGGACACTGTCGGGGTACCACAGGACCGCCAGCAGTACCGTGTCGTACTCCTCCACCGGCTGTGACGGAATCAGAGGACCTTCAGCTGAGCTGGAGAGGACACTGTCGGGGGACAGGCGGGGTACCACAGGACCGCCAGCAGTACCGTGTCGTACTCCTCCACCGGCTGCAACGGAATCAGAGAACCATCAGCTGAGCTGGAGAGGACACTGTCGGGGTACCACAGGACCGCCAGCAGTACCGTGTCGTACTCCTCCACCAGCTGTGACGGAATCAGAGAACCATCAGCTGAGCTGGAGAGGACACTGTCGGGGTACAGGCGGGGTACCACAGGACCGCCAGCAGTACCGTGTCGTACTCCTCCACCGGCTGTAACGGAATCAGAGGACTGTCAGCTGAGCTGGAGAGGACACTGTCGGGGTACCACAGGACCGCCAGCAGTACCGTGTCGTACTCCTCCACCAGCTGTAACGGAATCAGAGGACTGTCAGCTGAGCTGGAGAGGACACTGTCGGGGTACCACAGGACCGCCAGCAATACCGTGTCGTACTCCTCCACCAGCTGTGACGGAATCAGAGAACTGTCAGCTGAGCTGGAGAGGACACTGTCGGGGTACCACAGGACCGCCAGCAGTACCGTGTCGTACTCCTCCACCGGCTGTAACGGAATCAGAGAACCATCATCTGAGCTGGAGAGGACACTGTCGGGGTACCACAGGACCGCCAGCAGTACCGTGTCGTACTCCTCCACCGGTTGTAACGGAATCAGAGGACTGTCAGCTGAGCTGGAGAGGAAACTGTCGGGGTACAGGCGGGGTACCACAGGACCGCCAGCAGTACCGTGTCGTACTCCTCCACCGGCTGTAACGGAATCAGAGGACTGTCAGCTGAGCTGGAGAGGACACTGTCGGGGGACAGGCGGGGTACCACAGGACCGCCAGCAGTACCGTGTCGTACTCCTCCACCGGCTGTAACGGAATCAGAGGACTGTCAGCTGAGCTGGAGAGGACACTGTCGGGATACCACAGGACCGCCAGCAGTACCGTGTCGTACTCCTCCACCGGCTGTAACGGAATCAGAGAACCATCAGCTGAGCTGGAGAGGACACTGTCGGGGTACCACAGGACCGCCAGCAGTACCGTGTCGTACTCCTCCACCGGCTGTAACGGAATCAGAGGACTGTCAGCTGAGCTGGAGAGGACACTGTCGGGGTACCACAGGACCGCCAGCAGTACCGTGTCGTACTCCTCCACCGGCTGTGACGGAATCAGAGGACTGTCAGCTGAGCTGGAGAGGACACTGTCGGGGTACCACAGGACCGCCAGCAGTACCGTGTCGTACTCCTCCACCGGCTGTCACGGAATCAGAGGACTGTCAGCTGAGCTGGAGAGGACACTGTCGGGGTACCACAGGACCGCCAGCAGTACCGTGTCGTACTCCTCCACCAGCTGTGACGGAATCAGAGAACCATCAGCTGAGCTGGAGAGGACACTGTCGGGGTACCACAGGACCGCCAGCAGTACCGTGTCGTACTCCTCCACCGGCTGTAACGGAATCAGAGAACCATCAGCTGAGCTGGAGAGGACACTGTCGGGGTACCACAGGACCGCCAGCAGTACCGTGTCGTACTCCTCCACCGGCTGTGACGGAATCAGAGAACCATCAGCTGAGCTGGAGAGGACACTGTCGGGGTACCACAGGACCGCCAGCAGTACCGTGTCGTACTCCTCCGCCGGCTGTAACGTAATCAGAGAACCATCAGCTGAGCTGGAGAGGACACTGTCGGGGTACCACAGGACCGCCAGCAGTACCGTGTCGTACTCCTCCACCGGCTGTAACGGAATCAGAGAACCATCAGCTGAGCTGGAGAGGACACTGTCGGGGTACCACAGGACCGCCAGCAGTACCGTGTCGTACTCCTCCACCGGCTGTAACGGAATCAGAGAACCATCAGCTGAGCTGGAGATGACACTGTCGGGGTACCACAGGACCGCCAGCAGTACCGTGTCGTACTCCTCCACCAGCTGTGACGGAATCAGAGAACCATCAGCTGAGCTGGAGAGGACACTGTCGGGGTACCACAGGACCGCCAGCAGTACCGTGTCGTACTCCTCCACCGGCTGTAACGGAATCAGAGAACCATCAGCTGAGCTGGAGAGGACACTGTCGGGGTACCACAGGACCGCCAGCAGTACCGTGTCGTACTCCTCCACCGGCTGTGACGGAATCAGAGAACCATCAGCTGAGCTGGAGAGGACACTGTCGGGGTACCACAGGACCGCCAGCAGTACCGTGTCGTACTCCTCCACCGGCTGTAACGGAATCAGAGAACCATCAGCTGAGCTGGAGAGGACACTGTCGGGGTACCACAGGACCGCCAGCAGTACCGTGTCGTACTCCTCCACCGGCTGTAACGGAATCAGAGAACCATCAGCTGAGCTGGAGAGGACACTGTCGGGAGACAGGCAGGGTACCACAGGACCGCCAGCAGTACCGTGTCGTACTCCTCCACCGGCTGTGACGGAATCAGAGAACCATCAGCTGAGCTGGAGAGGACACTGTCGGGGTACCACAGGACCGCCAGCAGTACCGTGTCGTACTCCTCCACCGGCTGTGACGGAATCAGAGAACCATCAGCTGAGCTGGAGAGGACACTGTCGGGGTACCACAGGACCGCCAGCAGTACCGTGTCGTACTCCTCCACCGGCTGTAACGGAATCAGAGAACCGTCAGCTGAGCTGGAGAGGACACTGTCGGGGTACCACAGGACCGCCAGCAGTACCGTGTCGTACTCCTCCACCGGCTGTGACGGAATCAGAGAACCATCAGCTGAGCTGGAGAGGACACTGTCGGGGTACCACAGGACCGCCAGCAGTACCGTGTCGTACTCCTCCACCGGCTGTGACGGAATCAGAGGACTGTCAGCTGAGCTGGAGAGGACACTGTCGGGGTACCACAGGACCGCCAGCAGTACCGTGTCGTACTCCTCCACCGGCTGTGACGGAATCAGAGAACCATCAGCTGAGCTGGAGAGGACACTGTCGGGGGACAGGCGGGGTACCACAGGACCGCCAGCAGTACCGTGTCGTACTCCTCCACCGGCTGTGACGGAATCAGAGAACCATCAGCTGAGCTGGAGAGGACACTGTCGGGGGACAGGCGGGGTACCACAGGACCGCCAGCAGTACCGTGTCGTACTCCTCCACCAGCTGTGACGGAATCAGAGAACCATCAGCTGAGCTGGAGAGGACACTGTCGGGGGACAGGCGGGGTACCACAGGACCGCCAGCAGTACCGTGTCGTACTCCTCCACCAGCTGTGACGGAATCAGAGAACCATCAGCTGAGCTGGAGAGGACACTGTCGGGGGACAGGCGGGGTACCACAGGACCGCCAGCAGTACCGTGTCGTACTCCTCCACCAGCTGTGACGGAATCAGAGAACCATCAGCTGAGCTGGAGAGGACACTGTCGGGGGACAGGCGGGGTACCACAGGACCGCCAGCAGTACCGTGTCGTACTCCTCCACCAGCTGTAACGGAATCAGAGAACCATCAGCTGAGCTGGAGAGGACACTGTCGGGGGACAGGCGGGGTACCACAGGACCGCCAGCAGTTCCGTGTCGTACTCCTCCACCGGCTGTAACGGAATCAGAGGACCATCAGCTGAGCTGGAGAGGACACTGTCGGGGTACCACAGGACCGCCAGCAGTACCGTGTCGTACTCCTCCACCGGCTGTGACGGAATCAGAGAACCATCAGCTGAGCTGGAGAGGACACTGTCGGGGGACAGGCGGGGTACCACAGGACCGCCAGCAGTACCGTGTCGTACTCCTCCACCAGCTGTGACGGAATCAGAGGACTGTCAGCTGAGCTGGAGAGGACACTGTCGGGGTACAGGCGGGGTACCACAGGACCGCCAGCAGTACCGTGTCGTACTCCTCCACCAGCTGTGACGGAATCAGAGAACCATCAGCTGAGCTGGAGAGGACACTGTCGGGGTACAGGCGGGGTACCACAGGACCGCCAGCAGTACCGTGTCGTACTCCTCCACCGGCTGTAACGGAATCAGAGGACTGTCAGCTGAGCTGGAGAGGACACTGTCGGGGTACCACAGGACCGCCAGCAGTACCGTGTCGTACTCCTCCACCAGCTGTGACGGAATCAGAGGACTGTCAGCTGAGCTGGAGAGGACACTGTCGGGGTACAGGCGGGGTACCACAGGACCGCCAGCAGTACCGTGTCGTACTCCTCCACCGGCTGTAACGGAATCAGAGGACTGTCAGCTGAGCTGGAGAGGACACTGTCGGGGTACAGGCGGGGTACCACAGGACCGCCAGCAGTACCGTGTCGTACTCCTCCACCGGCTGTGACGGAATCAGAGGACTGTCAGCTGAGCTGGAGGGGACACTGTCGGGGTACAGGCGGGGTACCACAGGACCGCCAGCAGTACCGTGTCGTACTCCTCCACCGGCTGTAACGGAATCAGAGGACTGTCAGCTGAGCTGGACAGGACACTGTCGGGGTACCACAGGACCGCCAGCAGTACCGTGTCGTACTCCTCCACCAGCTGTGACGGAATCAGAGGACTGTCAGCTGAGCTGGAGAGGACACTGTCGGGGTACAGGCGGGGTACCACAGGACCGCCAGCAGTACCGTGTCGTACTCCTCCACCGGCTGTGACGGAATCAGAGGACTGTCAGCTGAGCTGGAGAGGACACTGTCGGGGTACAGGCGGGGTACCACAGGACCGCCAGCAGTACCGTGTCGTACTCCTCCACCGGCTGTGACGGAATCAGAGAACCATCAGCTGAGCCGGAGAGGACACTGTCGGGGTACCACAGGACCGCCAGCAGTACCGTGTCGTACTCCTCCACCGGCTGTGACGGAATCAGAGGACCATCAGCTGAGCTGGAGAGGACACTGTCGGGGGACAGGCGGGGTACCACAGGACCGCCAGCAGTACCGTGTCGTACTCCTCCACCGGCTGTAACGGAATCAGAGAACCATCAGCTGAGCTGGAGAGGACACTGTCGGGGTACCACAGGACCGCCAGCAGTACCGTGTCGTACTCCTCCACCAGCTGTGACGGAATCAGAGAACCATCAGCTGAGCTGGAGAGGACACTGTCGGGGTACAGGCGGGGTACCACAGGACCGCCAGCAGTACCGTGTCGTACTCCTCCACCGGCTGTAACGGAATCAGAGGACTGTCAGCTGAGCTGGAGAGGACACTGTCGGGGTACCACAGGACCGCCAGCAGTACCGTGTCGTACTCCTCCACCAGCTGTAACGGAATCAGAGGACTGTCAGCTGAGCTGGAGAGGACACTGTCGGGGTACCACAGGACCGCCAGCAATACCGTGTCGTACTCCTCCACCAGCTGTGACGGAATCAGAGAACTGTCAGCTGAGCTGGAGAGGACACTGTCGGGGTACCACAGGACCGCCAGCAGTACCGTGTCGTACTCCTCCACCGGCTGTAACGGAATCAGAGAACCATCATCTGAGCTGGAGAGGACACTGTCGGGGTACCACAGGACCGCCAGCAGTACCGTGTCGTACTCCTCCACCGGTTGTAACGGAATCAGAGGACTGTCAGCTGAGCTGGAGAGGACACTGTCGGGGTACAGGCGGGGTACCACAGGACCGCCAGCAGTACCGTGTCGTACTCCCCCACCGGCTGTAACGGAATCAGAGGACTGTCAGCTGAGCTGGAGAGGACACTGTCGGGGGACAGGCGGGGTACCACAGGACCGCCAGCAGTACCGTGTCGTACTCCTCCACCGGCTGTAACGGAATCAGAGGACTGTCAGCTGAGCTGGAGAGGACACTGTCGGGATACCACAGGACCGCCAGCAGTACCGTGTCGTACTCCTCCACCGGCTGTAACGGAATCAGAGAACCATCAGCTGAGCTGGAGAGGACACTGTCGGGGTACCACAGGACCGCCAGCAGTACCGTGTCGTACTCCTCCACCGGCTGTAACGGAATCAGAGGACTGTCAGCTGAGCTGGAGAGGACACTGTCGGGGTACCACAGGACCGCCAGCAGTACCGTGTCGTACTCCTCCACCGGCTGTGACGGAATCAGAGGACTGTCAGCTGAGCTGGAGAGGACACTGTCGGGGTACCACAGGACCGCCAGCAGTACCGTGTCGTACTCCTCCACCGGCTGTGACGGAATCAGAGGACTGTCAGCTGAGCTGGAGAGGACACTGTCGGGGTACCACAGGACCGCCAGCAGTACCGTGTCGTACTCCTCCACCAGCTGTGACGGAATCAGAGAACCATCAGCTGAGCTGGAGAGGACACTGTCGGGGTACCACAGGACCGCCAGCAGTACCGTGTCGTACTCCTCCACCGGCTGTAACGGAATCAGAGAACCATCAGCTGAGCTGGAGAGGACACTGTCGGGGTACCACAGGACCGCCAGCAGTACCGTGTCGTACTCCTCCACCGGCTGTGACGGAATCAGAGAACCATCAGCTGAGCTGGAGAGGACACTGTCGGGGTACCACAGGACCGCCAGCAGTACCGTGTCGTACTCCTCCGCCGGCTGTAACGTAATCAGAGAACCATCAGCTGAGCTGGAGAGGACACTGTCGGGGTACCACAGGACCGCCAGCAGTACCGTGTCGTACTCCTCCACCGGCTGTAACGGAATCAGAGAACCATCAGCTGAGCTGGAGAGGACACTGTCGGGGTACCACAGGACCGCCAGCAGTACCGTGTCGTACTCCTCCACCGGCTGTAACGGAATCAGAGAACCATCAGCTGAGCTGGAGATGACACTGTCGGGGTACCACAGGACCGCCAGCAGTACCGTGTCGTACTCCTCCACCAGCTGTGACGGAATCAGAGAACCATCAGCTGAGCTGGAGAGGACACTGTCGGTGTACCACAGGACCGCCAGCAGTACCGTGTCGTACTCCTCCACCGGCTGTAACGGAATCAGAGAACCATCAGCTGAGCTGGAGAGGACACTGTCGGGGTACCACAGGACCGCCAGCAGTACCGTGTCGTACTCCTCCACCGGCTGTGACGGAATCAGAGAACCATCAGCTGAGCTGGAGAGGACACTGTCGGGGTACCACAGGACCGCCAGCAGTACCGTGTCGTACTCCTCCACCGGCTGTAACGGAATCAGAGAACCATCAGCTGAGCTGGAGAGGACACTGTCGGGGTACCACAGGACCGCCAGCAGTACCGTGTCGTACTCCTCCACCGGCTGTAACGGAATCAGAGAACCATCAGCTGAGCTGGAGAGGACACTGTCGGGGACAGGCAGGGTACCATAGGACCGCCAGCAGTACCGTGTCGTACTCCACCGGCTGTGACGGAATCAGAGAACCATCAGCTGAGCTGGAGAGGACACTGTCGGGGTACCACAGGACCGCCAGCAGTACCGTGTCGTACTCCTCCACCGGCTGTGACGGAATCAGAGAACCATCAGCTGAGCTGGAGAGGACACTGTCGGGGTACCACAGGACCGCCAGCAGTACCGTGTCGTACTCCTCCACCGGCTGTGACGGAATCAGAGAACCATCAGCTGAGCTGGAGAGGACACTGTCGGGGTACCACAGGACCGCCAGCAGTACCGTGTCGTACTCCTCCACCGGCTGCAACGGAATCAGAGAACCGTCAGCTGAGCTGGAGAGGACACTGTCGGGGTACCACAGGACCGCCAGCAGTACCGTGTCGTACTCCTCCACCGGCTGTGACGGAATCAGAGAACCATCAGCTGAGCTGGAGAGGACACTGTCGGGGTACCACAGGACCGCCAGCAGTACCGTGTCGTACTCCTTCACCGGCTGTGACGGAATCAGAGGACTGTCAGCTGAGCTGGAGAGGACACTGTCGGGGTACCACAGGACCGCCAGCAGTACCGTGTCGTACTCCTCCACCGGCTGTGACGGAATCAGAGGACTGTCAGCTGAGCTGGAGAGGACACTGTCGGGGTACCACAGGACCGCCAGCAGTACCGTGTCGTACTCCTCCACCGGCTGTGACGGAATCAGAGAACCATCAGCTGAGCTGGAGAGGACACTGTCGGGGGACAGGCGGGGTACCACAGGACCGCCAGCAGTACCGTGTCGTACTCCTCCACCGGCTGTGACGGAATCAGAGAACCATCAGCTGAGCTGGAGAGGACACTGTCGGGGGACAGGCGGGGTACCACAGGACCGCCAGCAGTACCGTGTCGTACTCCTCCACCAGCTGTGACGGAATCAGAGAACCATCAGCTGAGCTGGAGAGGACACTGTCGGGGGACAGGCGGGGTACCACAGGACCGCCAGCAGTACCGTGTCGTACTCCTCCACCAGCTGTGACGGAATCAGAGAACCATCAGCTGAGCTGGAGAGGACACTGTCGGGGGACAGGCGGGGTACCACAGGACCGCCAGCAGTACCGTGTCGTACTCCTCCACCAGCTGTGACGGAATCAGAGAACCATCAGCTGAGCTGGAGAGGACACTGTCGGGGGACAGGCGGGGTACCACAGGACCGCCAGCAGTACCGTGTCGTACTCCTCCACCAGCTGTAACGGAATCAGAGAACCATCAGCTGAGCTGGAGAGGACACTGTCGGGGGACAGGCGGGGTACCACAGGACCGCCAGCAGTTCCGTGTCGTACTCCTCCACCGGCTGTAACGGAATCAGAGGACCATCAGCTGAGCTGGAGAGGACACTGTCGGGGTACCACAGGACCGCCAGCAGTACCGTGTCGTACTCCTCCACCGGCTGTGACGGAATCAGAGAACCATCAGCTGAGCTGGAGAGGACACTGTCGGGGGACAGGCGGGGTACCACAGGACCGCCAGCAGTACCGTGTCGTATTCCTCCACCAGCTGTGACGGAATCAGAGGACTGTCAGCTGAGCTGGAGAGGACACTGTCGGGGTACAGGCGGGGTACCACAGGACCGCCAGCAGTACCGTGTCGTACTCCTCCACCAGCTGTGACGGAATCAGAGAACCATCAGCTGAGCTGGAGAGGACACTGTCGGGGTACAGGCGGGGTACCACAGGACCGCCAGCAGTACCGTGTCGTACTCCTCCACCGGCTGTAACGGAATCAGAGGACTGTCAGCTGAGCTGGAGAGGACACTGTCGGGGTACCACAGGACCGCCAGCAGTACCGTGTCGTACTCCTCCACCAGCTGTGACGGAATCAGAGGACTGTCAGCTGAGCTGGAGAGGACACTGTCGGGGTACAGGCGGGGTACCACAGGACCGCCAGCAGTACCGTGTCGTACTCCTCCACCGGCTGTAACGGAATCAGAGGACTGTCAGCTGAGCTGGAGAGGACACTGTCGGGGTACAGGCGGGGTACCACAGGACCGCCAGCAGTACCGTGTCGTACTCCTCCACCGGCTGTGACGGAATCAGAGGACTGTCAGCTGAGCTGGAGAGGACACTGTCGGGGTACAGGCGGGGTACCACAGGACCGCCAGCAGTACCGTGTCGTACTCCTCCACCGGCTGTAACGGAATCAGAGGACTGTCAGCTGAGCTGGACAGGACACTGTCGGGGTACCACAGGACCGCCAGCAGTACCGTGTCGTACTCCTCCACCAGCTGTGACGGAATCAGAGGACTGTCAGCTGAGCTGGAGAGGACACTGTCGGGGTACAGGCGGGGTACCACAGGACCGCCAGCAGTACCGTGTCGTACTCCTCCACCGGCTGTGACGGAATCAGAGGACTGTCAGCTGAGCTGGAGAGGACACTGTCGGGGTACAGGCGGGGTACCACAGGACCGCCAGCAGTACCGTGTCGTACTCCTCCACCGGCTGTGACGGAATCAGAGGACTGTCAGCTGAGCTGGAGAGGACACTGTCGGGGTACAGGCGGGGTGCCACAGGACCGCCAGCAGTACCGTGTCGTACTCCTCCACCGGCTGTGACGGAATCAGAGGACCATCAGCTGAGCTGGAGAGGACACTGTCGGGGTACCACAGGACCGCCAGCAGTACCGTGTCGTACTCCTCCACCGGCTGTGACGGAATCAGAGGACCATCAGCTGAGCTGGAGAGGACACTGTCGGGGTACCACAGGACCGCCAGCAGTACCGTGTCGTACTCCTCCACCGGCTGTGACGGAATCAGAGGACCATCAGCTGAGCTGGAGAGGACACTGTCGGGGCACCACAGGACCGCCAGCAGTACCGTGTCGTACTCCTCCACCAGCTGTAACGGAATCAGAGGACTGTCAGCTGAGCTGGAGAGGACACTGTCGGGGTACCACAGGACCGCCAGCAGTACCGTGTCGTACTCCTCCACCAGCTGTAACGGAATCAGAGGACTGTCAGCTGAGCTGGAGAGGACACTGTCGGGGTACCACAGGACCGCCAGCAGTACCGTGTCGTACTCCTCCACCAGCTGTAACGGAATCAGAGGACTGTCAGCTGAGCTGGAGAGGACACTGTCGGGGTACCACAGGCCCGCCAGCAGTACCGTGTCGTACTCCTCCACCAGCTGTAACGGAATCAGAGGACTGTCAGCTGAGCTGGAGAGGACACTGTCGGGGTACCACAGGACCGCCAGCAGTACCGTGTCGTACTCCTCCACCAGCTGTAACGGAATCAGAGGACTGTCAGCTGAGCTGGAGAGGACACTGTCGGGGTACCACAGGACCGCCAGCAGTACCGTGTCGTACTCCTCCACCAGCTGTAACGGAATCAGAGGACTGCCAGCTGAGCTGGAGAGGACACTGTCGGGGTACCACAGGACCGCCAGCAGTACCGTGTCGTACTCCTCCACCGGCTGTAACCGAATCAGAGGATTGTCAGCTGAGCTGGAGAGGACACTGTCGGGGTACCACAGGACCGCCAGCAGTACCGTGTCGCACTCCTCCACCGGCTGTAACGGAATCAGAGGACTGTCAGCTGAGCTGGAGAGGACACTGTCGGGGTACCACAGGACCGCCAGCAGTACCGTGTCGTACTCCTCCACCGGCTGTAACGGAATCAGAGGACTGTCAGCTGAGCTGGAGAGGACACTGTCGGGGTACCACAGGACCGCCAGCAGTACCGTGTCGTACTCCTCCACCGGCTGTAACGGAATCAGAGGACTGTCAGCTGAGCTGGAGAGGACACTGTCGGGGGACAGGCGGGGTACCACAGGACCGCCAGCAGTACCGTGTCGTACTCCTCCACCGGCTGTGACGGAATCAGAGGACTGTCAGCTGAGCTGGAGAGGACACTGTCGGGGTACCACAGGACCGCCAGCAGTACCGTGTCGTACTCCTCCACCGGCTGTGACGGAATCAGAGAACCATCAGCTGAGCTGGAGAGGACACTGTCGGGGTACCATAGGACCGCCAGCAGTACCGTGTCGTACTCCTCCACCGGCTGTAACGGAATCAGAGGACTGTCAGCTGAGCTGGAGAGGACACTGTCGGGGTACCACAGGACCGCCAGCAGTACCGTGTCGTACTCCTCCACCGGCTGTGACGGAATCAGAGGACTGTCAGCTGAGCTGGAGAGGACACTGTCGGGGGACAGGCGGGGTACCACAGGACCGCCAGCAGTACCGTGTCGTACTCCTCCACCGGCTGTGACGGAATCAGAGAACCATCAGCTGAGCTGGAGAGGACACTGTCGGGGTACCACAGGACCGCCAGCAGTACCGTGTCGTACTCCTCCACCGGCTGTAACGGAATCAGAGAACCATCAGCTGAGCTGGAGAGGACACTGTCGGGGTACCACAGGACCGCCAGCAGTACCGTGTCGTACTCCTCCACCGGCTGTAACGGAATCAGAGAACCATCAGCTGAGCTGGAGAGGACACTGTCGGGGGACAGGCAGGGTACCACAGGACCGCCAGCAGTACCGTGTCGTACTCCTCCACCGGCTGTGACGGAATCAGAGAACCATCAGCTGAGCTGGAGAGGACACTGTCGGGGTACCACAGGACCGCCAGCAGTACCGTGTCGTACTCCTCCACCGGCTGTGACGGAATCAGAGAACCATCAGCTGAGCTGGAGAGGACACTGTCGGGGTACCACAGGACCGCCAGCAGTACCGTGTCGTACTCCTCCACCGGCTGTGACGGAATCAGAGAACCATCAGCTGAGCTGGAGAGGACACTGTCGGGGTACCACAGGACCGCCAGCAGTACCGTGTCGTACTCCTCCACCGGCTGTAACGGAATCAGAGAACCGTCAGCTGAGCTGGAGAGGACACTGTCGGGGTACCACAGGACCGCCAGCAGTACCGTGTCGTACTCCTCCACCGGCTGTGACGGAATCAGAGAACCATCAGCTGAGCTGGAGAGGACACTGTCGGGGTACCACAGGACCGCCAGCAGTACCGTGTCGTACTCCTCCACCGGCTGTGACGGAATCAGAGGACTGTCAGCTGAGCTGGAGAGGACACTGTCGGGGTACCACAGGACCGCCAGCAGTACCGTGTGGTACTCCTCCACCGGCTGTGACGGAATCAGAGGACTGTCAGCTGAGCTGGAGAGGACACTGTCGGGGTACCACAGGACCGCCAGCAGTACCGTGTCGTACTCCTCCACCGGCTGTGACGGAATCAGAGAACCATCAGCTGAGCTGGAGAGGACACTGTCGGGGGACAGGCGGGGTACCACAGGACCGCCAGCAGTACCGTGTCGTACTCCTCCACCGGCTGTGACGGAATCAGAGAACCATCAGCTGAGCTGGAGAGGACACTGTCGGGGGACAGGCGGGGTACCACAGGACCGCCAGCAGTACCGTGTCGTACTCCTCCACCAGCTGTGACGGAATCAGAGAACCATCAGCTGAGCTGGAGAGGACACTGTCGGGGGACAGGCGGGGTACCACAGGACCGCCAGCAGTACCGTGTCGTACTCCTCCACCAGCTGTGACGGAATCAGAGAACCATCAGCTGAGCTGGAGAGGACACTGTCGGGGGACAGGCGGGGTACCACAGGACCGCCAGCAGTACCGTGTCGTACTCCTCCACCAGCTGTGACGGAATCAGAGAACCATCAGCTGAGCTGGAGAGGACACTGTCGGGGGACAGGCGGGGTACCACAGGACCGCCAGCAGTACCGTGTCGTACTCCTCCACCAGCTGTAACGGAATCAGAGAACCATCAGCTGAGCTGGAGAGGACACTGTCGGGGGACATGCGGGGTACCACAGGACCGCCAGCAGTTCCGTGTCGTACTCCTCCACCGGCTGTAACGGAATCAGAGGACCATCAGCTGAGCTGGAGAGGACACTGTCGGGGTACCACAGGACCGCCAGCAGTACCGTGTCGTACTCCTCCACCGGCTGTGACGGAATCAGAGAACCATCAGCTGAGCTGGAGAGGACACTGTCGGGGTACAGGCGGGGTACCACAGGACCGCCAGCAGTACCGTGTCGTACTCCTCCACCAGCTGTGACGGAATCAGAGAACCATCAGCTGAGCTGGAGAGGACACTGTCGGGGTACAGGCGGGGTACCACAGGACCGCCAGCAGTACCGTGTCGTACTCCTCCACCGGCTGTAACGGAATCAGAGGACTGTCAGCTGAGCTGGAGAGGACACTGTCGGGGTACCACAGGACCGCCAGCAGTACCGTGTCGTACTCCTCCACCAGCTGTGACGGAATCAGAGGACTGTCAGCTGAGCTGGAGAGGACACTGTCGGGGTACAGGCGGGGTACCACAGGACCGCCAGCAGTACCGTGTCGTACTCCTCCACCGGCTGTGACGGAATCAGAGGACTGTCAGGTGAGCTGGAGAGGACACTGTCGAGGTACAGGCGGGGTACCACAGGACCGCCAGCAGTACCGTGTCGTACTCCTCCACCGGCTGTAACGGAATCAGAGGACTGTCAGCTGAGCTGGAGAGGACACTGTCGGGGTACAGGCGGGGTACCACAGGACCGCCAGCAGTACCGTGTCGTACTCCTCCACCGCCTGTGACGGAATCAGAGGACTGTCAGCTGAGCTGGAGAGGACACTGTCGGGGTACAGGCGGGGTACCACAGGACCGCCAGCAGTACCGTGTCGTACTCCTCCACCGGCTGTGACGGAATCAGAGGACTGTCAGCTGAGCTGGAGAGGACACTGTCGGGGTACAGGCGGGGTACCACAGGACCGCCAGCAGTACCGTGTCGTACTCCTCCACCGGCTGTGACGGAATCAGAGGACTGTCAGCTGAGCTGGAGAGGACACTGTCGGGGTACAGGCGGGGTACCACAGGACCGCCAGCAGTACCGTGTCGTACTCCTCCACCGGCTGTGACGGAATCAGAGGACCATCAGCTGAGCTGGAGAGGACACTGTCGGGGTACCACAGGACCGCCAGCAGCACCGTGTCGTATTCCTCCACCGGCTGTGACGGAATCAGAGGACCATCAGCTGAGCTGGAGAGGACACTGTCGGGGTACCACAGGACCGCCAGCAGTACCGTGTCGTACTCCTCCACCGGCTGTGACGGAATCAGAGGACCATCAGCTGAGCTGGAGAGGACACTGTCGGGGCACCACAGGACCGCCAGCAGTACCGTGTCGTACTCCTCCACCAGCTGTAACGGAATCAGAGGACTGTCAGCTGAGCTGGAGAGGACACTGTCGGGGTACCACAGGACCGCCAGCAGTACCGTGTCGTACTCCTCCACCAGCTGTAACGGAATCAGAGGACTGTCAGCTGAGCTGGAGAGGACACTGTCGGGGTACCACAGGACCGCCAGCAGTACCGTGTCGTACTCCTCCACCAGCTGTAACGGAATCAGAGGACTGTCAGCTGAGCTGGAGAGGACACTGTCGGGGTACCACAGGCCCGCCAGCAGTACCGTGTCGTACTCCTCCACCAGCTGTAACGGAATCAGAGGACTGTCAGCTGAGCTGGAGAGGACACTGTCGGGGTACCACAGGACCGCCAGCAGTACCGTGTCGTACTCCTCCACCAGCTGTAACGGAATCAGAGGACTGCCAGCTGAGCTGGAGAGGACACTGTCGGGGTACCACAGGACCGCCAGCAGTACCGTGTCGTACTCCTCCACCAGCTGTAACGGAATCAGAGGACTGTCAGCTGAGCTGGAGAGGACACTGTCGGGGTACAGGCGGGGTACCACAGGACCGCCAGCAGTACCGTGTCGTACTCCTCCACCGGCTGTAACGGAATCAGAGGACTGTCAGCTGAGCTGGAGAGGACACTGTCGGGTACCACAGGACCGCCAGCAGTACCGTGTCGTACTCCTCCACCGGATGTAACGGAATCAGAGGACTGTCAGCTGAGCTGGAGAGGACACTGTCGGGGGACAGGCGGGGTACCACAGGACCGCCAGCAGTACCGTGTCGTACTCCTCCACCGGCTGTGACGGAATCAGAGGACTGTCAGCTGAGCTGGAGAGGACACTGTCGGGGTACCACAGGACCGCCAGCAGTACCGTGTCGTACTCCTCCACCGGCTGTGACGGAATCAGAGAACCATCAGCTGAGCTGGAGAGGACACTGTCGGGGTACCACAGGACCGCCAGCAGTACCGTGTCGTACTCCTCCACCGGCTGTAACGGAATCAGAGGACTGTCAGCTGAGCTGGAGAGGACACTGTCGGGGTACCACAGGACCGCCAGCAGTACCGTGTCGTACTCCTCCACCGGCTGTGACGGAATCAGAGGACTGTCAGCTGAGCTGGAGAGGACACTGTCGGGGGACAGGCGGGGTACCACAGGACCGCCAGCAGTACCGTGTCGTACTCCTCCACCGGCTGTGACGGAATCAGAGAACCATCAGCTGAGCTGGAGAGGACACTGTCGGGGTACCACAGGACCGCCAGCAGTACCGTGTCGTACTCCTCCACCGGCTGTGACGGAATCACAGGACTGTCAGCTGAGCTGGAGAGGACACTGTCGGGGTACCACAGGACCGCCAGCAGTACCGTGTCGTACTCCTCCACCGGCTGTAACGGAATCAGAGGACTGTCAGCTGAGCTGGAGAGGACACTGTCGGGGTACCACAGGACCGCCAGCAGTACCGTGTCGTACTCCTCCACCGGCTGTAACGGAATCAGAGGACTGTCAGCTGAGCTGGAGATGACACTGTCGGGGTACCACAGGACCGCCAGCAGTACCGTGTCGTACTCCTCCACCGGCTGTAACGGAATCAGAGGACTGTCAGCTGAGCTGGAGAGGACACTGTCGGGGGACAGGCGGGGTACCACAGGACCGCCAGCAGTACCGTGTCGTACTCCTCCACCAGCTGTGACGGAATCAGAGGACTGTCAGCTGAGCTGGAGAGGACACTGTCGGGGTACCACAGGACCGCCAGCAGTACCGTGTCGTACTCCTCCACCGGCTGTGACGGAATCAGAGAACCATCAGCTGAGCTGGAGAGGACACTGTCGGGGTACCACAGGACCACCAGCAGTACCGTGTCGTACTCCTCCACCGGCTGTAACGGAATCAGAGAACCATCAGCTGAGCTGGAGAGGACACTGTCGGGGGACAGGCGGGGTACCACAGGACCGTCAGCAGTACCGTGTCGTACTCCTCCACCGGCTGTGACGGAATCAGAGGACTGTCAGCTGAGCTGGAGAGGATACTGTCGGGGTACCACAGGACCGCCAGCAGTACCGTGTCGTACTCCTCCACCAGCTGTGACGGAATCAGAGGACTGTCAGCTGAGCTGGAGAGGACACTGTCGGGGTACCACAGGACCGCCAGCAGTACCGTGTCGTACTCCTCCACCAGCTGTGACGGAATCAGAGGACTGTCAGCTGAGCTGGAGAGGACACTGTCGGGGGACAGGCGGGGTACCACAGGACCGCCAGCAGTACCGTGTCGTACTCCTCCACCAGCTGTGACGGAATCAGAGGACTGTCAGCTGAGCTGGAGAGGACACTGTCGGGGTACCACAGGACCGCCAGCAGTACCGTGTCGTACTCCTCCACCGGCTGTGACGGAATCAGAGAACCATCAGCTGAGCTGGAGAGGACACTGTCGGGGTACCACAGGACCGCCAGCAGTACCGTGTCGTACTCCTCCACCGGCTGTAACGGAATCAGAGGACTGTCAGCTGAGCTGGAGAGGACACTGTCGGGGGACAGGCGGGGTACCACAGGACCGCCAGCAGTACCGTGTCGTACTCCTCCACCAGCTGTGACGGAATCAGAGGACCATCAGCTGAGCTGGAGAGGACACTGTCGGGGTACCACAGGACCGCCAGCAGTACCGTGTCGTACTCCTCCACCAGCTGTGACGGAATCAGAGGACTGTCAGCTGAGCTGGAGAGGACACTGTCGGGGTACCACAGGACCGCCAGCAGTACCGTGTCGTACTCCTCCACCGGCTGTGATGGAATCAGAGGACTGTCAGCTGAGCTGGAGAGGACACTGTCGGGGTACCACAGGACCGCCAGCAGTACCGTGTCGTACTCCTCCACCGGCTGTGACGGAATCAGAGAACTATCAGCTGAGCTGGAGAGGACACTGTCGGGGTACCACAGGACCGCCAGCAGTACCGTGTCGTACTCCTCCACCGGCTGTAACGGAATCAGAGAACCATCAGCTGAGCTGGAGAGGACACTGTCGGGGGACAGGCGGGGTACCACAGGACCGCCAGCAGTACCGTGTCGTACTCCTCCACCGGCTGTGACGGAATCAGAGGACTGTCAGCTGAGCTGGAGAGGACACTGTCGGGGTACCACAGGACCGCCAGCAGTACCGTGTCGTACTCCTCCACCGGCTGTGACGGAATTAGAGAACCATCAGCTGAGCTGGAGAGGACACTGTCGGGGGACAGACGGGGTACCACAGGACCGCCAGCAGTACCGTGTCGTTCTCCTCCACCAGCTGTGACGGAATCAGAGGACTGTCAGGTGAGCTGGAGAGGACACTGTCGGGGTACCACAGGACCACCAGCAGTACCGTGTCGTACTCCTCCACCGGCTGTGACGGAATCAGAGAACCATCAGCTGAGCTGGAGAGGACACTGTCGGGGGACAGGCGGGGTACCACAGGACCGCCAGCAGTACCGTGTCGTACTCCTCCACCGGCTGTGACGGAATCAGAGAACCATCAGCTGAGCTGGAGAGGACACTGTCGGGGGACAGGCGGGGTACCACAGGACCGCCAGCAGTACCGTGTCGTACTCCTCCACCGGCTGTGACGGAATCAGAGGACTGTCAGCTGAGCTGGAGAGGACACTGTCGGGGGACAGGCGGGGTACCACAGGACCGCCAGCAGTACCGTGTCGTACTCCTCCACCGGCTGTAACGGAATCAGAGGACTGTCAGCTGAGCTGGAGAGGACACTGTCGGGGTACCACAGGACCGCCAGCAGTACCGTGTCGTACTCCTCCACCGGCTGTGACGGAATCAGAGAACCGTCAGCTGAGCTGGAGAGGACACTGTCGGGGTACCACAGGACCGCCAGCAGTACCGTGTCGTACTCCTCCACCAGCTGTAACGGAATCAGAGGACTGTCAGCTGAGCTGGAGAGGACACTGTCGGGGTACCACAGGACTGCCAGCAGTACCGTGTCGTACTCCTCCACCGGCTGTAACGGAATCAGAGGACTGTCAGCTGAGCTGGAGAGGACACTGTCGGGGTACCACAGGACCGCCAGCAGTACCGTGTCGTACTCCTCCACCAGCTGTGACGGAATCAGAGGACTGTCAGCTGAGCTGGAGAGGACACTGTCGGGGTACCACAGGACCGCCAGCAGTACCGTGTCGTACTCCTCCACCAGCTGTAACGGAATCAGAGAACCATCAGCTGAGCTGGAGAGGACACTGTCGGGGTACCACAGGACCGCCAGCAGTACCGTGTCGTACTCCTCCACCAGCTGTGACGGAATCAGAGAACCATCGGCTGACCTGGAGAGGACACTGTCGGGGTACCACAGGACCGCCAGCAGTACCGTGTCGTACTCCTCCACCGGCTGTGACGGAATCAGAGGACCGTCAGCCCTGCAGGACGTACGATCCGCGACGGCGTTACAAACAACCGTCCAGCAATAACTGTATGCCACCACATCGGCCACACGCACACAATTACTAAGTCTATCATGATCGGCCATACGCACACAATTACTAAGTCTATCATGATCGGCCATACGCACACAATTACTAAGTCTATCATGATCGGCCATACGCACACAATTACTAAGTCTATCATGAATGAACCGCTTACATCCGATGTGTTTTCTCCTGCCCTGTCCTGTCCCGCCCCCGCTGCTCGGTAGCGAGGTGATGTATTTAATCAGCCTCTGCCAGGGTGCCCTGGTAGTGAGGTGATGTATTTCATCAGCCTCTGCCCGGGTGCCCTGGTAGTGCGGTGATGTATTTCATCAGCCTCTGCCCGGGTGCCCTGGTAGTGAAGTGATGTATTTAATCAGCCTCTGCCAGGGTGCCCTGGTAGTGAGGTGATGTATTTCATCAGCCTCTGCCCGGGTGCCCTGGTAGTGCGGTGATGTATTTCATCAGCCTCTGCCCGGGTGCCCTGGTAGTGAAGTGATGTATTTAATCAGCCTCTGCCAGGGTGCCCTGGTAGTGAGGTGATGTATTTCATCAGCCTCTGCCCGGGTGCCTTGGTAGTGAGGTGATGTATTTAATCAGCCTCTGCCAGGGTGCCCTGGTAGTGAGGTGATGTATTTCATCAGCCTCTGCCCGGGTGCCTTGGTAGTGAGGTGATGTATTTAATCAGCCTCTGCCAGGGTGCCCTGGTAGTGAGGTGATGTATTTAATCAGCCTCTGCCCGGGTGCCCTGGTAGTGAGGTGATGTATTTCATCAGCCTCTGCCAGGGTGCCCTGGTAGTGAGGTGATGTATTTCATCAGCCTCTGCCAGGGTGCCCTGGTAGTGAGGTGATGTATTTCATCAGCCTCTGCCAGGGTGCCTTGGTAGTGAGGTGATGTATTTAATCAGCCTCTGCCAGGGTGCCCGGGTAGTGAGGTGATGTATTTAATCAGCCTCTGCCAGGGTGCCCTGGTAGTGAGGTGATGTATTTAATCAGCCTCTGCCAGGGTGCCCGGGTAGTGAGGTGATGCATTTAATCAGCCTCTGCCAGGGTGCGTGAGAGGTGTTCCTTACCAGCTCCTGGTCCCCGGCCGGAGTCAGGGTGCGTGAGAGGTGTTCCTTACCAGCTCCTGGTCCCCGGCCGGAGTCAGGGTGCGTGAGAGGTGTTCCTTACCAGCTCCTGGTCCCCGGCCGGAGTCAGGGTGCGTGAGAGGTGTTCCTTACCAGCTCCTGGTCCCCGGCCGGAGTCAGGGTGCGTGAGAGGTGTTCCTTACCAGCTCCTGGTCCCCGGCCGGAGTCAGGGTGCGTGAGAGGTGTTCCTTACCAGCTCCTGGTCCCCGGCCGGAGTCAGGGTGCGTGAGAGGTGTTCCTTACCAGCTCCTGGTCCCCGGCCGGAGTCAGGGTGCGTGAGAGGTGTTCCTTACCAGCTCCTGGTCCCCGGCCGGAGTCAGGGTGCGTGAGAGGTGTTCCTTACCAGCTGCTGGTCCCCGGCCGGAGTCAGGGTGCGTGAGAGGTGTTCCTTACCAGCTCCTGGTCCCCGGCCGGAGTCAGGGTGCGTGAGAGGTGTTCCTTACCAGCTCCTGGTCCCCGGCCGGAGTCAGGGTTACCCTGATCCGGCCCTCGTCTGTCTTCTCCATTTTCAGCGGCTCCGCGCCTCGGACCACTCGCGTGCCGAGATTCTCCATAGCAGACACCACCAGACCTGTAAACAGACGGCAGCTGGTAAGAGCATGTGCAATTAATGCAATGACGCTGGTCACTTGGGCTTCAGGGCCCTTCGGTGTACTTTGCCTAGGGTGTTCGGCCATCTGGTGGTCACAGTAGGATGGAGTGCCGACTGACCTGCCATCTGGTGGTCACAGACTGACCTGCCATCTGGTGGTCACAGACTGACCTGCCATCTGCTGGTCGAAGCCGCGGAGTGGGATGGAGCGCAGCAGAACGGACGTGTCGAAGCCCAGTCCAGTGAGGAAGCCGGCGCACTCGAGACTGACATAGCTGCCGCCCACGCAGAGTGTGCGGCCCGGCGGCCGCTTCAGTCGGAACAGGTCGTCACTGCTGATACCCAGCTCGGCGCCGGCAAACTGCGGGTACCTGGCAAACAGCAGTCAGCCAAAGTCTAACTCAGCGGGTAGTCAATGGGTAGTGGGTACGGAAAATGGTAAACGGCTAGCAACCTGTATTTTCATCAGGCCCTGTAAATAGAGTGGCAATGTCATTTGGTTGGGCCCTGGAACTCAATATGTATACAACCGACAGATATATGCAGATTGAGTGACACATAAACAGATTGCAGACCTAATATGGAAACAATAGCTCGGTTTTATACCGGAGAATTTCAAACAATTTTGCAACAACCTGCTACAATTTGGAATATTGATGTACTTCAGTGAGTTTTGCTGGCTCTAGAGTATGCTGACCTGACACCAGATGTCAGGTCAGCATACAGCATCAAGCACCAAGCATCCATCAAGCAGCATTAATCTGAATTTGCTATAGAAGTCGTTCAAGCCATTCATCATAAAAAAAAATGTTGAAATAGCCCATCAATGGCCTATATTCAATTATAATCATAATCAGTGTATTACAAACCATCCACGTAGTGGCTATTACGGTCTAACGTCAATTACAAAAGCACATAAAGGTTACACTTGGGTACATAAAAGTATACACTGAACAGACAGAGCGATGATGGAAAACACACTGCATAAAAGTATACACTAAAATAAAAGTGAAAAATAAAATTGAAACTCTCCTTTTCCTGGCCGACCGGGCGATGGGCCGTGTATGAAGTGGTGGAACAGACAGTATGTGACTGTTCTGTGACTGTGACTGTGACTGTGACTGTGACTGACCTGGGCCGACCTCCGGTGGCCAGCACCACGCTCCCCGCGCGCACCACCGTCTCAGTGTTCTTCCGGTCACGTGCCAGCACCGTGTGGGGGTCCAGCAGGGTGCCCGACGCGTTCAGGTACGTCACTCGCCTACGGCACCGGGTCGGACGACGCCGGTCAACACAGCAACCATTCAGCTTGCTTCAGCTATACTGCTGCGGCATCACAACATGTTCGCGGCTCTAACAAGCATTATCAACACATCAACCATTCAGCTGGCTTCAGCTAAACTGCGGCGGCATCACAACATGTTCGCGGCTCTAACAAGCATTATCACAAAAAGCGAATCAGGTAAGTCTGACAGCCGAGTACATTATTTTGAGTAAGTCAAATGGACAGTTTGTTATCAATGATGTGAGCATTTGTTTGCCTGTTCAGGCCACCAAGCAACTGACTAGGTCAGGGAATTTGATATGAGCACCTAGTCTGTAGTGCGGCAGCTCACTTGTCTCGGAGGGCGACGCGGTGCCCCCAGTTGAGCGATCCGACGTGGTTGGCGACGGCTGTCACCAACTGTTGCCAATCCAGCCGGACCTCAGCCGGGCGCACCATCCAGCCGAACGAACCGGCGTCCTGCCGAACCACGACATCAACCGAGTCAGACTTCAGCTCATCAGCTGGTGGGCAACCAGAGGACCGCATATATCGAGGTGTGGTTGCATGTAACATTTAAGGTCCTTGTGATGGCTGAAGTGTATTCAACAAACTATGTAGTCAAACTAGACATAGAATGGCGATTGATTCCGCATGAAGATCTGTGAAATGTACGCAAACCGATGACCGATGATGTTGATTACAGGCGACCCAACTGCCATGGTTATATGACAGACCTAGTATATCAGCAAACTGAGAGAGCAGCAGAAATCAGACAAGCCCAGATGCCTTCAGGATCAATATTACCTTAATATCCTTGCCGAGGAGGGCAGCTTGGTGCATCAGCTTCTTGGGAATGCAGCCGACGTTGACACACGTGCCGCCGAGACCCCAGACCGTGCCGTGGGGTGACGGCGTCACATAGTCTAGTACAGCCACCTGCCAGCCACGGCAGTCACCTCAACCTATACCCCAGACAGTACCGTGGGGTGACGGCGTCACATAGTCTAGTACAGCCACCTGCCAGCCACGGCAGTCACCTCAACCTATACCCCAGACAGTGCCGTGGGGTGACGGCGTCACATAGTCTAGTACAGCCACCTGCCAGCCACGGCAGTCACCTCAACCTATACCCCAGACAGTGCCGTGGGGTGACGGCGTCACATAGTCTAGTACAGCCACCTGCCAGCCACGGCAGTCAACTCAACCTATACCCCAGACAGTGCCGTGGGGTGACGGCGTCACATAGTCTAGTACAGCCACCTGCCAGCCACGGCAGTCACCTCAGAACAGTGCACACTGTGCATACAGCCAGACGTCAAACAGTGCTGATCTATGCCCACAAGCAACTTCTACTGATTAAAAGCAACAGCATTGGCAGGAAGAACAAAGCCAACGTTCAATATTATAAAACATAAGAAAGAACGCAATTAGCAAACAAGACCAACAACTGTGGCCAAACTATACCTTTGCACCATGTCCTGCAGCCTCCTTGGCACAGGCCAGCCCACCAGAGCCACCTCCAATGACAACCAGATCATACTCTTCCGGCGTGGCTGCAAAATATTGTCCATTATGAAATCCATAAAGTAGATGTGTACAACTTATTTACATATCATATTGTTTTATTATATTTTTATTGAGTGCAGACCATACACCATTTTTGTAAACTTGAAAGTTATGTTCATAGCATCACAAATCTAACACACCTCCACTTTTAGGATTTAAGAAACGTGTTGAGCTTGATGATGATCATTCACACCTGTAGCTCAGTTGGGAGAGAGCTGGGCTTCAGATCTCACCCAGGGTGGCAAGTGGGTTTGAGTCACTTTAACACTCCAAATTTGCTCCTGGCTGGGATGGCCTGGAGCCAGGTCACATTCAAGGTCGGGTGATGTTAGAGGGCAAGGAGGATGTCTCCAGGTATGCCAGGCACATACAACTTTCCTTCTGAATTATATCTGCTACCAGGGATTTCACAATCAGATGGTGGGGTCAGGGCCTGTGCAACAAGCTCTGCTAGCATGGGATGTGACTTCAGAAATTCATCCATTTAAAATATTTGGACTAAATAAAAAATCAAGTTAAGCTGAAATGACCAATGCAGTGGATATGGGCAAGCTAGTATTAAACCAACAACCCATTATCTGTCAAATGAATTAAGGGGTACCTATCTAGAATAAATAATTAATAATGATCAAGAATTATGACCACAATAAAATACCCTATTTGGTAGAGTAAGATGTCAATCATTAAGTGCACCTTATGTTTTATTTCCCACAACAATTGCAACAACTACCCATTAAGTGCATATATACCAGCAGTGTTTAAACAGAAAACAGCAGGTAAGTCACATGGGATGGTAATCCCTCACATGGGCTGGGGCCTCTTCATCAGGTACCCTCCTACTCAGCAGTTAGGTACTTAAAAACAGTATGAAATGATGTGTAGGTGTGTTTGGCATACAAAATGCAAAACAGCAAGCCTGATCTCATTTTTAACAGCGAATCAGTGTCCTAGGATTGCAAAATGTGGGTATGCCAAACACACCATAGGGCACCCTGTGGGTAATATTTTTCCACTCTATTTCTCCAGTTTTACTAGTAGTGAGTTTTCTACTCCCTAAATCAAGATGTATTGGACAACTATTACCCTAACACTGATATTACTCATGCTAATATTAACTTGTAGAATAAAAAAACAGGTTAGGAAGGTATTGTCATTTGTAACAGCTGATTCTGATGGGTTAATTATTTTTTAGGCTCAATTGTCCACTCTTTGTGGCTATTTTTAGTCTGAATTATCCACTCTGCGCCCTAGATGCTGGCTAGATGCATTTACATGCCAGCTGAATTCTAGGACCCTGCAGGGAATAATGGCTACTTTTATTGTAAAATATATTTTGCTCTCTACAAGGTTTTTAGTGTGCTGATTCCAGATCTGATGCTCATTTGTGGGGCAAATCAACCACCAAATCATCCTAACTGACATATGCTGCTGTTCTACATTGCTGCAATGGTTAGGTTAAGTTAGGTTAGGTTAGCTCATTTGCCCCACACATGGGTATCAGATTTGAAATCAGCAATACACAAACTAGAAAATGAAAAATTTAGGTGATTTTAGCCATAAACCCACCATTAGTTCATCCCTATAATATACCTACCAATTGATAGCAAATATCACATTTAGTAACTATGGATGTCTTCCCAAAGACATTTTGCTTCACTCAAGACATTTAACTTCAATAATTAATATATTGCCGCTTCCGTCGCCTCCGTCACCAAACTTTGTTTACATGCCAGCTGACGACGACCAGCCTTGATACAAGTATAGACTGTGTTTACAGCGACCCGGCTATGACGTCACAGAACTTATTTACGCTGTAGGATTAGGTTAGATTAGGTTAGGTTAGGTTATTATTTTCTGTATTTTCGCTCCTAAAATATACAGTCATTGTTCCAATGACGTCATGGACGATCCTTATTTCCTGTGTATCCTCCTGCATCAATATATCTATCTGCATAGATACAGTGACGATCGTGGTGGACAATCAGTTGTGACAACATCCAGACATATTATTGTTTCAACATTGCTAGGTAAGATACATTCTAAATAACATAAAAGATACATAAGTGTCTTGAAAGATGTGTAGTGACCAAATAGTTAAGTTTTGTAACATCTAAAATGCTGTGGGTTTATGGTCAGTATGACCAAAATTTATGCATGAAACAGGTGTTGAACTTAGAGTAAAATTTTACCCAACAATATTATAAATTGAAGTGTCATGGGTATAGCTGCATTACTGAACTAATACCATGTCATGCATTATCCAAGACCATACATACATGTTGAATATAGAAGGGATTTGCCACCTCTTCCAATCTTTGCATTCTTGAGACATCTTAACCCGAAAGACATATGCGGGAGCATCGGAGTCCTCATTTTCTAGCTTGACTGAACTTGAACTGGTGCTGTTGGTAGATATTACTTCACATGACCACTTAGTCCAGTGCAAGTAAATAAAGACAACCTGACAAGTCTAGCTACAGCTGAATGACTGTCGCAGGTGTAAACAGCTCCATACGCTCAAGGCTATGTAAACCAGGTAGACCGCTCCGGCCGAAAAAGTGGCGACAACTCGTAATTTAGTTGCAACGACCCCGCAGCTGCTGTGACGCGGATGAGGGTCTCGCGGCCGGCCGGCCGGTCGCCTACGTAGGGTTAACGCGTAGACCCCTCCCGATTTTTTGTCGCTTGGTTCCTTTCTTTGTTGGCTGATTTTTAAACTTAAAGGAAATAGTTCACCTTCAACATGGGATTTTGAACTGAAATAGCAGTTTTGTAGCCCGTGTTGAGAAATCCTTATCTGCAACTTTTCTTGGCTGAGAAGACTCTCCAGCCGAAGATATTTGACTTTTTGGCGAAGGAATGCGGCGCATATATGATATACCGTGCTGTCTGAGAGTGCCAGCACTGGTCTGAACATGCGCAGACCAATAACGCACACCATAACATTAATAATTTACGACCTTCTGTCCTGAATTGGCGCGATGTAGGACCATTTTTGAAAAGAAAAAAAGAAACTGTATTAAAACATATAATAAAATCGTGTTCTGAAAATTTTCCGAAGGTGAACTATTTCCTTTAAGATGTCTATCTACCACAAATTAAGCGTTGTATTGGGTGCCGTTGCGAAAATTGCAATCCGACGCTATGGGCCGGAACAGTTTGCTGCCCAGTGATTCCGGCAGGCCGCGTACTCCCCCCCCCCCCCCCCCCCGTTTTTTCCCGCTTGGTTCCTTCGTTTACCGGCCGATTGTTTCACTTAAGATGTCTATATACCACAAATTAAGCGATGTATTGGATGACTTTGGGAAAATCGCAATGCAACCCAAATTTGTAAAGTTCTGGGCCGGCAAATTCCACTGACCGGCGATTCCGGCCGGACCGCCGTACGTAAAACGCCAACGCGCACGTTCCTCCGGTGTGTGTCGCCTGATTTCTTCATTTGCCGACCTAATGTTACAATTAAGATAACAATCTGTCACAAATTGAACGATGTATCTTATGCCGTTGAGAAAATTGTCATCGGGCTCAAACTATTTACATTTTGGGCCGGCAAAGTTAACCGTCCTTTGGCTCACGATGGCAGACCGGACAGCCACCACATACAATACTCAAACAGTGATAACACTCAAATAGTCTGCATTTAAATCATGCGGCCCATATTATGGCTAAGGAAAAATTGCACTAGGCTTACCTGATAAATACACAAAGTTGCTGATATAACAGTTGACAATTTGCGATGATAACGTCTGCCAGTTCTTGGCAAAGGCCAAAGCATACCCACAAAATAGATATTCTCATCTTTTTTGACGAGTTTCATGAAAATCTGATTAGATAAGTCGATTGCCAAATGCATTCAAGCAATTCAAAGTAACTGTTTAAAATTACACTTCCCGCCCACGTCTCCGCACCACACCATCCCGCCCGCTCACCGCGTCTCCAGCCGACGCCGGCCCACCAGGCGCCGCCATTGGCGGATCCAGAACGGTGATGGTGGGGGAGGGGAACATTTTTTTTTGGGGGGGGGGGAGGGGGGAGATTCCAAAAAGTCTCACACAATTCTGAAAACTCCTCGGATTTCGCTTGCTATAGCTGATTTAAAACAAACTTTCCTTAGTAAAAGTTGCTTGGATTTTGTTCTATATCAGGAAATGTGTCAATTTTGCGCCGATTTCAGGTTTGTCTAGAAGTTTGTCGAGGGGAGGGGCATGGCCGCCACACCTCCCCTCCCCCCCTGGATCCGCTAGTGGGTGCCGCGGCGAGACGCACAGTGCAGAAAATCCGAGATCTTTGATCACAGCCCAGTCACGGCCACGGCATGAGCTGGCAAGTCACAACTTTAGTCACGGCGCTGCAATGCTAACCCTAGGCGCTGGCCTTGCCAGTCACAGCTTCAGTCACGGCCGTGACCAGGTCTGGTCCCAGCGCTGGGACGCTGGGACCAGAATTATGCAACTCTAGTTGCCTGGCAACGCACGCGCCAGGGCGCTGTACGTGGCAGGAGCTCTTCCGCCCCGTGCGGTCTCTAAATAGTAAATACGTCGCGTTACATCGCATCAGAAATAATTGACCTTTCACATATACATTTGTATAACTCTCAACGTTTTCTCAAACTAGGAAAAATCCTCGAAAAGCTCCTAGACACCCATGCCCTCCGCACGGCGCCATGCAATTAACGTTACGTAAGCAAATGATGTTCGGCTATTCTGACCCTCATCCTCGTCATCAGCCGTCGAGCAATGAGCGTGGAGAGTGTCAGACGCTGATTGGCCAAACAGCTGTTGGCAGCAAAACTTGGCTCATGAGCAGATGCGTGAACAAGACCAAGCTGCGGACGTTGCTAATATTTGTCGCCCTTTTTCCCCATGTTAAATAGGCGGAGCGGACCCCCCTGCATACGCTCAGGGCCGTATAAGAGCATACGCTCACGCCGATCGACGCGATAGAAGTGAAATTATTTTATATACCATTTCTTGCTGATTCGATTCATTCAGATTTCAGACCACACTCCTTTCTCGCTCATAGAGAATGAAAGTGTGTAATGTAACAGATGCGTCAGATTTGGGTCTGCAAATATCCCTTTGATCTCTATTATGTGTCTATTATAACTAGATGGCCGACTACTGCGCTCAGGCCGTTCCCGACAGCAATTCACTAGCGAGGCAAAAATGTTCTTCTTCTTCTAAAGTTAACACTATACCCTACGACGAAGTTTGTAGTGTCTTGGAACTAAGGGCATCTTAGGTATTTCTGTGCAAGATATTTCATATTTTAATACAATTTTGTATTCAGAATAAGACAGGCTATCTATTGAATGCAAAAGTAAGACATGTTTTCCAGTTTTTCAGCTGATAAGTGGTGCTGAAGTGGAGGTGTGTCGGAGCCTCAACTTTAAAATAGTCACGTGACTTCGCCTTTTTGCCTCTTTACCGTGGCGCTCTCGCGACGTGAACTCGCGCACGCGTGGTGGCTGCGTGTAAAACCTGAGGCAAGATTCGCTGTGAAGGGCTTGGTGCTGTGTCAGATTATATCAGTATTCAATTGCAATGCTTGCAATGCTTTAGTCTCATCTCATTGAGAGCTTTCGATTGCCGCCCGTTTACCCCCCCCCCCCCCCCCAGTCAATGGCGTTCTGCTGAGACCCCAGTCAATGCCGGTTTAGTTGCCGGTGCCGGTTTGATCTGCGCGCTTGCAGTCAAAACTGCGAAATTGGGCATGTTTAGTGGGATGTAGTCACACTATCGTATGCAAATTTTCCGTCGACCCATGATCGTAATAGAGTGCAAGACCTTAACTAGGGGGAAATATACGTATGACCGGAACGACCGTAGTCATGGTTTTCAGAAACTTCCTTGCAGCTATTCGGTCGAAGTGACTAAAAGCATGCGCTCAAAAAAACGTTCATGTCGTAAAACTATCTGCCGGTGTTCCCTTTCAGCAAGCACAAAGCGTGCGTAAACAACACAGGGCACATTAACGCCATAATATGCCCCTTTCTGCTACCGAAATTGCATTTAAATTCCTGTCAACTTCCCTCAAGAAAAGTACAAATATTGTTCTGATCCTTTCAATTATTCCATTGCACTGATACGAACATCCTAACATCGAGGATTTATCAGAACACACGTATGTAATATGCACCGCGAAGCGGCGCGTTTTTTAGTCTCTAAATTTCTCACCATTTCGCATAAAATAGGTCAGTTTTAAGTAATTTGATGGGGGCACCAGGGCATTGGTGCCCCGCCTCCCCTCCTGGATGCAAGGGGGAACGGTGCCCGGTGCCCCCCCCCCCCCAGTTTCACCGCCTATGGATGCGAATCCCGACTCCCTCAGGGCGACCTCAGGCGGCCGGAGTGCCCCCTCCGGCGGTCAGAGATCCCCTCAGGCTGTCAGAGTGCCCCCTCAGGCGGCTAGAGTGCCCCCTCAGGTGGCTAGAGTGCCCCTCAGGCGGCTAGAGTGCCCCCTCAGGCGGCTAGAGTGCCCCCTGAGGCGGCCAGAGAGCCCCCTCAGGCGGCCAGAGGGCCCCCTCAGGCGGACAGAGTGCCCCCTCAGGCGGTCAGAGTGCCCCCTCAGGCGGCCAGAGGACCTCCTCAGGCGGCCAGAGGACCCTCTTAAGTGGCCAGAGGACCCCCTCAGGCGGCCAGAGTGCACCTCATTCGAGGCTCAAGGGGGAGGGGGGGGGGGGGGGGGGCATGTCCCCCTCCCCCCCTGGATCCGCCACTGGCGCGTGCCGCGTGAGGTGTGTGCAAAGTATTTGGTTTCAAAACACTTTGCACACCCCTCACGCGCCACGCGCAGTGGTAGTCGCCCACGTGAGTCGGCACTGGTCTCAAACAGGGTAGGGTGGATGGGGCTCAGTGGCGGATCAAGGGGGGGGGGGCCGTAGGGGCTGAAGCCCCCTGCCTTAGAAAACGGCGCCATTTTTGTATAGGATTTGCCGGCGCCGAAGGCGCCGTAGCGTTTTCGGGAGGCCGCCAGGGCGCCCTTGCGTCTACCAACAGCATCGTAGCACTCTTGGAAGGCACCCAGGCACCCTCAGAAGACATCTTGCCGCCCTCACAACGCATTATGCCGCCCTCGGAAGGTACATCGCCGCCCTTGGAAGGTACATCGCCGCCCTCGGAAGGCATTATGCCGCCCTCGGAAGGCACCATGCCGCCCCCGTCACCGAGGAAATATGCCGCCCTCAGGCCTGAAGCCCCCTGCCTTAGAAAATCCTGGATCCGCCCCTGATGGGGCTACTCAGCAAAGAAGTCCGCTTGTCAATCGGACGTGCGGTTGCAGAGCTTCTCCAAAAGCTGGCGGGCATGGCATGCAGATTTACAATATACACTTCGGAAATAGGCGGGGCCGTTCGACCCGGTTTTACTGTTTTACGGTCTGCACGCTTTCGTTTGTCAGATAATTCCTTCTTGGATATTTTTTTCGAAGCAATAATTTTGACAGCATTCTTCGCCTAAAACCCCATTGCATCCAACGAAACCATTTAAAATGTAAAGGATCGGCTCATTTGTTTTATTTTAGGCCTTATTTTTAGCGAATTTAACATGGGGGGGCAATGGGCGGTCGGACGCTTTTGCCTCGGTATAGATGGCGCTAGTGTCGCCCAGCGGGAACGGGCAGCGAGCGGTCGGCCGTACGGCAGTCGGCTGTCTAGTTATATTATAGGTCAATCAAATATCCCATTGACCTATAATATAACTAGACAGCCGACTGCCGTACGGCCGGCTGCCCGTTCCCGCCGGGCGACACTAGCGCCATCTATACCCAGGCAAAAGCGTCCGACCGCCCATTACCCCCCATGTTAAATTCGCTAAAAATAAGGCCTAAAATAAAACAAATGAGCCGATCCTTGACATTTTAAATGGTTTCGTTGGATGCAATGGGGTTTTAGGCGAAGAATGCTGTCAAAATTATTGCTTCGAAAAAAAATATCCAAGAAGGAATTATCTGACAAACGAAAGCGTGCAGACCGCAAAACAGTCAAACCGGGTCGAATGGCCCAGCCTATTTCCGAAGTGTATATTGTAAATCTGCATGCCATGCCCGCCAGCTTTTGGAGAAGCTCATATTTCTGCAACCGCACGTCCGATTGACAAGCGGACTTTTTTTGCTGAGTAGCCCCATCCACCCTACCCTGTTTGAGACCAGTGCCGACTCACGTGAGCGACTACCACTGCGCGTGGCGCGTGAGGGGTGTGCAAAGTGTTTTGGAACAAAATACTTTGCACACACCTCACGCGGCACGCGCCAGTGGCGGATCCAGAGGGGGGGGGGGGGCAGGGGGCCATGCCCCCCCCCCCCCTCTTGAGCCTCGAATGAGGTGCACTCTGGCCGCCTGAGGGGGCACTCTGACCGCCTGAGGGGGCCCTCTGGCCGCCTGAGGGGGCTCTCTGGCCGCCTGAGGGGGCACTCTAGCCGCCTGAGGGGCACTCTAGCCGCCTGAGGGGGCACTCTAGCCGCCTGAGGGGGTCCTCTGGCCGCCTGAGGGGGCACTCTGTCCGCCTGAGGGGGTCCTCTGGCCGATTGAGGGGGCCCTCTGGCCGCCTGAGGGGGCCCTCTGACCGCCTGAGGGGGCCCTCTGGCCGCCTGAGGGGGCCCTCTGGCCGCCTGAGGGGGCTCTATGGCCGCCTGAGGGGGCACTCTAGCCGCCTGAGGGGGCACTCTAGCCGCCTGAGGGGGCACTCTAGCCGCCTGAGGGGGCACTCTAGCCGCCTGAGTTATAATAGAGATCAATGAAATATCCCATTGACCTCTATACATACCTAGGGTGTGATCGGCACACGACGAATTCGCCGTAATCACGACGAATTCCAACACCGAATTCGTCGGTGATTCGTCGGACGTCGAATATTCGCTCAGTTTGTGTTCGGCAATAGAGGTGCCCTTTTTCTACCCCCTTACCCACTAGATGTGGGTAGTTACTACCCACGTGGGTAGTTGTGGGTAGCACAAGCAATCATTTGGCTGAAGTGGGTAGTTGGCGGGTAGCAGAATTTTCAACTTTTAAAAAAAGGAAGTTTTAAACCTTATTTCAGTGACGGCGCTTTCATTTCAGCAATATCATTCAAGTTTATTGCATGAATTTGCATAATTTAAAGGTTTTTGCTTTAATTTTCTTCAATTCCAAAATAGTACAATTTATGTTGAAGGTAGTTGTGGGTAGTTGACAGCTTATTTGAGCATGTGGGTAGTGGTGGGTAGTTGAACAATGAACAATGTGTGCGGCACGGCGCGGGTAGTCACAGGCGTGAAAAGTGGCAGCTCTATTCGGTAACACGACGAATCTGCAAACGAGCGAATTCGCCCGACGAATTCGCTCTGCCGGAGCGCAAATTTCCAAACCAGTCGTCGGGAGGGCTAATTTCTTTTGCAGTGTGACATAACGTCATCTTCAGTATTGGTGTATTGACTGCATTGTTGTTGAGTACTGACAAAGTTCAAAGTACCGTGATTTCTGAAAACAAGTAAAATAACCACACAAACCAAGGCCCTATAACTACACAAACCATGACACGGCGCATCAGTGACAAAACAGGCGGATAATTGTATTGTTACAGAACGCACGAGACAGCGAATTCGTCGGAGAGCGAATTCGTTGGATTCGTCGGAGAGCGAATTCGTCGTCATGCCGATCGCACCCTTAAAGGAAATAGTCCACCTTCGGAAAATTTTCAGAACACGATTTTATTATATTTTTTAATACAGTTTCTTTTTTTCTATTCAAAAATGGTCCTACATCGCGCCAATTCAGGACAGAAGGTCGTAAATTATTAATGTTATGGTGTGCGTTATTGGTCTGCGCATGCTCAGAACAGTGCTGGCACTCTCAGACGGTACGGTATATCATATATGCGCCGTATTCCTTCGCCAACAAGTCAAATATCTTCGTCTGGAGAGTCTTTTCAGCCAATAAAAGTTCCAGATAAGGATTTCTCAACACGGGCTACAAAACTGCTATTTCAGTTCAAACCCCATGTTGAAGGTGAACTTTAAAAGTGAACTTTCCGAAGGTGAACTATTTCCTTTAAAGGAAATAGTTAACCTTCGGAAAATTTATCAGAATACGATTTTATTATATTTTTTAATACAGTTTCTTTTTTTCTTTTCAAAAATGGTCCTACATCGCGCCAATTCAGGACAGAAGGTCGTAAATTAGTAATTGTATGGTGCGCGTTATTGGTCTGCGCATGCTCCATGCAGTGCTAGGGCACTTTCAGACGGTACGGTATATCATATATTTGCCGCATTCCTTCGCCAAAAAGTAAAATATCTTCGGCTGGAGAGTCTGTTCAGCCAAGAAAAGTTGAAGATATGGATTTCTCAACACGGGCTACAAAACTGCTATTTCAATTCAAAACCCCATGTTGAAGGTGAACTATTTTTTATTTCCTTTAAAGGGAGTGTGCCTACTGTTTTGGAATGTCAAAAATATTTTTCGTACGGTAAGTAGTTGTTGGTTTGATTGTTGTATATGATGAAATTCACATCTGGAGCCCCTTTAGTTGAATTTTCACTTATATTGTTTTTTTTATTTTTGTTTCGATATCTATAAAACGATCGCCACTATGGTGATGTTATGTAAAACGGCGCACATAAGACAATACAATTACGGTCACATCATGCAAGATAGAAAGACAAGTTTTGCACAGCACGTTCTTGCCACTGTGAACTTTATTATGTGCAAGTTTCGTAGCTCTAAATTGATATCTTCTTTAAAAAAATGGCCATCGGCCATCATCGAAACGGCCAACATCGAAAAACATGATGGCCGTCCAGCTTCTGTTCGGCTGCTGCTATCAGCGTGCACGAGCTGTTTTGTTGAATTGCTATTGGCCGGCGCTAACAATATGCTAGCAGTTTAATCGATAGTTGCAGTGCTTCTAGTAGCGGAAGCCCTCTGGAGTCTACCCGATAACTTTTTGCTCCCAAGCAAATTCCTGGGGTCTTTGAATATTTCAGCAACTAGGGTGAATCTGGAGAAATGAAGTAATGGTTCAATTCATAAAATTGTGTTCTATAGACCAGTGTCAATAACCCCAACTAAGCGATGTGAGTAGGCACACTCCCTTTAAAGGAAATAGTCCACCTTCAACATTAGTTTTAAACTGAGATAGCAGTTGTGTAGCCCGTGTTGAGAAATCCTTATATTGACTGTTTTCTTGACTGAAAAGACTCTCCAGCCGAAGATATTTGACTTTTTGGCGAAGGAATGCGGCGCATATATGATATACCTTACCGTCTGAATTGTGCCAGCACTGCATGGAGCATGCGCAGACCAATAACGGACACTATACAATTAATAATTTACAACCTTCTGTCCTGAATTGGCGCGATGTAGGACCATTTTTAAAAAGAAAAAAATAACTGTATTAAAAAATATAATAAAATCGTGTTCTGAAATTTTTCCGAAGGTGAACTATTTCCTTTAAAGGGATTATACGGGTTTCCGTCCTGTAAGTAAATGCACTCTTTTGCAGTTGTATGAGCTTTAAACACGTTGAAGACATATAACAGGGACCGCAATGCTCATTTAGTTCATTATTTCAGCAATTATCAGCGTTAAAACTTTGGCGTTTTTCGAGACTAGTATCAGATAACGAGTACTTGATCGACAATACTGTCCACCACTTTTATTGGTTTTGTGGTTTTGTGTTTTTGTGGTTTTCTTATCTCTGGCCTTTGGCGTTGAGAATTTGGTGGTGGCGTATTAATTTTTTGACATGAAAATTCATGACAAATATATAATTTTATGGGAAAACTAGGTAACTGCTGGTGTCGTTGGAACAAAACAAGTTTATTCTCTTTTAAATATTGCTTATTTTACTGGAAATATCCCATAAGTGAGGTGTTTTTATTAGCATAAAAGAGATGACTGGCTCTGCCTCAGCCGGTCCTGCAGAAAATACGCGGTGGCATCACTGCGCACTTTGGAATGTCCTTACGTGCAGAAGAGGTAATTTCCAGAAAAATGTGACTACCGTGGGACTTCTACCACTTTCATAAGTATGTTTTACTATGTAACTCAATTATGCTGGGAAAAACCCGTATAATCCCTTTAAAGGAAATAGTTCACCTTCAACATGGGTTTTGAACTGAAATAGCAGTTTTGTAGCCCGTGTTGAGAAATCCTTATCTGGAACTTTTCTTGGCTGAAAAGACTCTCTAGCCGAAGATATTTGACTTTTTGGCGAAGGAATGCGGCGCATATATGATATACCGTACCGTCTGAGAGTGCCAGCACTGCATGGAGCATGCGCAGACCAATAACGCACACCATAACATTAATAATTTACGACCTTCTGTCCTGAATTGGCGCGATGTAGGACCATATTTGAAAAGACAAAAAGAAACTGTATTACAAAAATCTATAATAAAATCGTGTTCTGAAAAATTTCCGAAGGTGAACTATTTCCTTTATTATACGGGTTTTTCCCAGAATAATTGAGTTACATAGTAAAACGTACTTAGAGTCCCTTAGAGGTGGTAGAAGTCCCACGGTAGCCACATTTTTCTGGAAATGACCTCTTCTGCACGTAAGGACATTCCAAAGTGCGCGGTGATGACACCGCGTATTTTCTGCAGGACGGCTGAGGCAGAGCCAGTCATCTCTTTTATGCTAATAAAAACACCTCACTTATGGCATATTTCCGGTAAAATAAGCAATATTTGAAAGAAAATAAACTTGTTTTGTTCCAACGACAGCAACAGTTACCTAGTTTTCCCATGAAATTCTATATTTTTCATGAATTTTCATGCCAAAAAATTAATACGCCACCACCAAATTATCAACGCTAAAGGCCGGAGATAAGAAACCCACAAAAACACAAAACCTCAACGAACAGTGTGTAGTAATACAAAGTCCCGTTAGTTTTGAATTGCATAATAATTTGGTGATCCAGTGTAGGACCTGCAGATAATAAAAAACTCTAAAATTGATCTTAAGATAGAAGTGGTGGACAGTAGTGCCGATCAAGTACTCGTTATCTGATACTAGTCTCGAAAAACGCCCAAGTGTAAACACTGATAATTGCTGAAATAATGGACTAAATGAGCATTGAGGTCCCTGTTATATGTCTTAAGCGTGTTTAAAGCTCATACAACTGCAAAAGAGTGTATTTACTTTCAGGACGGAAACCCGTATAATCCCTTTAACCCTATTTGTAACAGGGGGGGGGGGCGGATTCCGCCCCCCCCCCCCCCTCCCCTCATGTTTTTCGCAGATATCTCCAGAATGGCTGGGAGCAGGCCCATGCAATTTTGGGACTTTTCATAGAATTGAATACCGCATTTGGAGACAAAATTTTGAGTTCTTAACCTGAACAGAGGCGGTTCCAGGGCACAGTTTTGGGTGGGTTCGGAGGCGACATTTGGCGATAATACGGAAATGTCCTTCACGGGTTTCTTCCTAACTGCCTCAAGTATGAAAGCGTTACATCGGTTTACGGTGATTGCAACAAGTGCAAATTAGTTGATGTTAATGAAATATCATAAAAATTGCATGTCAGAGGCGGTTTCAGGGGCTTGAAAAGGGGGGGGGGGGTTCCAGGAAGTATGCAATGCTTGGCGGGACGCCAATAGAGCGATGTAAGGGACATTTATAGCTATCAAGATGTAAAAGATAGCTTCTGCTTCCATTATTTGCATAATTTATTACATATAGAGTTTCAGGGGCGTGTTCAGGCACATGAAAAGGGGTGACTGGCATGGTGATGACGATATGCAGCGATAACGGCGCAATAGACGTTTAGCTTATAATGATATATGCACATATGAGGCAGAAAAGGGAATACAGTCATTTTTGGCAGAGGCGCGCTCAGGAATGGAAGAAAGGGGGTCATATTATTGCAAGGAAACTAAGAGGCATGGGCGTACAATGACATAACATACTGCAGTTTTCGAATGAAACACGCACCACAGGCTACTCTACGAACGATTATAAGATAATAGGCGAGTCCAGGTAGGGTAAAAAGGGGGGTAAGCAATATTAATTGAAGTTGTAGTGAAATAGTCACTGTTGACTAGTTAGTATCATAATAGCGGATAATATACTTATCAAAAGCTCTTGTGCCGCCCCAGTGTGGATCCTGGATACGCCTATGATGAAGTACAACATGCAAAAAAGAACTATCTACGATCATTAATATATTTATAGTGTTGGGTAGCAACTTGTCAGCAGTTAATATTTTTCCCAATTTGACCTCCCTTTTTCACTAACCTGGTACCGCCTCTGCAAAAAATATGATTTATAACAGTTTTTCTAATGTCACAATCACATACCATTTCATTTATCAAAAAAACAACATAAAAAATAGTTTTATTACGCATTTAATTCACCCCCATATTGAGTGACCTGCACACGCCTATGATTTTGAATTTTCAAACGTCACCATCATATATCAATTTCCAATTCAATCTCTATCGATTCCTATTAGTTGTGTTAAAATCGTCGATAAACATGAAATCTATGTTTGATCAAAAATACCACTAAAATTTGTAGTTTTTGCCTCCCTGTTGACCCCTATCCAAAATTTAGATTTATTATTATTATTTAGAAATGTAGATCGTATTAAGGGGAAGCAAACACCGTTTCATTTTTGATAATCGGACGGGTAGATCTCGAGATCTCCGGGGGTCGGAATCCGTCCCCCCCCCCCCCCCCTGTTACAAATAGGGGTAGCCAGGAGCCTGTTACAAATAGGGTTAAGGCGTACAGAGACGCGCCAATTCCTTCAGAAGTATGCATGGCTTAACCCTATTTGTAACAGGCTCCTGGCTACCCCTATTTGTAACAGGGGGGGGGGGGCGGATTCCGCCCCCCCCCCCCCCCCCCCGGAGATCTCGAGATCTACCAGTCCGATTTTCAAAAATGAAACGGTGTTTGGTTCTTCTCAACACGATCGACATTTATAAATAATAAAAATATCTAAATTTTGGATAGGGGGGCAACAGGGGGGCAAAAACTACAAATTTTAGTGGTATTTTGATCCGACATAGCTTTCATGTTTATCGACCGATTTTAACACAACTAATAGGAATCGATAAAGATTGAATTGGAAATTGATATATGATGTTTCGTTCGAAAATTCAAAATCATAGGCGTGTGCAGGTCACTCAACATGGGGGTGAAGTAAATGCGTAATAAAACCATTTTGTATGTTGTTTTTTGGATAAATTAAATGGTATGTGATTGTGACATTAGACAAAACAGTTATACATCATATTTTTTGCCATAGGCGGTACCAGGTTAGTGAAAAAGGGAGGTAAATTGGGGAAAAAATATTAACCGCAGACAAGTTGCTACCCAGCACTATACATATGTTACTGATCGTAGATAGTTCCTTTTTGCATGTTGTACTTCATCATAGGCGTATCCAGGATCCAAGCTGGGGCGGCGCAAGACATTTGGAAAAGTATATTATCCGCTATTGTGATACTAACTAGTCAACAGTGACTATTTCACTTACAACTTCAATTGACATTGCTTACCACCCCACCCCCCCCTTTTACCCTACATGGACTCGCCTATTATCTTATAATCGTTCGTAGAGTAGCCTGTGGTGCGTGTTTCATCCGAAAACTGCAGTATGTTATGTCATTGTACGCCCATTCCTCTTAGTTTCCTTGCAATAATATGACCCCCTTTCTTCCATTCCTGAGCGCGCCTCTGCCAAAATGACTGTATTCCCTTTTCTGGCCTCATATGTGCATATATCAATCAATCAATCAATCAATCAGTGTATTAAAAACCATCCACGAGGTGGCTATTCTGGTTTCATGTCAGTGTTACAAATAATATACAAAATACGATAAAAACGAGTACACTTCACTACACTACATCGTAAAATCACAC